>OY986050.1:15425159-16025159 GCA_963920205.1 Stenodema calcarata | reverse complement strand
ATGTTTACCGAAATTTCATATGAGAAATATGCGGGGGCACGAGGATTAGATTTTTGCTCAATCCATTATCCTTGATAAACTCAGTTTATGTAGGTAACCCCGAAAAAAGAGACGCATGCTGGAGCGTCTTTTTTCGGATAAGGACCCTTATAAATTCTCCGTTTAAGCGCCCAGAGAAACAAATTTCGTTCGTAAGATCTCTCCGGTTATTAGGAGGGTTAAGGTCTTCCCTCGAGATAATCTGTAATAGATGGAAGTCGAGAGTGCTGGGTAACCAGTGCAGAGATAGCTTAAAGAGAGCTTCCCTCCCTTTACTTGCTCTCTTTCAGCAAATACTGTTGTGGCCCCTATCGCAACTATATTGGGTTTTCTCGATAAGTTGAAAGTGATATCTCCCGACTGATAGCAGGAAAAAATTGTTAGATCGATGGTTGTAATTGTTTTCGTAGAATGTGAGGGAAGGACAAAAGGTTTCAGAAATTAATTAAATATATTGAATAATAATGAATAATGAATCCACGTGTGGCGCGAGCCCTGGGCTTGTGGTTTGGGGGTTCGGGGGGGGGGGGGGGGGATTTGAAAAAATTAGGAGCAAAATGATGATTTTCAAAGGAATTTGCGCTAAACATTCTATATTTTCTGGCCTGAAAATATTGATGATTCATCATTTATAGCATAATGAAACATGACATTATTTCGTAATTTTAATTGTAGTGCGGGCCCTGGGCTTGTTGTTTGGGGGTTCTGGGGGGGGGGGGGGGGATTTGAAAAAATTAGGAGCAAAATGATGATTTTCAAAGGAATTTGCGCTACACATTCTATATTTTCTGGCCTGAAAATATTAATGATTCATCAGTTATAACATAATGAAACATGACATTATTTCGTCATTTTAATTGTGGTGCGGGCCCAAAGGCGCGCATAATATGTCGACAATGCATAAATCCGGCCCTGCTTCACATTGCGCTGGAGGAATAAATTATTCGACAGCGTAATTCATTTGCTGTTTGTTCAGGGCGTATTTCAACATACTACAATCACTCTGTATTCCAAACGTAATTTTTATGTCATACAATATGCAAGATGAGCCAACCCCTCTAACGAAGAGTTCAGTATAATTTTCAACACACAACTACCTTCGCGATCATTGATACTACTTTTAATTTCAGATTCAGTTGGTACAACCGTTTAGAATTCTATGGGATTGATCTGGCTGAATCCCATTCTTACCTTATTTCTTTGTTTTACGACGATTCCAGGTTGTTAGTCCGGTCCGAGACATTTCAGCCGTCATCAGTTTCATGGCTTATCTAATCCAACCCGCCATTCCTATACGAGTGTACACAACGACTTAATGGTTGAGTAATGGTTGTGATGGGTGTTGTGGTGGAGGGAGAGGAGGTAACTAACTCGGTGATCTCACTATCACACATAAGTGGTGTAAAGTAGGTAGTACAGCAATCGTAAAGTTATATTATAATAACATATTATATTGTATGTAAGTTGATATAATAATGATATAGTTTAGGGTAGGTACCTATTTTATCCCCAGAGCAATGATCTGTTTCCTGTGATACAGGTCGCTTTTGGTTTATTATCTTCGATAGTGAATCATCGGAATCGACTGAGAAAAAACAAGTATCCCCTACCATGCCTTGGGACCGCCGTATTTTCCACTGGCCCAATGATTATTGACAAACTGTGTATGGAGGGTTATCTACCAGGAAACCCTTTCACATGTGAACTCCTACTCCATTATCCTCCAGTCGTCTTATTCTGGACGAAAAGGAGCGGACCTAGTGCCCACAACTGGAATAAAAGTGAGAAACTTTTTGCTTGATATCGCAACAGGGTTTCAACGGTGGGTCCCCGAACCAGGATCAACTGAAGACCACTGGAGAAAAACGAACTAACTGAGATTTTCTTTATTGATCTTTAGTAAATTACGGTTCAGAATACAATAGTCTTGCGAATACGCGGGATAGTGGAAGTAGGTATTCATTTATAATAATAGTATATGATAATATTATTATGTCCTTGTTCGAATGGGTGGTCAGATGGTTCTATCTTAGTAGACAGTGGTCGATAAATAGCTCAGTGATGGCTTCTTCATTTTTCCAATTACGTCCTGGGCTTTTGAGGAGGGATTTAACATGTCTAGACCAGCCTCTGCAATTCTCAAAATTAGAAAAACTGACTCATTTTGGCGCATTCCATGGCCTTACCCGACGAAATGTTCGCGAAATATAATACTCATGCCCATCTCCACGGAAAAATCAAACGATTCACGTTGAAGTAAATGATTGTTCGTCGGTTCTACATTTGAGTCCTCATTGTAAACAAACGGATGTTAGTACAACTCTTGTGGTGGTCTTATCAAATTCTCTGGATCAAAATGTATTCAAATTAGAACGGAAAACTGGACCATTCAATCTAAAATTATCGAGATATAAAATTTTGCACATTTCAAACCTCGAATCGGACTCCTTCTCATTATAATGAAAATTATCTAGGTCCGAGTCCGCATTTCGAATTTCAAAATTCTGGGACACCTTGCTCCCAAGGATATTGTATACGGAACAGTTAATATTGAATAGCCATAATAGTCAATATTGAATAAGACAGAAAATAATATGTTCAATATTTTTGAATAGCTGTGGACAAATTTGCGGAGTACTTTTGGATTATGGATGAGTATATCCACGTCTGGTATTGAGGCATTGAGTTCCTGCTGTTATTGACATTTCAATTAAAGCCAATTTTAGTATAATATTTTGTACCACCGAAGCGAGTACAGTTCAGTTATATTTCAGCCGAAATTACGAATTCTGTGAATGCTCACGAAGGCTCGAGCCTGGGAGTGATCATTCCCTCCAATTTCTCATAGCTTCGGGCCATGAATTGATCACTCTCTAAATCTCTGTTCACCATCAAATCAACAATAAGGGTTAATTCGAAACATTAATTCCTATTACTTTTCATTTATCTCTCAAGCGCTTTTCTTCTCAAAATGCTAAAAGTATTAGGGACGAACACGAGGATATTTTTCTTGCGAACGCGCCAAAAAGTCGATTCTAATGAAAAGAGCAGAAATATTTACCGTGGTTCCCACCTTGACCTCAAATGTCAGTGGTTTATGACATATTGCCCTAGCACTTTCCAGACTGTGGCTTCTAGCCAAGTTGTCGAGTAGGGCTTGCCTCCCTCCGCTCATGACAACTATAGCTAGTTGCCCTGTAGCCTGGCCGCGAATGTTGCTAACTTTGCCGGAGATAAGTCAGCTAAAGCCAGTTTGCTGCTCCCGGTTATCTAATGAGAGCATTTTGTATATATTATTTATATCGTATATCTGGACAACTATCCTCACACTTGGAATTCGTCATCAAATTGTATTTTTTTCCTAGATGAATTACGATATCGTTGAGTCATAAGGTTATTACTTATGATGTTGAGGGATGTCGAGGGACGGTCACACGAACATTATCTCAGAACAAGAAACTCAATGGCACAAAACCATGTGTTGTTTGAAACAGAGTATGACAATTGCCCCAAAGTTCTACTATATTCACGCTCATAATTAAGATTTTTTCTCGGCTCTACCTTCAGCCGTGAACGAACGGATGGCCCTACAACGCTCCAGATGTTATTAGAAATAGGCCGAATCAATATCTATTCAAATTCGATTGAAACACTATCTATACCATGCTATTTGAATTTTGTTAGATATAGTGTTACGGTAAATTTCAATTTTTACTTTGCACACCTATTTGTTGTCTCTTGGATATTAATTTAATTTTTCGCGGAACATCCCTTGATCGGGGTCCTAACCCGCATTCCGAACTTCAAATCAAATTCTAGGTCAATTCTAAATTGGAAAAGTGGCGTACGGTGGACAGATGGATTTATATTTTATTCGATATTCGGATTTTATGATTTTAATTGTCCATTACTGGAACTAATGAACCAAAATTAGAAACATCATGCATAACAAATTCCAACTCAGGGTTGACATCATAAATTGTATCAGTAGGTATGTGTCTTGTTTGCCACCAATGGACTGAGAGAGGAAACAACAGAGGCTGTTTAAACTATTTGTGAAGAACAATCAAAGTGTCGAATGAGTTAGTTCAAGGAAGGGCGATGTATGCGAGGGAGTTGTGGAAAATTAACACTAACTACCCCATCAGCTTCAAGTTTCTTCATCTATGCTCTACTGGCCAACGCTTTATCGCATGTATAAAACCGGATATTTCAATATATAAATAGAAGAAGAAGTAGAAGCTGAGATTAGGATTATTTTGACGAGATGTATCCGAAATTATGAAGTAATGAAATTAACCAGCTTAATATTGATAGCGGGCTCCCAAAGTAAATCACTAACGGTGGAAGCAGACCCAAGGGGCGGAGTGAACCCCCTGTCAAGGGCATAGCTCGTGATTACGCGTGTAGCAACTTGCAAGTACCGGCCAGTTAGGTAGGTGAGCCGAGAGTTCTAGATCAGTCTACCTTGTATTGTCTGTGTGTGATGGAGCATTAGTGCATACCCACTCGACAGATACATAGGCATTGAAGGAGGATGTTGGGCTCGTGGCACAACCACCACTTTGGTGAATTGTGCACAATAACATGACTACTTGTATCCACAAGTGTATTCTGGCTAAATGTACCACTTACACCTCCCACACATCTCTGCTATTGACTACCATTGAGATTCCGAGCTCAACTAGCTAAGAATGGGCAGATTCATCAATCACACAGATGGATAATACCGATCAGATTATGAAACCTGGATCTAGGTTGCGTCCAGGGTAAAGGACGACGAATTTTCGCCCGACTGTTGTTCTAGCTTAGCGCGAGATAAGCCTCCAAGAATCATTTTGCTCTTGGCTAATCATGAGCGGCGAGTGGCTCGCCCCACACATCCTAAGTTCGGCGACTTCATGGTAACAGGTACAGTTATGGTATTCTAAAGTACTATGGTATTCAGTTATGGTATGCAGACCAAAGATCGGACCAGAAAATAGAAAACCGTTTTGGAAACTTTGCAATGTTTTATAATTCGGTTATTGGATTCTACGTACTCGTATATTGAACCGCAACCCACACATTCCCTTGTGCTTGTAAGATTATTCCTGAAGTTCAGCAGTTTTTTGAATTTTAGGAGACAAATTCTGACCAGAATAAGAGAATTTCATTAATTTATGGTGAGATTCCGTTTTGGAGCTGTTCGGTCGCTTGAATATTTTTGCTAAGATTTGCTCCACAAGTTCTTGTGAACTTATCTAGGTGGTGGGCAGAGGGATATTCAATTCTTTTTTGTTTGTAGGTAGTTATGCCATTTTGTACGTAAATATTTGTATTTTTGTGAATAAAATTCATATTCATATAATTCAATACATCAATACAATAAAAGGAAAATTTCCTTTGAAAGCCACTTCATAATCACTACTTAATAGTGATTATGAAGTGGTTTTCAATTCTAAAACGAATGAAATGAATGTTGGAACTTCATAAACACAAACTAAAGAAAATACGAGGCAGAGTTGAAGGCTGGAAAGGGCAAGGGCCTAAATGGCGCCATTAAACCCACCCCACGAGACATACCGCATATATAACTGCGTACACGCAATTATCTTAAGAGACTAACCCTTAATAGAGCCCTCTTACATCCCTCACCACCATTCCACCGTTCGGTTGCTGCGCGCCAAGTTTTTACACCAAAAGAAGAAAATTGTCGACTATTCAAACTTTTTTGGTTCACGTTTCGATCCAATCCAATTATCAAATTTAAAACTCTTTCAGTGTTTTCAACCCACCAACAGCGCGTTATTGTTTACTGTTAGTATATAAATATACAGTGTGATGTACTGTGATGTATGCAATATCCTTGTGAAACACGCAACAATAATTGGTGTAATGGGACTGCTAAATATTGTATCTTCGTTCAAGAAAGTGACCAGGTGGTTCAGTCTGAGTAGGGGTTAGTCGATCATGGAAGGATGCAACCAGCACGCAATCGAGAAAACCGGATTTCCATTACAAGAGGCGACAAGTGATTATAAAAAGGCTTTAAATTCGGTAATAAATGAAAAGAATTGAGGAATTTACAACAGAACAAACACTATAAAAAATTCGTTGTGAAATGGAAGACGGTGGCAGGAAAGGGCAAGAGCCTGAAAAGACGTCATTAGACTCGCCTCTCGAGACATAGGAGGCCTTCACCTCGCGTCTACGCAATTATCTTAAGAGGCTAACCCTTAATAGAACCAGTCTTTTCCAGAGAACCCTCTCCTTCTTCACATGTCTGCGCGCCTTGTTTTCATTGTTCGATGAAGTCAGCGCCCAGCCTAATCGAAAAACAGAGTATATATATACCTACAATATATCAATATCGCCAAAAACTCTCAAATTCTTGACCAACTGTTTATTATCCTCATTGTGCAGATCACCCATCTAGCTAACTACCAAATGATAGATGAAACGTGCAAGTATAGAGATGATGAATTAATTACAAATATTTGTAAAAATATGATTCTGGGGTTTCTATTTTTATCTACATTCTTCGGCAATAATTTAATAATTAGGTATTTATTATTAGTTACTGAAACGTATTAAACTGATCACTAAATATCATTAATTATTACCAATCATTATCATTTATCAACTCGATGTCTCAACACCAATGTGCTACTTGAATCAGACGGCACAGTACGAACACAACTTTTAGCACAACGCTAACTGGGTCCTCGATCCGTGTTTAACATTTCAAGTCTCTAGCTCATCATCCATATTTAACACAAATAAATTAGGTATTGAAAAATCCATTTTAATACAAATAGGTATTGGTTAAACAATTTTACAGACAAGAGATCGAAGAATATTCCACTGTTATCCATCCTCGACCCATGTTTAAGATTTCAAGTCTCTATCTTATCGGCCAATTTTAATTTTTTGAAACAAATATTATTTAAACAATTTACCAGACAAGAAACGAAGTGAGTATTGCGTTGACATCCAGTTCTGACCTATATTTAAAATTTCAAGCTTCATCGGGAAGTTAAAAAAACGTTGTTCAAACTTGAACTAAAATTTTGAAATGCATTTTGAACCGCTACCGTAAAGTCCTCTAACTTTGTGCCAGCGACCCAACTTTGTGCCACTCTAGGTTTCTTACCTAGGTTGCCCTCTAGCGACCATTGGTGGAAATAAAATAGTTTTAAAAAAATGCCGCAATGTAGCCCTACCATCGACGAGATAAGGTGAGGTGGTTTTAGCCTCAAACAGGTGTTATCAGTGTAAGGAAAAATTCGATTGTGAAAACGTTATTATCGCTGTTCAGCAGATTCCCCTCAGAGTCTCATCTAGCTACCCTAGTAGGGGCCTTTTTTGATTCGTGGTAAGTACTCATTTTCATTACTATACTATCAAAGGTAAATGTCCCAAAAGGAGTTTTGTTAGGGTTGAGTTGTTCATCAGTTATAGCTCCCTTATCAAAAAATGGAAAAGTGGTGAGGCAACTATGTGCCACCAGTTTTTTACACTTTTGTTCAATTCCACACATGGTTTTTGTCATTTTTGTGCTGGATTTAGTTCAAGAGAACAAGAGAACAGTTGACTGCGAAGTCTACTACAAGAAGATCCAAGAAAATCAACGTCCCACCAGGTAGAGCGATCACCGTGGCTAACCTCCAACAACCTCAGAATCTTGCTGCGCCATCAACATCCTCCTCTGCTCCCCCGAGTCAGAATACCCAACCAAAGAAAACCACTGCTCCTCAGCAAAAGAGACGTGGGCAAAGCAGCGAGTCAAGCCAAGAAAGTCTAAGTGAAGGCGATATTTCCTACGCTGAATCTGATGAGAGCTTCTCCGGCCTATTTGACGATGATGAGCTGGAAGACGAGCCTTTTGAAGCTCAAGATAAACCAGCACCAGCTAGGCCTCCAGCCGCCCAGGTCGTGGAGTATATCCTCCAACCTGGACCATCATCAGATGCAGCAAATTCGATTGATGGAAATGAACAACAATTTGTTGTGGTAGAGTACCAGGCCAAACTCTACCCTGGATTGATTGTGACGCCGACAGATGAAAATGGGGACACCGAAATATCCGCTATGGCAAAAAGAGGGAAATATTGGACTTGGCCAACACCCCCAGACATTCTCTGGTACCTACAAAAAGTCTCAGATAAAAGGGTATTTGCAACCCCCAACTAAAATAGGGGAAAATTGATACAACGTTTTGATGAAACGCTGACTTTTGAAGTGATGTTTGAAGACAAAGTTCCTTATTGTGATTTTTTATACCTAACAAAGTGCCTTACAGTGATTTTTGATACCTAACAAAGTGCCTTCTTGTGATTTGTTATAACGAAGTGCCTTATTGAGATTTTTTTTGTCAAAGGGACCAACATTTTAGCTTGTTTTTTATTTAGCACAACCTCAAAAACTCGAAAAAAAACAAAAAAAAACACTGTTCTATAGTAAATTTCATTGCGAAGGCGATCCGGACGACAAGAAGGTGCCACAGTGTGTTTCTAATGGATTTTCAATGCAAAAAGGATGGTGGCACATAGTTGCCGAACAGCGTCATACAACAATGTGCCACGCTTAAAAAATTCCCCCCTCTACCCCCGTGCATCTGGATTTTTTTCAATATATCGATCTGATACCTGAGATATGAAGGTATGCTGAGTAAAATTTTCAGCTCTCTAGCTCAATAAAAACTAACTTTTTAACCAAAAAAACCTCAAAAAGTGGCACAAAGTTACAGGACTTTACGGTACCCCTTGACCTAGGGTAATGAAAACTTTGAAAGATCTTTCTTTTCCTTGGGCGATTCCAAAGGTTCATCCCCGAAGATAATAAACCAAAACACCACAACCATAAAATATATCAAGCTAAATCACTCAATCGGGTGTCTGAAGTGGTACAATTTATGTTTGTGGTGTTTTGGTTTATTATCTTCGGTGATGAACCTTTGGAATCGCCCAAGGAAAAGAAAGATCTTTAATGGTATCCTGGAAGGAGTAGATAAAACGCAATCAAGTGCTCAAATTAAAATTGCTAACTCGCATTACGCAGAACAATAATGATCACCCCTTCAGTGCCACTTGAGGACGGTCTACACATGGACCAAGCACACTCCCTACAACAAGGAACCAGTTGGAAAATTTCTGATGACGGGAAGCCGTATATCAAATTAGCTCTATAAATTGGTTATATAAATTAGTTAGGGGTTACAAAATTCATGATCATGAATGTTTATGCAATATATAAATATCAAAATACGTTAAAAAATACGGGTGCCTACCTAATAGAATTAATCGCCATGACTGATTCAATTCGAGTCTCCGACTATAGAATCTCACGCAATGGCTTCTCGTAATTCACTGTTATAATTTATAGATTTATTGATTGAGAATCTTCCAGGTATTCAAAATGTCCGCGGTGCACTAACTAACAGTTTAATATGAAACGGTGTTTAACCACATGTTGGCGTAAATCCAGGCCAGAAAATAAGAAAATAGTAGTAGTAATGTTTAATATTCAACTTTTAAACAAAAAATATCCATAAACATGAAAGGAACACAAAGTTAAATTTTGAACTCATAATTAATACTGTATTCTCTCTTCACTTTGCATCATAGTGAGTATGTGCTTTAGCATCAAATTAAAAACAAGGAGTATAACTTCTTAGACACGCTGTAAGTACTTATTCGACAAATCTCTTCGCTACGACGGTGTTACACCTTAAAATTGCGTTAACTGAATGTGGACTCTTCAGAAATATACAGGTCAAGAGTACGGAGGTCCACCAAAATCATCTCTGAGGCTAATTTTTAACCGAATCGACCTAACGTGCCGAATTTCCACATTAGGCTTATTTCGTGCAACTGTTCTGGTCGATATGCACGGGTTCTATTATCTCGGTGAACTGGCGGAACGGGTTCAAGAACGGGTTTTTTCCTACTAATGAACAACACAGTCCAAATTCAATTGGAATTTTAATTCTCGTTTACCCGGAAACAGAGGGCCTAGCTAACTACTTTATAATATCAGCGTTATGGTATCGTAAAATGGACTTGCATGTGCGAGCGAAGAGTGTAAACGTGGGTTTAGACGTGAGAGTTTTTTCCTCTCGCGAGGGGCGAATGGAGTCTCGAAACAAGACTCGCACGAACTAACCTAATATATTAAATATTAGAATATTAGAAAAATATCGAAATTTTCGAGGTATCAAACTGATAACATCAGTATTCCCTAAAAATAGGAGCATAAACTTTAATCTGAGCTTCTCCCACTGATCTTTTGAACATGGATCGATGATCCTCCGTAATCAACAAGGTCCTGCATTAATGCCTTCATATTCAAGGTATTACGGCTCCCGTAAAAGTCATCTAACCCTTCAGAAAGTCCCATCAGTTGGGATTACATGAAATTATGTTATCAGAACATCCCTCGCGTGATTTTCAAGATTTTATGGAAATCCGTAACTCGTACCATAAGTAGATATCATGGAGACATAATGAAGTTTTCTACCTTCCAATTATCTAAGTATCATCATGATTTCTACTGAACTTATTGGCGATAAAATTAATTTAAACCACCTGTAGATTGTTTCAATCCATTTTTCAACCCGCTTTTTCTATTCTGGTGAGCATTAGGTGAAAAATTGGATGTTTAAAATTATTTCGCATCTGTTAAGCAAAGTTTTTGTAGGTCTATCCGGAACTAAACTATCTGGAAGTTTAATCCCATGCAAAACGTGATGTCGATGATAGTTCACGTATTCGGGGTAACGCGAGAAGTTAACAACGCTGATTATTGCCGATTGTCGGAACCCTCGATACTAGATACTAAGGAAGAAAAGGAGACGATACTGTAAATTGGGCCGGTTCGTTTCCGTTATGAAGATAAGTGAGCATGTAGCACTGGAGGCACAATAGAAAACACCGAGACTTCAACATCGATGGAGGCGGTGGGAGCGCTAATTGAAATAGAGACGTTTTCGTGGGCCAGTGAATTGAGGCGTTGTAGAATGGCGTTGTTGGGACGTGCTCAGAATCTCCTTCTTCTACTACTTCGCCTGCATTCCCCCACACCGATCTTAAGAGCTCAATGTCTGCGGACAAAAACTGAATTGTTATGCACGCTCAAAAAAGAACCTCGAGGAGGTGATTATGTTTTCGGATTTTGTCAAAAATATTTAGACAAATTAAACATTTACGCGTTGTTGTGGTTCCTCCAAAATCCTGATAAACGTGGAGGAATGTTTCTACTGCTACCAGACGTATTTGCTGTTCTTTAATCTACGCAATATACTGAAGGTATGGTTCCTAGGTTTTCCTGAGAACAATCAGACACTAATTAAGGCACTTAAGTAATATTTTAAACGACTAATGTACTCATTATTGTCTAAATTCAGCTGAAACCAAAGTTTTTACCTTCAATATTCAATTTCCCAACAAAATTGTATTTTTTAGGTAGAGTGTTGAACTCTATTCGTGTAACATCACAGCAAGGATCCAATAAGCTTATTTCTAATTTAAGGTGTAAGAAGACGAGAATTCTCATCCGGTTCGATCAAGGAAAATCATTAGTGTGTGTCTATGCAAATCCGCGCGGTTAGTGAAATTTGCGGTAACCTACACGAGACGATTATAATATGAGGGATAATGCCGTGTATTGATGGCAAATAGCCCGAGGATCTCAAGTAAAGCAAAGCTCTCTCAGCTGGGGCACCTAATCCGATTGATAAACATGAAGCTCTGATGAAAACCGCAACCGAAACAGAGTGTGCATATCGGTTCGGTTTGAGCCAAAGGAATTATTAAATATCTAGTTCTTACTCGCACGGATTTGTTGTCGTTTTATGATGAGGTATTTTGAGATAATCTCACCACGTCATTCATTCATGAGACGGAATTCGCGCATGATTTATGTAGCATAAGTTGGCTTTCTATTTATTTCTATGATGATTTGATAAAAATAAAATACAATTATTTCAATATCGACGAAGCATCTCTTTATATATTCCAGAAGTAAGATGAAGGGAAATAATCCTCATTCGCCCCCACAAGTATAGCTGTCTAATAATCTGCTCCCCAATCGAACGTGAAGACCTTTCGAATTGTGATTTTGAGTCATCACTATCTAAATCACTGATTCTCAACATGTGGTTAGCGGGAAATTTTCATGTGGCCCGCGAAGCGAACTACTGATGAATTTTAATCTTAAATCTGGACGGAAATTAATGAATTAAATTCATTCGGCAAATTCGGCAAATTTTGCCGAAACATGCAACTGCTACATTCTAGAATTTTCTAGCGGTGAGTTGCACTCTTCCTGAAGTGTGTGTTTGCAGTATCGTGTTGACCACACTCGTATAACAATATTCTCATGAATCATTTGAAAGCGACCTCTGTCCTACCTCTGTAACTGTAGTGGAAATATTATTTCTATCGCCTCGGACTCTAAAGGGTACGACGTGGCCCTCACTAGAGTAAAGGTTGAGAACCACTGCAGAACTATTACCAACAAAGAACCATTGTGAGAACTTATTCGGCAATTTGGAATCAGAAAACGTTTGGGACAGGTCAGTTGGGCTGTGAAGGTCTTAAAGATAAGTACGAGTAGGTTCCCTAATTGAAGATAGTCTTACAAATAAGCTAGTTTTCTCAAAATGGATTTATAGAAATATATTCCCACCAAAAAACACAAATACGAGTACTCTTTCATAGCTGTTTCACTTATCAAACCATCGTCACCAACGGACAAGAAACGAGAGGACATAATATATTCCGAAGAGTCAGATGGGCGGGAATCCACCGCGAAAAAGGAAGTTACCAGGGAGAACCGAATTGTTATAATATTATGTACAAATAAACGCTATGAGTGATAACATTATTCATACAGTTACCTAGCTGATCAACCCCAATTATGTCGAGATTTTCAAGTACATACATCCAAGATGCTTCCGTCTCGGCAGAAATTAGGAAACGACAAGTTTGATCAGTCAAATCGAAATTAAAGCTGACTTAAATTCAATCTGGTCACTCGCAACTTCATTCTTATTAACTTCCAAAGAATTCTTTATTTATTATCTCCCAAAGTCCTGCTATTTTGATCACAATACTCAAGGCCACCCTAACCATTTTAATTTAAACCCCCATTTCTACATTGAACATTAACTTCATCTTCTACTGAACCTGACGAAGATTTGATATTAATCTTAGAAACCTCAATACATATTAGATTGACCTCCATATTAATTACTAGATATAATGCATTTGATCACCAAAACCGATTTAACAGTTCCTTTGTGTTTTCAGTGGAAATAATTACATTACTCAAATGAAATGGTTTTCATTTCGTCACCTCGAGTGATTCCTTTTGGTTATTTCAATGTGATGTGAAACACACGTTGTTCAGATTTAGTCAGTTTCGACGACGGAATTGTATTTGGCTCCATTTGAAATCCCGATCCATCATATAAAACTTAATTGGGGAACTCTCCGTGATATATATCAATAGGAATACTTGATAAAACCAATGCATGTTTGCTCGTCATGCGGTTAGAGTGGTGTATTTGCGTACTGAAAACCTCTCACATAAAATGAGTGACAGGTTTCGCTGTCGGCGAAAACCAGCGAGAGTTCTATAAATATTTCGACGTTTCACTATTCAAAATTGTGTAGGGTTCGTTCAAATAGACAATTCAAGTGGATCTGACCTTTTCAAGTCTTATTTGGTCTTCTGCAGTATGCCATTGTACAGACGACTATTCGTTGGCCCTGTCAGCAGCTCCCACCCACTGCTATCTAGAAGATAATATTATGGTCCATCTTCAGTCCAATTAGAAACATCAGTTCACCTTTCAGCTCACCCCGTATAAATGAGAAATGAAATCGGAGGAAAGATTGAGCGTAGCGTCAGCGATTTTCCAAAATGAATCTTGGCAGGCGTGGAGCTACTGACGTCACCATACACTTTGGGAAAGCGGAAATTGAGATGAGCATTAGGAGGAGTGATAAGCTAGCCTGAAAAGTAGCAGATTAAATCTTAACACTGTATAAAGTGGGAATGGAATAAATCTCGATCAATCGTCACCATTCGTTAACGCCCATCACCTTACCACACAACCATTATGACCCAGCGTTCGCTCCATTCATCATACTCTCCCTCCAACATCGACCAGTCCGCCCGCACTTCAACCAAATCATGGAGAGTTGAAAATTTCCAGAGGAATACTCCGCACAATGATTTAGGTATAGTCCTTCCATGACAGGTACATTTCAATAAATCTAAGGAGTGATGGATCAAGATGAATGGCACGGATGAATTTCCTTGATGAGTGCCGCCTTCAGCGATACTCATAAATGTCAAAAACAGAAATATATTGTCACTGAATCATCGAGCCTGATTTTTCATAAATCTCGTTCAGAATAACAAAATTGGATATCAGGAGGTATTATGTTACCGTTGTAGTGATCCAAAATGTTCTGCACAAGGGCGAATTAGGGGTAGAATCACTGAATTATTCAAACCAAGTTGATTTCATGAATAAATTGCACCGTTCCTCTCAATTTCAATATGAAGGCATAATAATTATTCCTATTATTGATTATTGTTCTTTATTACGAACTGAATACATCTTTTGGCTAAATATACTTTAATATTCCATTTTTGTCACAATTATAATGTGTGGACATAAATTGGGTCCATGCATGAAATCAACCTCTTCATTAACCTCACATGTAGCCGAGGCTGTTCACCTCAGATAACTAACAGCCTGTAATTCATCGAAATTTAAATCAAACAGACGAATTTGATTAGGCATACCTAGGTGTTGTGATTCTTAAGCTTATGAAGTTAAGCAGAGTACTTGATCAGTAAGTATTATTCAAGTTTGAATTTAAACCTCGATAACAATGAGTATTCCGAGAAACTAACATCAAATCTATCTACCAAAGCCGGAATGCGCGCGCAGAGCGAGATTCCGGTGATTATTGTGATTTCTCATATTCGTACTTGTGTACCTTTTCACACAACGTGTATGCAATGTAATATGTTACTGACTAGTTATTATTCCTATATAGCTAGTCAGTATTTTCTTTGTTAACGAACGATCTGCTTCGCCACGTGGCATTGACAGCATATCATGTATTCAATACATCACGTACTTCAATACATTCAATGTATTCAATACTAAACTTCAAAATGTGGTCTATTAATTACATATTCATACGAAAATGTTTTGGATATGTATTCGAGGTAAAGATACAACCAATATTTTGGGCCTACGCGGATCCATTTTCAATATTCATTACACGGTAGGGAAACGAACAAAATAGACAGCAATAATATTTCATAGTAAGTTTTAACTTAACATGAAACGGAAAATAATAATGCATTTCAGAATTTGTTGTCCAATTTTCAAAAAAAGCTACCTATTGTTCTCGGTCCGAAATTTTTAAAATTTCAAATCTGTCTTGGCTATCGAACGGCTGAGGTCGGTGTGGGGGGTGGGGGAATTACCTATAACTTCCCAAAATGAAACAGTCTAAAAAGTGACACGTCATTTTAAAGGGTTTTTTTCACGCTGAACACGATGAGGAAGTCGGAATAATTCCCGCAAAATTTGGAATTATTCCGACTTCCTCATCGTGTTCGCAATATTTAATATTGCGTTATGTTATCCCGTTCTCAAACTGCAGCACTTTGAAGATGAAGAAACGTGGTTGATACTTGAAATGCTCTTTACGTTACATCTACTCTAATCTGATAACGGAATGAGATACCACAATTATCCACACAGTTCAGCGTTGAAAAATCTATAAACTGAGCTGATACTCGGCCAAGTTTGTTCTAAAACCAGTAAAATGGATACATTTCACATAAAACCAGCTATTTCTGCCATGCACCATTACTTTGGATTTTTTCCTTTTTTCTTACGTGGATTTTAATTCCGACATATTGTAGTTTATTCATTTTATTTATTCAATTTATGTATTCGGTATAATATATCAATTCAGAAATTATGCTCGTCACATGATGTCATTATTGACAATAATCTGTCATTGGGCGTCATGCCAATTTACTGTAATAAATCAAATCAAATAAATAAATAAACATGACTGTTCAACTATTACAATCAAACGTAAGATTCATGATAGGGTTATCTGCTGGGTACCTAGTAGATAAAACACCTCAGGGATAAAGTTGATCCAGATGACAGTATTGAGATCTCACTATCAATGATAGAATAGACATTGAACTTTCAACATCTCGAGAGTAGACTGATTGAGTACCTTAGGCCCCATCGTTTCACCTACACGGTGATTATAGGGTGTGATTGACGCCACCCGAAGTCTTAGCGTCATAAACATTTCATCTGTATTAAATGGAGATAAATTTCCAAGGATATCCCTAGGAAAAACCAAGTTGTTCGAATCGCTTTCTTTCAACATGTAAACAAGAATTTATCGTAAGCATAAAATTGGCCTGAGTGTCGTGAAGCCGCTTGAAGGTTGCAGTTGTATTTACCATTGATGGGCACTGCACTACACTTTTAATCACTGAACCACTGGAAGAGAAGAAAAAAATAGTTAACAAAACTTGGATCACTTAATCAAAAAAAAAAGGCGAGCGCGAAGAGCGGGACACTCGGGGGTGGCTACGAGCGGGTTACTGAGGGAGCGAAGGGTCATGGAGGTTGGAGGCGCATGCTCTTCCTATCCGGCAAGTAGCCGGGAACGACGGGGTACCTGGAGGCGGGGAAGGGGCGGCAACGCGTGAATAGTTCACCACCCTCGTCACAAATCGAGGTTGACGTTCTAAATTGCCTATAAAGCCCTTGAATTCGAAAAACAGTTAGTTGAGACGTGCACTAATCGTGAGGAAAGGACCCACAGCTTAACCCCAATAGCTTCCGACTTATTGAGTTTTTATCGCGAATTTGAGCATGTCAGCGAACACGTGGCACATAAATAAAATTCTCACTCACGCAGCATGGCTATAATAGTGAATTTTCGAAGAAACAACAGGTTTTAAGGGAAATGTCCCCATTTTACTGAGTAGTGAAGAAGAAATTGGGGTTTCAGGTATCTGCCTCCCCCTCTGACCAGTGACGTCACATCCGGAGCTCTCTTCCGGAGTGGTAGGTGCAACGTCACATCCGGACCAGGTGGTCGGTGTACTACGTCATAGGGGTGGTGACGTCATCAGACGGGTTTGTGACGACCACTCCGGAAGAGAGCTCCGGATTTGACGTACCACGTCCGGATGTGACGTCACTGGTCAACTATCTCTTGTTTGATTAAGGAGGACTCGACCACTCTTTGGTCTATGTCTCTCCCGCTCCCTGCAAGCAGGGGGCAGTCCATGACACCACTCAAGAGCAGCGCCATGGGGTTGGAGCAACTCCCAACCAGGGAGCCCTCAGGTGTAGCCTGAGGTACCTGTTTGCTTGTGACGTCACTGGTCAGAGGGGGAGGCAGATATCTGAAACCTCCATTTCTTCTTTACTACTTTACTGGTTTTATAATAGGTAAACGTTAGCTCGATTTTTCGCCAAGTAACACCTCAGGTTATAGATTTTCAACGCTGAACACGATGGTGAAGTCAGAATTGCGATATCTCATTCCGTTGTCAGATTAGAGCAGATGAACTGTGAAGAGCGTCGTGTTCAGAAGATTATAATCCGTTGTGTCAAGAATTTGCAGATTTTTAGTACAAATTTTGAACTTTTTATCTCAATTCTATCGAGAGTTTTCGTCTGGAATGACACATACACAAACATGGCGTGGTTCTGCATAGGCAATGTTTTGACGATTGTAGACAATCCGAAGTTGCATCCATGTAGTTCCACCCTAATTAACCCAATGACTGTAATGCGTTACGTGTAACTGGATGTATTGCCTGATTTGCAATTAAAATGAATGAACGCCGTGCAAAAATAATTATTTCAATTATTATAATCACTAAAATCTACATTTGACTTGACGTAACCAGTTTTAGTACTGTTTAGGGGTAAGCCTAAAATTCAAACGGACGGTGACCCGGTGAAAGAAGGGACGGTGAACCATATGGAGAAGGCTGGCTCTTAAACATGCACAACCCCCATCCTCCTCCTCCTATTAACGTCGGGACTGTGTAATTGCATGCAAACATTGTGACCAGGACCACGTTCGGCCCATATTTAAACTGTGGGATGAACTGGAAGTTGAATTCTCGGGCGAAACTTCGAATCAGACCCTAATGAATGAAACAACTACGCGGTTTGAAATCGAGTACGACCAGAGTAAGCTCATGACAGCGAACTCACCGACGCAAGTGAAATTATTCAAATCTGTATGGATATGTGACAAGGACTACAACAACAGTTCCCCCAACTCCAGATTTTAGTGTAAATATTTCCGAAGAATACCTTAGACATTGTCCAATCATAAATATAATTTAGCATTTTTAATAATTTAGTATTTAGCATTTGAGTAATTAGTTTACTCAGGATGGATAAATAGGCAGTTTTTTGTGTCTCCTGTAAAGTAGCAAAATGTGAGATAGGTCATGTTGCCACTTAAACGGCGAAATGCTCGAATGCGACTGAAACTGAGTAAAATATTTTTCACGGGCATTCAATATGGTTTTCAAAAATTCCTAAATGATAAGATGAACGTGCATAAAGATGTTCTGGGTGAGGAATATAATTGTATGCACCATCAATCGATAAGTGCGTAATTTAATTAATCTAAGGCCACAGAAAGTGATAAAATGTGGAAATGGCACTGTATAAATAATAATCACCTCAATGTATAAAAATAAGTGGCCAAAATTAATTAACTATGTTACAATTTTCCATCTAAAATAAGGAGGAGAGGGGAAGCTTGCGAAAAGCCGAGTGATATGAGCATAAATTCCACGACCATCTTCAGGTCAGTGCCGTTCTTCACAGACTCTGTCAAAGGATACCGACCTACTGTCATCTCTCTTGACGTCAGCATTTCGGCTTCGGTGAAACACTCATGACCTGGTTTCAACGTCATCTCTGAGACCGCCGTCTGGGGCCTCGCGAATGATGAGTGTTCGGCCTCATTCCAGGACCCGGTCGGAGGGCCCCTGGCCTTGCCTTTGATATTTCTCGTCGTCAAAACATCTTACGCTGGAAAGTCTAGCTTGTTTTGATTCTTAAAGAGATATTCAAACTACACAAAAATGTCGAAGCAGCCACCCATTAGTTCAGTGAGCTTGTTTACTATCCACCTTTTTCTACTGGATGCCTGGTCTCATGAGAGGCATGAGATAGTCGGCAGAAAAGCTGGGGAACCAATCTTCAATAGGCATCTTCACCCTAACAGCATCGGTGACTAAGTTCAGGTTTAGTCATCGATGCAAAAAAGCTTGTTTGCATTCCCGGTCTTGACATGATCAGAGATATACCACATTCCAATTTCTGCGATATTTGTAATGTACATGTTGAAGGCCTTTTGACCGATTCTATACCTTCCGCACGCCCAATAAACCCAGGCGACACAAGAAAATTGATAGGAAATAATAATTATTTACATTAATTATTAATCTAACCGAAAACTCCCGTTCTTTGTCAGCTACGACTGTTATCAGTTGAATCCGGCTAATTGGGAATACAAATAGAACTATTCAAGCTTGTCTGATGATTTTCAAGGGTTCAAACGCTAAACCGTCATAAGGCGCAAATGGAAAAGTCCTGGAAAAAAACACATTCGACGCTGTAGATTAAAATGTATTCACATAGATCGAGAAAAAAAATTATTTATGCGCAGATCCCTCCAACGAAAGTGCCGGAGCTACGAATATTGGAAATGTTGACCCCTTTGAACGTCCCTTTCTGTTGCCGCAGGGTTATTAAAAGTTTCTAACCCCGCATGCCGATTTTTAAAATTCTGTGTAAATCTTCAAAAGGAAAAAACCCGTGTGATCGGACGAACGGAGTTCTAATTTGCTTTCCATATTTTCGTACCTAACTTGATTTGTGAACCAACCGATTTGTATGGGTGGTTTATTTTATTTTCTGTGTTTTTTCAAGACGATTATTAAGATTCACAGTTGAAAATGAAAAAAATCCACTATAAGAGCGCATTTTTGAAGAAATAGCTGGTTTTATGTAAAATATTTCCATTCTTCATCCCAGTTTATAGATTTTTCCACGATTTGTGACCACGAGGGTGAAGTCAGAATTGCGATATCTCATTCCGTTGTCAGATTAGAGAAGATGAACCGTGAATAACATCTCAAGTAACAACCACGTTTCTTCATCTTCAACGTGCTCCAGTTTAAGAACGGGATAAGATATCGTAATGCTGACTTCACAATTGTTTTCAGCGTAAAAAACACCGTTAAAATGACGTGTCACTTTTTAGACTGTTTCATTTTTGGAATTTATGGATAATCCCCCCCCCCGCCCCCCAACACCTGCCCATCTACGAACTTAGCCTTCCGATTGCCAAGACAGATTTTTTATGCAAATTTGAACTTTTTACGTATCTCAACTCTATCGAAAGTTATCATCTGAAATGACACATGCATGTATGCGTATGATTGTTGGTATCTTTTGGCAGTGAATTCAGGATAGTCTGAAACGGATTTTTGTATACCTACAATTTTTTTCGGAAATTCGAGTTTTCAACATTTTGGACCGAGCACAATAGCTTCATTTTCCTCGAAAATTCACTTAAAAACTTAATTAACATAACTAAAATTATTGTGATTCTCTTTTGCAAAACCAGTTAGGGATTAGTCAGTTTCTTTCGTTGATAAAGTTAATACTTTTTGTGCCAAATCCTTGTTGTTTCAAGCGAAATATTGTTCTAGCTCTACGAATGGATGTACACATGTTGGAATAACGTATCTCCATAACGGGAAGCTTCTGCGAGAGTAACCACAAGTAAATATATGGAGAGAGCGTCCCTTATTTGTTTTGTCGAGGTTGGTGCCGACAAGGATGAATGGAAGCAGATGATATGATATCCTCCGTAAACCGAATACCGCAGCTGAACGTCAAGAAGGCACTGAAGTTGGATAAGTGAGAATCCCAACCAAATGTGAGAAGAAGTGAGTTTCGTTGAACGCCTGCTTTATCAGTGTGTGACTAGAACCTCGTTATCGCCAAAAATATGTGAGAACTAGCGTTTGGGCGTTTGAGGGTTTGTAGTGAAGAGTTGAGGATAATCAAACGTTCTCTGTGTGATATAAGTGAGAACTGAATTCTGCGGCCTACAAACAAATATTAGAAATCCTTCTTTCCGAAACTTGATACGTACCTCAGAATGAGAACTCGATATTACAAAATCATGTGTTGATTGAACCAACTTTTTCCGAGTTAACAGTGGAATTCTACCGTTTGATGGTCGAAGATTGTAGTTTTGAACCACCAGTTCTAAAATGAGCTAAAGTTCCGTCGTTGATTCACGCCCATGTCTTCATTATGAACGAACGGATGGCCGAACAACGCTTCGGGTGGTCTCGTAAGATTTTCCGAATCAAAATCTACTCAAGTTCCAAAATTACACCGTTCTAGCAGTTTTAAGTGTCAAGCCCTTTTTTGTTTCAAGGATCATCCAGCATGCAGACATTACCTACATGGTTAGAAGGACTTTGGGCAAAACCACGTTTCGTACACATGTTCCAGGAGTTTAGAAGTGACAATAATCAAGTTCTACAGAAGCGAACTGGGAATATCAGCTCACACCGTCGTCGACTGAAATAATTACTTTCGGGAAGAGACTGCGACATGTCCCAGCATCCCCGTATTATTACAGGCGAAGGTATGCATGTTGAGATTGACGAGCCGTGACACGTTATTCACTAGACGAAAGCGTTGGTAGAATGTTACAGCAGCAATGGATTTTCCGTGGCATTTGCCGGGAAACCCGCGAGTGTTTCATGATTGCCGTGAATGAGAGAAAAGCGGAAACATTGCCTCCGTTCAACGCCAACGGCAAACAGATCGCCCCAGGAACTGAACAATTTCAGACTGATGGTCAGCATGGTGAAGCAAACCTATAATTTCATCCTGGTTTCTGATTGTGAAAAATACGAATTATTCAGCCGAGATGGAATCAATTTACATTACGTGCGATTTGCTACATTACGACAGTAGATTCTCTTATTCGTCATTCAACTCTCAATCTCAGCCTACCTAATTATTCAGTGATAACATTTTACGTTAATTCACATAGAACTGACCAATTCAGGTAGCATCGTCGGACTGAAAGTTACTATGCATCAGTTATGGTTATGAATGTATCAATCATTTCGTAGGAAACAGCATGTGCAACATGTTTCGCTAAACTGAGGTTCCTCGAAAATTTTGCTCTCTCAATATTCAATGTGAATTGGGTACACAAGTACAACCCTAATTCAACTCGGCGGTTCACTGACGCGAGCCATATTTGAGGGTTCGACGGATTCGAAGTATCGTAAACAGAAGGCTTCTGAGAAGAAACAGGTGAAATTTGAAACACCGAGAATGGCAACAGCCGGGGAAAATAGATTCAATCGATTGGGTTGACCCCGTACAACAATGAGATCACACCCATACAGGGTGTCTAAAGAAATTATGGGACGAACTCAAGGAATCAATTCTACAGCTAATTTGCAACAAAAAGTGCCTCTTAGAATGTTTTCATTACTCAATTAAAAAAATCGACTTTTTTCACTTTTAAGATTTTTTTGTGTGTTTTCGACCTTGTCTCAGTAAAACGGCTCTAACACCCGTAAATTGATATGTAAAATAAAAGTTGAGGATACCGTTAGAAAGAGCGTTAAATTTACTATCTTCTATATAAAATCCGATTCTAAGACAGTCCTAATTGATGAAGAAATGGCCGAACTCCCAAATATGAAGATTTCTTAAAAATCACCGTTTTTATCGAATTTTCAAAGAAAATGTCGCTATTGTTTTAAAACTCAGATTTTCGGAAAATGTTCATACCAAGATCCGTTTCTGACCATCTGAATCCAGTGCCAAAAGACACCAAAAATTATATGTATATAAAGACAAAACATAACAATATTACATGAACATAATATTATGTAACATATTCATGTTTCATAACGTAATATTATTATGTTTTGTCTTGAATAAATTCAAAATATGTGAAGGAGTCATACCGAAAACGTTCTTCACGTGGTATTCGTTCGCTTACCTGAAACAGAAAATGAGGAAGAATACATCAAATTCATGAAAGATCAAGTACCTAGTTAGGTATTCAAAACCGAAAATTTAGAGTGCGAAGCTGAGCTAGTAGAACCCTATTGTAATATTTGTAGGGCGATTAAGTGATTATATTGATGATATGACAAAATATCTTGCATCCACTTCATACCCATGGCCAACTTCCAACCCCACCAATCTTTGTGATTTATTTATTTTTATGTAAAGACTATATTTTACAGATGCAATTTAATGTGCTGAATGTTATTTTAAGACTCGATCACATTTGTATTCAACTTTCTTATTCTGTATGTTGATTCAGAGTTCTTTGATTCACCCCCTAGGAACCTCGTGATGCTTTCATGAGTTTGATTACGCCCGAAGTCTGCAGCTTCCCAGATTCTGTGATAAATAGGAAGCTCCCGTCAACCAACACCGCCGCTTCATTAACCTCACAGCTCGGCAGGCATTGGCAAAAGTCTTTAGAAGCTTAAATGAGTTGAGAACTCAATAACTAACTTGGTGATTAGCAAAACTGGGAAGTATTAGGGTTGAGAAACATAATTTCCAGGGGAAGAGTTGAGAAAATCTCAACTAAGGCCAATAGCCAACTTCATCACAGAATAAGATTAATTGACTTTTGCGTGAGTATTAATTACGTTACAACCAAAAATCAAATAGAAATGTGAACATGAATTAACGATCGGCCAAAAGATGTGGTACTTCGGTTCCTGATATATGGCGATTGGTGATATGTCAGGAAAATAGGGCGGATTATTTATTAATGCGTGTTTCAAATACCTATCAAGCGAGTTTCAATACATTGAATTTATGTAATTTTTGTAGATGATTATCAGCGCAGCGGAGCCTCCGCGAAAATCACAAAGAAGAATAAGCTGGCACGGCAGAGTAGGTCAACAGAGTTTGCTGTAGACGGCCTACTCGAAATCCGATAGGTACCGTGGGGAATTGAGGCTAATATTGTATGAAGTTGGCGAGATTGCGGAAATCGATCTGAGCCGCGGTGGAGTCTGAAATAGGACCAACGATGATGAAACATCGATGAACCGAATGCACTTCAACCGTAGGCTCTACAGGCAGGGAAAAGAGAACCTGAATCAGATGAAGTCTCGAAATGATCGGTGAGGCCATGGAACAATATCAAAACCTGAACTGATGTCCTAAGATGTACAATGGCCCTTGCTCTGGTTTGTGTGGACGGCGTCGTTTCCAGAACTACAACACGGCTTGTTCAATTAGAATCGTAATTTGAATTAGATTGGATCCCGCATGCGGTTAGTATACTTAATATATTTATTACAAATCCATGCCGAGTCCATAATGCACGCACTAATATATGATATACGGTGTATATGGTATATATATATGGTGTGTATACACCAAAGCGGAGGCAAGTTAATCTGCTAGATTAACTTGATGAAATTAGCAGAAAAACTATGAATGCAATGAAAACGTGAAATCGAGCTCAAAATGTTGTTCTACTCGTCACAAAAACCGTATGAAAATTTCACGCCGGCGTGAAAATAGTTCTCACCACTCCCTGGATTTGAACCAAAATCCGTTTCTCGTGATAAACAGGCAATTAATTTTAATTGAATCAGTTACTGTAACATTTCAATATAATGTTTCATATGAAACTAATGATTTGAAACATTAGAGGGAAACGACCAATCCGTTGCAATCCAATTTACAGTACTCGTTTTAATCAATTAAATGAAAGCGTTCAATGACGGAAACTAATTTCAAATGAAAAATAGGCATACGGTGAGTTGTACACTTAGGGGGTTAATTCATGTTAACAAACTCAACTCGAGATAATTCATTCCCGACCATCGGCCCGGGAGCCGAGAGGAGATGGGCAGCGCAGAAACCACGGACAAGAGGAATACTAGCTTTCAGCCGGCCGAAAGACCTATTGGAACAGTCAAGAGTTGGGTCGGGAAAGGGTAAGCTTTCAAATGAATAATTTACTGTAGACCGAGATCGAATGTTCATTCAAACTGATTGCAATCATTTATGCTGAGCAAATAAAACGGCAACAAAGCGAGATGTATTCTAAGGATTTTTTGATATGATTAATGGATATTTTTAATTAACTGGATGTTAATTAATTATGGATGACGATTTTTCAGCGAATGGTGAGATAGATGATATTTCTGTCGATTCTGCCAACTTTTTGTATAAACGGAAAGCGTTGATATGAATTTTCAAGGCATCGACAACTAATGTGAAGGCAAAACTTATGGAAGGGTACCCATTCTGACATCACATGAATCATCCCTTAATCAATTAGGGCCCGAATAATCCCAGAAAATGAGAAGTAAAATTCTCGGACTCTCAAATCATTTCCATCGCATTCGTCAAAAGTCCAGCAAATATGCCCAGATCAATATTCTGTCTAGATCACAGTTCTGTAAACAATAGGTATCCTTGTGAGTCCCATAACTATCTACCTATATAACTAAATTTAATGACGAGTTTCGTGTTCCTCGGGCATTTCCGAAAAATTTCAATACAGTTATTCGTTTCGCGTGAAATGGAGTCGAGCCATGCCGATTTTGAATTTGTTGTCTGTATGTTTGTCTGTTTGTTTGTCTGTCCTTCAATCACGCAAAAACGGTATCGAACCGTTTTTGTATCGAACCCTTCTCTCGTCTTTAAATGTTTCCGTGATCGGGGAAGGACATAGGGGGGTTCACTTCCGGATCCAATGCATAGGGGTGGGGTTTATAGGGAAGCCGAACTATAAAAATTTTAAATTCTCGAAAACTTCTCAATGGATCGAACTTTTCTCCCGTATTTAAATGTTTCTGTGACCAGGGAAGGACATAAAGGGTTCAGTTCCGGAGCCAATGCATAGGGGCGGGGGTTTATACGGAAGGCGAAATATAAAAATCTTGAATTCTTTGTTCCGGTTAGACAGATGAATATTATTTTTGGTATTTAAGATTATGGGTTTGTAGAAGGACACGTAAGAGATATACCTAATCCGTAAAGCGACAGGTAAGAGTGGCAGATGGATCCATTCCGAGTATAGTATAGCCCGGCAGCTAATATAAAATAATTGGAATAATGAGGTAAAATATTGTATGTTCGGTCGAGAAAGTCCCCTCTCCGAACTGTTTGAGGGGAGTTTGATTTTCATTGGCAGTACCTTGAAGCCCTCTGGATGGTCTTAAAAAAAATTTGAACTGAACTCTATTTAAATTTAGACCGAAAACTACGCCGTTCCGTTTGGATTTTTCTCGATAATATGTTGAAGAGTGAAGATGAAGGGACAAGGTTGTACGTGGAGGTTCTCCGAACTATAATTTAAAATAATGTAATTTACACAGGCCAGATTCAAACATAACCGTCAAACAGGACCGAACCGTATTGGAGTGCACTGCTGCATATTCATGCCCTCCTCAGGGCAAGCACATGCATTTCTCATGGACCTAACGTAACCGACCTGGCGTAACGGTCTGAGTTTTATTAGCGCATCTGACACAAGTGAAGTCCACGTTACCGTCAGCACATTCAACTGGGGCATTCACGACCTTACTCGTCATGCGAACACATCATGAGAATTAATAAACATATTACCTACCACATACATTCATTAACAATTAATAAACATATTATTGAAGAAATCACTTATTATTTCACATGTATATAAACCTACGTATATATTTTATATCATGGGTTCTTTTCTATACCTGCCGAAGTCGGCAACTAATATTCGAAATTATCTCAGTATATAATAAACTCGATGTCACAAAATCATGTTTGGATGAGCTCAGTTTTAAAATTGACTTTAAGTGTGGCCGTTTGACGCTCGTTCATTTCGACGATTTTTTATCGGTTCTACCTATGAGCCCTTATACTGAACGAAATTCAGACCGTTTATGCCAGGTCGTTTACGTTAGGTCGATGAGAAATGATTGTGCTAGCTCTGAGCGGTGTTGAAGAATTCTTCGAATCCAAATCGATTGAAATTTGTATACTAAGCCATACAATTCTGTTTGAAGTCCCCGAGACAAGGCGCTTTGAAAGTTTCTACCCCTTTTTCACCTTTCTTCACTTCCAATTGCCCAAGAGTTGGGAAAATAGTCAAGTACCATCCTCAAAAGGCAGGAAAAGGGCTGCGGACGGATTCTGACGAAACAAATGTCACTAAAGCCGCGCAAGAACAGCCCGCCACATGTTGCCAGAGATCATTGGTTTTGATGACTATTATTTATCATCAACACGAGCAAAACCTGATATTTGAAAGAGGGGTTTTTAGGAATGAAGACGAATGGCTGGCCCCTTACCAGCTGAGTGAGCTCTGGAGCTAATTTCTTTCGTATTTGACCTACAAAGCTGAAATGTGAAACAGAGGATCCAGGGGACTGATGAAGACGAATGACTGGCCGCTGACCAGCAGAGTGTTTTTATAATTCTAGCCGTTAGGTTCTAAGTAAAACGCATTGGCCCACCGCCTAGGAGTCTGCACGTTTTTCAATTCGATGTACGGATTCTACGTGCCTTAAAACGTAAACTCATCTATTTTGAGGGGGATAAGAAAAGTAAGTAAGTATCTTAGTCGATTCCAAAGATTCATTATTGAAAGTAATAAAACCGAAACTGAGAAACAGAAAAAAATTACATCTAAAATGTGCACATTAGATACTTATTATACTATGAAGTAGAAGTTGCACAATTATATCAACTAGTTCTAGAATTTAAAAATTTGCTAGATGTTCAATATAAGTGAAGAATAAGAAAAAGAAATACAATAAATGGAAATTATAAACAAAGGGAATAAACGGAATAACAATAATGAATGGAATAAGTATAAGAATGAATTAGACCTGAATAACCTGAATAAATAGATTAAATTGAAATAATAATGATTTTGGAAGAAATAAAAAATTCTTTCATAGAAATTGAAGAATCAACTGCTTCTAGAACCTTCAAAAATGTAAAAATATTAATTGAAAACGAATAAACTGTTAAGTGAAAAGACATTTTTTTCAAGAACGCCTAACGTTTTCAGTGTGGTGTTGGAACAGCCACTGCGGCAGTCATCGGCGGAACGGGGAAAAAAATTTCACGGGAACCCACTGTTGATAGCTCCCTCAGAGCTCAGCTACCGCTTGCATCGCCGAATAATGTATTCCTTCCATTCTACCGTTGCTTGCGATACGCTCCCCTATCTTGGGACTCCGCCGATGTCCACTATTTTCAGTTTAATGCAATGGTTACCACGCGAGCAGCGGGGGCTTTCGTAGAACGAATTATTTACGTGTCAGGAGGCTTCAAAGGTACCATGCCTAGGCGCACAGAGAATATAAAATTTAAAAGAAATGAAAGAACCTTTTTTTATCACTGCAGTTGTGCTGTTGTGAATCTTGGCTCAAAAACTCGTTCTGTTCCTTCACCGTAGCTCGGCGTTCGTCCATTTATTCATAACAAATCAACAAAAATGAATCTCATAACGGAACAACGAAACAAAAAAGTTAACGAAACAATTACGTCGGGAATTCGGTAATTTATTTTGAAATACAACTGTAAAAATATAGAAAATCGGGGAGCGCGAAATAACAATGGTGAAAGGGATAGACTGAATGAATGGCGTTTAAATGTTTCAAGTCTACTTACAACAAGAAGTGACAATACGAATTCGTTGAGTTTGATGACTTTTGGGCATTAAAAATTCCATTACTGATGTTTACATTGCCTTAGGAAGCATATATGTCACAAACTGAGGTTGGTATTATTTCCATTCAATGGTGAAATCCCACTGATATTTCAGTCCAATTGGGCTCGCTCACTGACTACAACCCCTGAGGGCAAAAGCGTAATTGAGCGTTGGAGGACCACGATAACAAATTCAACCGAGTCTCTTCACGTAAGTCATAATCCCACTTTCGCTACCAGCGGATTCAATAGATACCTATTAAATACTCAAACATGCGGTATTGAAAAACACAAAACAAAACGGTGTGATTGTTGTTGCATCTCCACAGGTCTTCCATCACGAGTTTTGTTGATTCAACCGATATGGGAGTGTGGAGAGAAGCAAAGCGGATTTGCATACGTGTATATACGATAAAAGTCGTTCATCAGCTATTTATCGTGAACCACTGGCAGAGCCGGTAAAGGGAACCGAGAGGGGCGGTAGTGGAAGAGGAGGTATACTGGTGGTAACGGCTCTGCTCTTGAATGTTTCAACAGTTAAGTTAGTCGGGTAGCTGAAGGGACCACTTTATACACAAACACAACCGAGGTACGGATAACATATTATATGGTTTCTCAATAACAACCACCAAGTATTCAATCATGAACCAAGAATTTATGACCGTGGTAAACACAGTAAGATTACAACACCATAATATGATTACGTTTTTCCTAAACCTAAACAGCGTCATTACCAATGACATTGGTACTATTTCGTTGTAACCAACGCACCAACATTGGTCCAATGTTGGTGCGTTGGTTACAACGAAATAGTAACTGGAGTGCTCAAATAGTACATAATAATATTATTGTGGGTTTTTGGTGGCTTTAAAATTTGATAGGATCCATGTAAAGAATCCATGTACTGTCAGTTAAATAAGCCTCCTCCATGGAGGAGAGGGAAGTTAGCGATTTTTTAGGGGTTGGATGGATCTGTTTTGGTTGTGTGTGATGATTCAGATAGATTTTTGTATTGTGAGAGTTCCTTTTATCGTGTTTGGTTTTTTTCGGTCGTATATTTTAGTCGTGTGATTAAATCGATTATTGAAAGTTTAGTTTGTGTTCGTTAGTTACCTTCTACACCTCAGTAGTTTATTGAAGTGATAAGTCACAATTATGAAAACCATAAAACAATATTATATTATATCATTTGAGGACTATGATTCCAATATGCGCTTGTCAGTCTGAATGCTTGTACGTTAATATCGTAAGATAACGATGTATTATAATTTTGTTACAGCATTGTTTCATACAGCAGCCTTGACTAAAGAAAAATTGGAGCAACTGGGTTGGGAAACTTTGGAACACCCTCCTTACAGTCCAGACCTGTCACCCTGTGACTTCCATGTGTTTGGCCCACTCAAGAAAGCTTTGGGATGCCAAAGATTCGACAGTAATGCTGAAGTTGAAGCCTACGTGCGCAATTGGCTGCAGACACGACCTGCATCTTTCTACGTGGAAGGAATTGGAAAGCTGTCTATCCGCTGGGAAAAATGTGTTTCCAAATCTGGAGATTATGTAGAAAAATAAACTATATTCTTTTTTACGTTAAAAATAAAATTAAATTACACAAAAAAAAAGTCTCGTTTATATTTGATTCACCCTCGTAACATTATACTTAACGATCATTTTGTATCCGAAGTAGATATGGAACAACAGTAAGTTTGATGCAGCCTTGTTGACATTGATCAACTTTGTCATGTACCTATACAATGTGAGTTTCTGTAGGAGATTCGATCAAACTGATATTGAGGTCTCCGTGGGGGGAGGCATTTGAGACAAGTTCAGGTGGTTGAGATTCTCTCTGGGGGACGGCAGATGACTCTCTGCTCTCACTCACAACATTCTACCACCAAAGCAAATAGGTACTAAACTGTTCAACTATTCACATGAAACTTTCCCCCGACTCAACAACAGGACAAAGGTAGAAGAGGAGGGTGAGCCGAAGCGACCTACTTCGTAGTCTGCACCGAAATTTAATAAACGTACACCCTGTGACACCCTCGTCTTTCCAAACACGAATAAAGCCTTCGCTGGTCGAACGGTTTCGGGGTCCTAACAAGAATTTAATTCGCTCTGAAGATTGACTCATTCAATAGTGGTCACTGTATCTGATATAAATATATCAGAAATATAAATATAAACATAAATAAATTTATGTACTATGATCCGTCACATCCACTAGGTGCCAAAAGTTAGCAACCACCACCAGCAGATTATACTGAGAAGGTAAAGCTAGTAACTCGAGTATTTCATGGATAACTGTGGGACATTATGGTTTACCATCTGAAAGATCCGTTGGTATAAACACGGAGACCGATGAGCTGGTCAAACTACAACAGTTGTACACTAGCAAATCGGTGTCAAGTTGAAATTGAACTAACCAGTAACTAACACTGGCCGAATATTGAAGTTATGTCTAATGCTTATGTTGGGCACCAGAATAAATTTGTTCTGTGTACAATATCCTTATGAGTGGCCTAACTGAACGAACTAAATGGGGGAATAAGCTGAAGTATTGTTCGAATAGGTAACCACAAATTATTAATAATTCACTTGCATTTATATAATTACGGGATTTAACTTGTACCTACCAAAGTTAGCGATAATTTATAACAAGAACCAGAGCTAAACATTCCAAATTACCTTCTTTCCGGAGATACAAAAAGTATCTCAGAACCAGAAACTCAAGAGTATCACACGTTGGGTATCTATATAGGGCACAGTTTTGATTAACTTCATCCCTAAGTTGATCCCTCAGTTATCCCTGCTATAGATGTGTAGCTACAGAGATTTACGCGGTGCCTTGAAGCTCGTGTGTAAATTATGGGTGTGGTGACTTTTGGTAAGAAGCTGTATATAGGTGAAAACTAAGAGTATGTGAGTTTTCGTGAATAGCTACTCTCAACATACCAGCTTATGATTGATGGAGGCCATTACGAAGACTTGCCTTAAACCTTGACTATGGCCCTAATTAAGGTTCTTAATCAAGTTTCCATGACTAAAGCAAGTTATCATCTCTACCTCTAAACTCATCTCACCAGTAGGAAAATGTAGCTTATCTAAGCTTGCACCAACAAAGTTCACAAGTATCCCCGTAAGTTATAATTAAAAATGTAAAAGCTATATTTCCTTGCTCTCTTCACGCGTTCTAATAACAAAATTACAGAACCGTTCAAAAGAAGTTTGTGAATTTCACACGTCAAAATAACCCCCACAACGGAAGAACAAAGCTCTCGTTAAACCCTAGGGTATATTGAGAATGCCCCTGCACGGAATTAGGGATACCTTCTGAAAAATTTGTGTTTTACATATTGTTTACCCGTGACAATAGCTTCTTCAATACACAATAAATAGATATAATATGCGCATCTCCAAGAAAACGTAAAATGATTTTGTTTCGTTTCTTCTACTTCAAGAAAATTTGACCAGCCACAACATGAGGATCACTGTGGAATTCGCTTGGTTACATCGCTTTCGAAGGATTAGGGAGCAGCTGTCAACGTAGGATTAACCGGGCGATCTGTGGACGGTTTAAATTAGGGTTGCAAATCCGAGCAGCCTCCTCACCCAGTCCTACTACCTCAGCATCTCCTCCCAGATACCTAGCGTTTCATGAATTTTCCCAGCCAACCGACCCGCCAACCTTTTCGTAATTTCCCCTGTTGTTTCAAAACCCCTCCCGAGGATTACATAATATTTCCGTAACATCTGCTCAAAAACGGCAAGAGAGGTCTGCTCAACATTCCCGGTGCTAATGCTTTAGGAACGGTAATCGAACCTTGACACTGTTGCAATTTTTCGTTAATAAAATGTACAGTACTTGGTTACTTGACTTAGTTCGGCAAAGACGCCATTGATCATCAAACAACCTTGCGATACCAATATGGGCGAACCAGGTGTGCCATGATTCATTTTGAAACTCTCTGATGTGAGAACTTCAGTAGTCTGAAAGAATGTACTGAGTACTACAGCAATATCATACAAGTGCTCTACAAGTGCTATTAGAGTTGGACTGCATTTACAGAAAGTGTGTGACCTTCAAATTCTTCTCGACAAACTACTCCCTCCAACTACTCGAAAACTACCAATCAATAAAAGCAAAGAGAACGGTTTAATTAACTGGCATTGGGTGTAGAATACGTGCAGCTGGATAAGAGAGGCCGTACATTGGAGATATAATGAACAGAGATTCAAGTATTAACGTTGATATATGACATTCGAGGGATCAGTTATTCATAAAAGGATTGAATAATCCGAATAAAAAATTTTCCCTCGCGGGAATGCATTGTACAGGGGGCCAATGTTTCTATTTATTAAACTGTTAACTGCTCTTAGAGGGGCCTTACACAATCTCTCCTCTTGGCTGTGGTTGCACGATTAACACTTAGGATAGATGCATTGAAATTCCCATTAAGAATTAAGCGACCACCAAATCCCTCAAAGATTCTTTATTAATCGTCTTCATCGAGATGTCTCAAATTTTGTGTTTCTTTACTTTCTATTTGGTGGTGTGCTGAACGTACTTAACGATATACCACTTCATGACTACTTGGGTAACGAATGTGGTGATGAGATTTGTAATCTCTTATCTTTCATCGTAAATTTTCTCTATTGTTGCAAGTTCTAATAGTCGCCATACATAGACCTTAACTTTCCTGAGAGTACAGCATCATGTGTGCCTACGTACAATCCCTCTCACTGCTCTTTGCTAGCATTCTATTTGGCTCTATTCTAGACGTAACAAGATTTTATAAGAATATTTCAAAAGTATATGACATAAATGAAAGCAATTGTTTTGCATTCGTATGGTCAATACCAACTCTTAATTGAAGCTAATACACGCTTTGCATTGTAAAAGACTTCACAAACAGCCAGGGGAAGGGAACGAAAAAATTCCGTGGTGATCTCCACTTACACTTCACTGGTTCTTTCTTAAAAATGTAAATTGCTATTTTCATTATTCAAATATATTTTTCAGTGTTGGGACTCTGCAGAGAAAGTATTGGCACTTTTTATAGTAAGTAAGGACACCCTCATTTGCAAGTCCCATTCACTTTCCATTTTATTCGAGTACCCTCAAGGCTGAACCGTACTCGGAGAACCGGTTTGTATGGAGAAACGGATTACACTTGAAAACTACTTTGGTTCTCACAAAGTTTGTGTATTGCACAATCATTTCATTATGAGTGCGTTTTCATTATCAGAAATATCCGGAGTAAGAGAAGTCCGGAATTGGCGGTTTTGAGTTATATATACCACCAGATAGCTCTCGAAGACCTCTGCACAAGGGTAGAATCGGTTTAATAATAACTCAATAATTGGCCGCTAGAGAGCAAATAAACCACTATGGTTCTGAGTCATTCTTATATAATAGCTTCGGAGCAAGAATAGAAATTTCCAATTACGAGCCGGATGCCGAAGTGTGATGACCTCATATTTATAAGCTGCCATTTTGAAGTAGTACTAGAAGGGAAACAGGTAAAATAGTGATGCGATAGTTTGAGGTACCATTTTAGAGGAAAAAACTCTGCAAATTCTTGACACAACGGTTTATTATCTTCCTTGTGCAGATCACCCTTCTGTCCATACCACACTGTATTGCAAATCGGCACCATACCATATTCTCACCGTACTCATACCATACCATACGAATTTCTTTCCTATCATACCATACTGTATTATACCAAATCATACATACAATAATATACCATACCATACTCATACCATGTCATACAAACCGAGTGAATATTGAAATGTCATCCATTTCTGACCTATAATTAAAATTTCAAGTATCTAGCTCATCATCAAAATTTAATTTGTTCAAACAAATACGTATAATTTAAACAATTTTACAGACAAGAAACCGAGTGAATATTGCAATGTGGTCTATCCCCGACTCACGGTTAAAATTTCTAGACTGTAGTTTACCGGGAAGATGAAAAAAGGTAGTTTTATTCTGGGCGTCTGGGGGTTGGGTCACATAACGGCCGTTTTCGACGCGAAAGTTTAGTGTTTTTCCTAAACCTTTGCGCGGTCACTGTGAACGAACGGCTGGTCGCAAAAAAATCCAATTGATCTTAAAAGATTCGTACTTTTTCAGTTCATTCAAAAGTGAACTAAAAATTACACCGTTTCATGAGGATTTTTAGAGATATGACATTGTCGAAATTTCAATGTTCGTTTTGAACCCCTTCCCCTCGACCTAGGGTTATGAAAAGTTTCGAGGATCATTGTGGGGCTGGTCCAAACCCAGAAACCAAATTTTGTAATTTTAGCTCAACGCTAACTGGGCAAAGTGGCACGGTCGGCGGACGGCGTACGGGGGGCGGCGTACGGCGTACGGGTGACGGACGGATTTTGGTTTATTATCTTCGATAATGAACCATTGGAATCGCCCAAAGAAAAAAAATTTTTAACCCCCCCCCCCCCCCCCTCAAAATTTGTTGGTTTACGTTTCAAGATACGTAGATTCAGAAAATCGAATAAAAAACTCTGCAAATTCTTGACACAACGGTTCATTATCTTCTTTGTACAGATCACCCTTCTGTCTAGATCACTAGGTCTAAATGTCTAGATCCTAAATGTTAGATTAATTATTATTATGAATTATCACTAATTATTAATAATTTTATCAAGTACCTAGTGAAAATTATTATAATTTATTGTTAGGTATTAATCATGTGTATTTATTACTAATAATAATTATTATTAATTATGATTAATTAATACCATATAATTCTGAGGTTTTTAATACTACGTCGGTAATAATTTTTCTATAAAAGAAGTACCTACCAACAAACATTCGAAATTACCTTCATTTCCGTAGCACGAAACGCACCGCAGAACAACAAACTCGACATCCTTAAACCATATGATGTTCCAAAGAGCTTGTTAGTATGAAAATGGACCTGTGTTTCAAAAGTTTGATTCATGATCGTGTTGTGAGGCACAATCTTTGAGCCGTCATTGTGAACGAACGGCTGGTCGTACAAAGCTGCGGATGGTCTTAAAAAATTCTACGGAACAAACTCTATCTAAATATGAAATAAAAAACATACTGTTTGATGGGAATTTTTCGAGATATGAAATTTTCAAAATTTCAAAATTCGTTTTGATCCCCTTCCCCTTGACCTAGGGTTATGAAAAGTTTCGAGGACCATTGTGGGGTTGGCCGAAACCCATAAAAAAAATTTCGTAATTTTAACTCAACGCTAACTGGGCAAAGTGGCGCGGACGGCGTACGGCGGACGGCGTACGGCGGACGGACGGATTTTTTTTATTCGATTTTCTGAATCTACGTATCTTGAAACGTAAACCAACAAATTTTGAGGGGGGGTTAAAAAAAATTTTCTTTGGGCGATTCCAATGGTTCATTATCGAAGACAATAAACCACAATCCGTCCGTCCGCCGTCCGCCGTCCGCGCCACTTTGCCCAGTTAGCGTTGAGTTAAAATTACGAAATTTTTTTTATGGGTTTCGACCAACCCCACAATGGTCCTCGAAACCTTTCATAACCCTAGGTCAAGGGGAAGGGGTTCTAAACGAATTTTGAAAATTTGAAAATCTCATATCTCGAAAAAGTCATATAGAACGGTATGTTTTTTATTTCATATTTAGATAGAGTTTGTTCCGTAGAATTTTTTAAGACCATCCGCAGCTTTGTACGACCAGCCGTTCGTTCACAATGACGGCTCAAAGGTTGAGCCTGTCGACGCGATCTTGAATCAAACGGTTGAAATACAGGTCGATTTAATACAGGTCGACTCGATTTTCATACTAACTAGCTGTTTAGAACATCATATGGTTTTAGTGATGTCGAGTTTGTTGTTCTGAGGTACGTTTCGTGCTACGGAAATGAAGGTAATTTCGAATGTTTGTTGGTAGGTAGGTACTTCTTTTATAGAAAAATTAAAAAGTATTAAAAACCCTAGAATTATATCGTATTAATTAAATACAAATTATTAATATTTAACAATAAATTATAATAGTTTTTACTAGGTATCTACTTGATAAACTTATTAATAATTAGTGATAATTCATAATAATAATTAATGTTATGATCTTGATGACTAGTGGAAGTATATGGATGCGTTGAATGACCAAATACTAGTCGGTGGTGTGACGGTTTTTAAAAAACCGTCACACCACCGACTAGTATTTGGTCATTCTACGCATCCATAATAATTTATCTTATTAATCTTATAAACTTATTAATAATGAGTGATAATTCATAATAATAATTAATCTTATTAATCTTATAAACTTATTAATAATTAGTGATAATTCATAATAATAATTAATCAAGAATTTGCAAATTCTTGACACAACGGTTCATTATCTTCTTTGTACAGATCACCCTTCTGTCTAGATCACTAGGTCTAAATGTCTAGATCCTAAATGTTAGATTAATTATTATTATCAACTATTTCTCATTGCAAACCTGTTCATTGTGTACCCAAGATCCTTCCCTAAAAGACCTGGCAGCGGGAGATATTATTCAACATGGTTTGAAAAGGGAAAAACAAGTTTTGTAAAAAATCCCAATGCTCTAGGTAGTAGTCGATACCAGTGACCAACATTTTCTTCAGTAGTCGACATGGTTTTGCACTAGTAGTCGACCTACATGTGTTAGAAGTTGACAGTATCACTTGAGTCAGTAGTCGACAGGTTTCGTCATTCCATCGTTTTCGAATTTTACGACATCTAAATAAAATACATTCAACTGTGAATCGGAACTTGAAAATAGATTAATAAGATGTAATAAAGTAGTTATCAGACTTTTTATTTGCAAACAGCTCATTATCAGTCTCAAATTGCAATAAGTACTTAAGTAAAAAGGTATGAAAACTATAGTCGAAAACTCATTGTCAGAAAATTGACATTACAGTTGGGGTTAGGTACCTATTTACATATTTTTTTGACATTTTCATGTCTTTGCTTTGGCACATAAACTGAAACGGGAAAAATTTGTTCCCTTGATTCACCCTTTCCCTCAGATCACGTCAGAACACAAGCGACCGGCGGGCCATTACGTCAGAGCCTATGACGCACGAGCGTATGACGTAAGACGGCTGGCAGGAGGCTAACTAGTACGTCAGAGCCTATGACGCACGAGCGTATGACGTAAGACGGCTGGCAGGAGGCCAACAAGTACGTCAGAGCCTATGACGCACGAGCGTATGACGTAAGACGGCTGGCAGGAGGCTAACTAGTGCGTCAGAGCCTATGACGCACGAGCGTTCCTAAAATAGTTTTAAAAAAAACTTGTCCCCATCAATTCTCAAATCTTTAAAAATTAAAAAGAAAGCCACAACCTAGTATCTTCTAATATTGATCGGAATACCATGCATCCTATTTTTTCTCCTCTTCTTCAAACGTCTGTACAGGATCAGCCACGCTATTATATATATAATTTATAGACCATTACTGAGCCAGTTACCGATCCCACCCCACCCCTCGCCGCCACCTTGGAAAAAACCATCCGATACCCTCTGAACAAATAACTTTCTCAGCTTCTATTTCGTAAAGTTATAGGAAGAAGAAGAAGAAATATGTTTATTTAAACATAGCAACAAATTATTTACAATGTGGAAAGAAACATTCTAATAAATATTACGGTATAGTTATAGGTCTCACACGGTAATTGTATACACATCATTAATCTAGACAGAAGGCTGTGATCTATACAGAAGTTAATAAACCGTTCTGGAAGAATTTGCGGAGCGTTGCGGGTTTTTTAAATTCGATTTTCTGAATCTGCGTATCTTGAAACGTAAACCCCCAAATTTTGAGGGCGAGTAATTTTTTTCTTGGACGATTCAAATGGTTCACTATCGAAGATATTAATCCAAAACTAATCCACGTGAGAGAAAATCTCTCATTAGAGTTAGTAATAATTTCTAATCAATCTTAATAATTGATAATAATTTTTAGTAATTAATAGTAATTCAATGTTTAGTAATTAATAGTAATTAAAAATTAATTAGTTAATTAGATAATTATTGCCGACGTTGGTAGGTCGAATTAAAACTCCCAGAGTGATGTTGGTACAAATTATTTTTAATTATCAACGTATCTCTATCAACGTTTCATCTATCATTTAATGATCTAGACAGGCGGGTGATCTGCATAAAGAAGATAACACGCCGTTGTATCAAGAAGTTGCAGAGTTTTTTATTTTTCAATTGTACCGATACAATTCTGGGTTTTTTAATTCCGCCTACCTACCTACTATTATTAAACCTAAATTATTATTTAGTATTTATTATGAAAAATTAATAAAAATGATTACGAATTATTAAGAACTATTAATAATAATTATTAATAGAAATCAAGTTAACTATTGATAGTAATGATTATTATTATGATCATTAATTACCTCGATGTCTCAAAACTATGTGCTGTTCGAACCAGTTGGGTCAATATGAACATTGACCCGACAGGCTGCCGCGTGATTCACTCTCCTGTTGACGACTATCGATCTGCTCCACCCCTGAGTCGTCATTGTGAACGAACGGCTGGTTGTACAAAGCTCCGGATGGGCTTAACAAACTCGAAAAATTAAACTCTTTCGAAATATCTACATGAAACTACACCGTTCAAGTAGAATTTTTCGTGATGACGTTTTCAAAATGTCAAAATTTGTAATGAACCCCTTAGGATGTACCCTATGAACCCGATGTAGGAACGTGGAATTAAAAACCTCAGAATTCCTCAGAACGTTCCATCTATTATTTAGTGATTTATACAGAAGGGTGATCTGCACTCGATGTGTGTGTTTGCAAACTTTTTTATTCGATTTTGGAAATCTGCGTATCTTGAAACGTTTACCCTCAAATTTTTTATACAAAGCTGATAAACCAAAACAGCATTAACATGAGGTTTTTTTTTACAACCCTATTGATTGAGATTGACTCAGGCTTTAATAATCAATTTGGTTATTATTAGTATGTTAATCTCTTAACTGTTGCAGTATTCAATTTCTTTCCTTCCATCAGCGCACTCCTCAACCTCTTATTGAGTACCTATTCATTGATTGGACTCCAACAAATTTACACCTATATTGTAGCAATAAACTATTATGTATCGCAAGTATAGAGTGAGTATTAGTCTATATATTATAAGACATTTATTCTGCGAAATGTTGGAGAGTGAAAAGTGCTTATCCTCAAACATAATGTGTCTCACAACCAAGCGATTTAACTACCAAAGCTCCAAACCTATCTTTATATGGTCAAATTGGGTTGTTCATGTTGGGATTCGGTCCATTGGAGAACGTTACAGTCGCGTGAGGAATCTGCTGAGGAATTGCGTCCCCTGGGAGCGTTTTGAACATCTGTTAATCCCGCATACATATTCAGAGGATACGACCCACTCCCGATAGCCCCAAGTGCTCTGACTGTAAACGGAGGGACATTCATGGGGCGGTCGGCTATAATGTCCAAACGATCACTACTGATTGAGGAAGGAAGCTTAGTAGAATAGCTAATGCTCGATGGTTCTTCAATGTAATCTTTCCCAATTGACTAATTATTCACAAACGAGAAAAACTACAATATCTTATGGAATCTGATAGCTGATAATCTTGATTAGTGCGGGTCAAAAACATGGTATTCAACTGGAATAATTAATCATTATCATTCGTATCACCTAAATCAGCTCAAATTCAGAATACGACTAGCCAACAGGTGGAGGGCATGCTACCAGACTGGTATATCAAACAGAGTTTTTCATTACTGGTTATTATTCCACACAACACATCCACTATTACCATGATCACTCTCAGCATTTTTTTTTTGTTTCCTCAACAGCCTTATAGGCGTATAAGGTTTGTAGAGGTGAAAGACAAAAGTGATGAAGCTCTGTGTAATGTAAAGACCAGTGTGTAAAGAAACGGCGTGTGAAAGGCAGTGGAAAGAAAGGGGCGACTTTAATTAATTTTGTCTCCAGTAATTCCTTGTACCGCATGGTAATGGTAGGTAGCAAATTTACTGCTTCCCTACCGGGTCTCGTGTTTCCTTGCTAAAGAGCGGAAGAAGGAAGACAACCCTTCCCAGAGTCACCATAAAAATAACTCTCGAGTTAAACGTTACTGATATTCACTTGTTGGAATAATTACTGTTGGAAGGTTAATTTTGAAATAGAAAGGTTGGTCTGCAGTATCGTTAAGAATTTAATTTATGACATTTATTTTAGACTAATAACCCTCACGATAGCAAGAACGGCATCCAGGAAATAATAAATGGTCTCAGAGTCGAGGATATAACGGCTTTGAGCGGGATCCACGAATTACGCTTTTGTCATTACAGTTCCTCTATTCTCGGGATTTTCAAGAGTGCAGTTGATAATAATACTATAAACTGCACTCTTGAAAATCCCGAGATGCAATAAAAAATCAACTGCACTGAAAAATTTCACTATTCATATATGAATAATTACATTTTTCAACTTAAAGGTGTGTGAAACATGATTATGAATCCTCTCGTAGTTTATTCCTTCACGTTTACAGTTTTGAGTAATAAAGTTTACAAATTTGAGTTGAATATCTGCATTGAAGAAATCGACGTTACAAGGAAATCTATTTGCGCATGCCCCAATGAAAACCCAGAAAGAACCCTCAGGACCATCCCATACGCCATTGCTATCGTGAGGGCATTAGGCTATGTCCTACGTGGACGGTGAACTTGAGCGGCGCGAGCGAGCGTTGTTTGCCGACGAATGGATTAAATTCAAATTTTGAATTCAACCTAGGTCCTACGTGGGTTTCGCGCGCGAAACCGATGCTCATTTGTTCGCCGCGACACTGCCCGTCGAAGTTTCATTTTCATGCAGGCTTGATTTTCGACGCTCGCTCGCCATTCGCGTTGGTTTGTTTTGTTGTTTTTTGCTAGCTTGCGATCATTTGTTTACATTTGTTCGTGCCTTGCTTTCGTTTCTTCCGCTGTTGTGTCTAATCTTTCTGTTCTTCGTTTTTAGTCTCTATTTTTTATAAGGAAATTCCTAGTTTCCTTTTAATGGAAGTTCCACTGAGTATCACAGAGACGGAAATTCGGATGTTGATCAGCATATTGTCAAAGTTCGGGAGCAAGGTGGTGAAATTCCCCATACAGCTCTCGAGCTCATGAGCAGAATGTCACCGACTACGTCGACTCTTTCGAGCTACATAATAGTGCTTGGATGCCGAGCTATTCAGTAATAAAAGTTTCGAAAAAAAAACATCAGATGTTTCTTCATACAATGAATATTTCGCGGGAAATATTGGCAGAGAACGAACGAAGCAAATTTCGCTCGAGTTTCGTCGTCCGTTCATTCGCGTCCACGCGTTCAAGCGAGCGGCTCAACAATTTCGCGACTTTCGCACCGCTCGTCGTTTCGCGCCGTTCGGCTCACCGTCCACGTTAGGTTATAATTAGGTACGATATTCATGTTAAGATAGGAGTGTTCAGTTTGCAGAAATCCTTGCGTGAACTCGCCCAGTACAAGGCCAGCTTTACATTCTTACCATCTGCAACTTAGTAACCTTCAAATGCGTTCCACTTAAGGCCAAGAATGCTCAAACTCGAGGACAATAGGCAAGGCCGAAATCTTGTTCCGTGCGCGGATCCCCAGAAACCTCGGTTAAGTCGCTATTGTTCCTCGCAAACCTCCAAAAGTATCCTGTGCTCCGCTCTCTATCTTCCTCTATCTTAAGACAGCCTCCAGAGCTGTAATTTATGATTCGCTTGTGCTCTTTTTATGATCAACACTGTTTTAGTGGTGTGTTGTTCCTACTGTTAAGCATTTCAGTATGGTGAATCATAAACTGAGTATTGTAGGAAGAGGCGCTCGTACGATTCGGAACGCCGTTCGTGGAGTCTTTCCGGAACTCTCATCGTGCCCCGGTAAATATGTATCCTCTTCGAAACAAACAACTGTACTGTAAGCTTAGTTACATATGAATGGTTGGGAGTACAACCGCGAACGGTAATAGCGCCCCTTTGTTGAAGATATGGATATGCAATGCGGGAGCGAACCAAGTGTACCCCACTATCACCCCCACTCTGCGAGCCAATCTGGAATGTGAATATTGGCGTGGTTTTCACTGCTCCACGGAAAACACTCCGGTTCCCTAGGAAAAAGCGAATAAATCCCAAGATCAACGCGTATATTTCGAACCCATAACGTCGCGAAATAAGGAAAATCAGGAAGCAACTTTGAAACTGTTGGTTATTCCAGAATTTAGAGCAGGGGAATCAATTCCCACATAGCACTGGAAAAATATCAGTTCGATGAGTTGTTGGTAGAGGGACAGTTATTCGGGAAAATATGACAGCGACTAAAAGTTAGTTACTATCTCATCCACTTATTTTTTCATCCACCAATCAATTTTTCTCATAAGTAACTTATAATTCGTGTTCGATATTATTCATGAATCGATATTGCTATTATATTATGGCAATCGATCTTGATACTCGTCTCAGAAGAGCTTGGTTACACTGGTTCCAATGCCAACTCGTGGAACAAATATTGAGCCAAGGTTACGTGACTCCCAAGTTAACTCCCTCAGGCGCAATGAGCCTTAAGGTGAAACTCTCCAGGGGTTTAATGGCACTCTCTTTCATTCCTGCCACTCTTCATTGTTCTACCCCAGAATTCAACATAGTTTCCGCCTCGCGTTAAAATTCTTACCTAACACTAGTAAAAATACCCCCGACCGATACAAAGAGGAAAGTTTATGGAAAAAGTTGAATTACCCAGTTTGTAACTGGCAAAGTTTCGGACAAAGTTGTTCAAAAATCTTCCCTTCACCTGTTACTTCATAAACAATAACTTCAAGGAAATGTTTTAATTTCTTTCTTCCACTTTGAAAATTAAATACTGACCTTGATGAGAAATAGTAATCTAATTTACGCCTTGAAAACAGGATCAAACATAAATTACACTGATAATCTTGAACGTTTTTCTTTCCTTTTTTTCGTTCTGGCCGAATAAAAACTTTTCTCATTCTTTCTTCCGTGAAACAGGACTAGAAGGAAACATGGAACTGAACCTTATTTTCCGGTTCACTTGTCAAATGAACATCTTCTTCCCAGACCTAAGGAACGAAGTGAACAGGTGGACATACTTGAACGAAGTGAACGAAGTAGACAAGTGAACATACTTGAAAAATACTTGAAATACAAACCTTTTTTCATAAGGGGAGAGATCTGGTAGAATTACCTCCATCTCATTTGTCAATTATATTAAATATAACAAATTATATTAAATATAACTAATTTGGTTATATTCTCCCGAATTCCCTACTCCGTCTGATCGCGTTACACTGCTCGACTGCTCCCTCCGGGAGGTATGATAATTGCAGTTTACTATACAGTTTCTATGCATTATGTACATAGTAGCCACAAATTCGATTACGTATATGTTAGCCAGGTAAATGATGAATTATTCATTCTGAATAAGCGTCCTACCTTGTATTCCTAAGAATATCATGGTTGAGAGCTTGAGAAATATTCGAGATTCTTGAGCTTCCCTCCGGGGATTCGACTCGCATAAGGTACTCGAGAAACATTTCAGATTCCCTTCGTCAAACTCATTTCACAATGATAAGATTTTCTTAATCCAGATTTATTTTCGTTCAAATTCCCTTCCTTTTCTTCATCTTAGTACCTACAAATTCGAGAGATAGTCTTCTTCAATATCCATTGAATATAGTTTCTTATTTATACCATGAGAACTGAATTTCATATATCCAATAAAACGCTGGTGTCACGACAAAGGGCTTCACCCTTCATCGTTCAGATCGCAAGTCTAAATGGGGCACTCATGACAGCATTCTTTGGACTGTGATGCCGTCAACGTTCTAAAGCGTATCCAACAATCCAATATTCCCCCAATACTTCAGCCGCATATCTTAGAATTGAGGTGCAGTTTTGCAGGAATGAAAAAAAAAATTATACTTTCTGCATACTTACTTAAACAAAATTAATTGTTTCTAAATCATCTCCTCTATTGTGAGATCGTATCACTGTATCAAAATGATTCAATTACCTCTTTCATGAGATAAAAAATTTAACGTGAAAGTGGGGAGGTTTTTCAAAACAGTAAACATCCCATTTCTGTACCATTTCACGAAACCGTTTCCCCTCAAATCCAAGAGATATATTTTCCATTGATGCCGTTCGTTCCTTCGAATCAAAATATTATTTTTATGTGATCTTGATGAGACATCCAAATCATGTTTATCTACTGGAAAAGGATAGAACATGCTCAGATGGTTGGAACATTTTTCTATTAGACAAACAAATCAAGACTATAATAAAAGAATTTAAAAAGGTTTATGGTACCGGCTGAAGACTGAAGACAGAGACGTAGCCTGAATTCTGATAAGGGGGGTTCCAAACTCCCTCTGAGGTATCGTTAAAAAACAAAAAATCAAACAGAAGGAGTGGAGGGGCCTCCTAAACCCAGGGGCTTTCTCTCTTTCTCCAACGGTTTGTTTGTGACAGACTGAAAACCGATAACCTTCCTAACGAAAACATGAGCCCTCTAGAATCAAAACCTGGTAAACTCTAAATTTTGTTTAAAACTTTTTTTACGCAGTTTCAAAGTTCAAGTTGCATCTGTAGGCATGAGACATTGGGCTCAATACCTGCTAAATCCTCTTCAAAATAGCTTAGGACAATTGACGAGACTCAAAACCTGCTATGACCATCATTACACCCTTGGTCACTAGGTAGCCAGTAGAAATTAATTGAGTGCAATCCCTGCCTCACAATACTACTCTTCACTCGTGGATGTCAACAATAATGAGAACGTTTAAAATTATGATCTTTCCAGACAATGAAGATCTTTGTGACTCCAAGTTCGTTTAATATTAGGACTCTGATTTTGTATCCAAGTGAAACTATTTTTTTTTTATACGTCAGCCTGATGGTAAAAGTTTTTACGCCAAACTACTTCAAGAAAAAATACTAGTAGGTATGGACAATAAACTAGGTACTTTTTCTTGTATATTTTGTATGTTTTAATATTAAAATGGTTCAATTCTTAGTGCAACGAATGAATATAATAATCCTTACAGTGAAATGAACAAGAGTTACCCTAATGATGCGCAGATGAAAATGAGGAAATCGGACAATTTGGGCTAAGAAAATCTGCTAACTCCAAACTAAAAGTGCACATTTCTGAAGGTGAATTCGAAATGACTTATATACCAAATTGGTGTGTCTTCTTATGACATTTATTGATGCCACTTTGATTGATAAATGTCGGATTATCTATTGGAAATTTACATTTGTAATTTTTTTAGTATCCTGAAAATTTATCCTGAAAGTATGGGTAAAAGTGATCAAGTGCATTTTTTGGCATTTTACAGGAGAACCTGTAAAATAATACTGACTCGCGTGCATGTTACATGTTCAAAATTATAATTATATCATACGAAATGAGTTGAGAGGATAGAAACTGCTCGACCTGACTGTCAGTCTACTTGCACATTTACCCACCTATTCAATCCGCTATTCCTCTTCCATATCTCCCATCCTGCTAAGTGTATTAAATGAATAAAATAATAAAGGAGAAGTTGAAGAAAAATAGAGATGTGGGAATATATATCTTGAGGAAAGCTAAAGTAATTTGTTCCCCCTGGAAGCATTCTCGAGGACATTTTCTCTTTATATTTTTCGAATGTCCGGTATAATTTTCCCACCGGTTTTCTGCATTTCTGAATGCAGGAAATAATGCGGAATTCATACATGTATGAGAGAATCGTATATTCTAGTGCAAGGTGATTGGATGCAATAACAGGATTGGCAATAATAGAGGCAATGGACATGAAACAATTTGTAAGTAATTATTCCCTCCCAATGGGTTTGGGGTTTGAGAGCTCCAGTTCTGATTCTCACTACGTTCCGTCTGCGGATACTCTGGAACAGTTTTTCGCCGAATTGTTTAATTTTCTCTTCGCACCGTGTTTTCTCTCGGCCCGCCCTCTCGAATCTAATGACCGTTATAAACTTTCCTTTCTCGCCTGGTTCCTCATCAAATTTGAAATTGCTTTCTTCCTGTGTCATTACCGGCCCTGCCGCAGGGAAGGCCCCGCTTTTCCTCTCTAACTGATTTTATTGCTTTGAGATCCACTGCTGCTTTTCACTCCAACAGGCGTCATAACTTGTTTCACTGTCGACCTCGCCTCAGCATTTTTTTGAAGTTCACCGTCTTACTGGTGCAAAATTGAAACCTACGGAGAAATGTTCTTTGATAAATCGTCAAGATAACACTTGAATCATTTTTGTTCACACAATTATTGCGTCAGAAGTTTTGTCAGAATATTTTTATTTATACCTAATCAAGTAAGAGATATGGACTTCACTTCACCACTTCGAGAGCTAATTGATGGTAGTTATGAGGTTCGATAGTTATTGTTCTAGAAGAGGCATATAGTTATGACATTTTGGGCCGGTCATCAATTTTAGTATGGCGAGGGAAGATAAAGTGAAAATGGGTTGAATAGATTGGAGGTGTTCATTTTGGTTTATTCCCTTCGATAATGATTCATTGGAATTCGAAGAAACCAATTTTTTAACCCCCTCAAAATATGTTGGTTTACGTTTCAAGATACCTACATAGATTCCTAAAATCAGATATAAAAAATCCGTCCGCCCGCCATCCGTCCGTCGGTAAGTTCCGGGATCTTGTCAATTTAGCATATGAAAACATTGTTAAGGCCTCAGCAGAGGTCATTTTCATACTTTCATTTTATGGACATGTAGAAGGCGTCTCAACAGAAACCCGACTTGTAGGAAACCCACAGAACAACCCCCAATTGGAATCCGACCTTAACCACGCACTATTTTGACAGCTGTTTCCAATTTCATTGCTTAAAAGTTCTATAAGAGTTATTAAAACTTTGAAATGAACGGATGAACATTGAGAAAGCAAATTTTCCGGTCTTAGTACATTAGTATGCATCAGGTTCAGTCGTTGTTTTATACATCATCTATCACACACAGCTCTCCCGGACAAAAATACTGAAACTCAAATTCTTGCAAAAATGCCTATACTCCAACTCTGACCGTCTCCCAGACCTTCTCCCTTCGGGAAAAGTCTAAATCAATTATTGCTCCGTGTTCACATACGTGTGGAGTAACACATCCACAAAAAATTAATCGACTAGATGAGATTTACAATTCTTGAATTTCCGCCACGAATTTCCGACGTCCGCGGAACTTTGCACAGTTAGCGTTGTGCTAAAATTACGAAATTTGGTTTACGGGTTCGGACCAAACCCACAATGATTCAACGGTTCATTTATTTCAATATTAACTGAACTGACGATTAATCAAGATTAGTATTTAAAAAAAAATATATAACGCTTTGAATTATTTCGTCTTGACACAACCAAGCGATTGGTTGAACAGCGATTAGCCTCTTCCTGGCAATAAATATTTTCTAGGATCGTGCTGATGTCACTCCAAATGTCACGGTTGTACATCGGTTAATTTTCAAACGGGAAAGTCCTTTTCAAGGCGGACAACGAATTATTATTGCGTTTATCATTATTGCGTTTTATTATTGAAAACATTGAAACAAAAAATTCATCCTTCTTCCATTATGGCCTTCTTAAATTAACCAGGAGATTTAAAATTTGGCAAGTTGGCTCCAATTGGACAGAGGATGATTCTAGAAACTATTCAAACGCTGGGTTGCTAGGAAGGGATGAAAAATACCGGTTGAATTTTTAATATGCCATATATCGAACCCTCCCAATAGAAGAGTATAGTTCATACAAACCTGAATCGATAGATTGCATCTCTTAAGTGCCATCATTATCAGAAATATTGTCCAGTCTACGAAACTAGTTGTTCAAACTAGTTACTAACATTAATTATAACGAACCGCAGCAATCACATTTGATTTGTTGGACCTCATTTCGGGAATCAACCATTCTGAGTTTCATGTTTCCTATTCCATTTTGTTAGAAGGGGATGAAAGAAACGTCATACCCCAAGGAAAGATGAGGAGTTGCCTGGCAAACCCAAGACCAGTAGCAGAGTAGGGCTAAAATGAATGGGATCTCATTATACATTACTGAAGATTGGTTAAAACCACAGCCAACTTCAAAAAGCCATTTCCAAACCTTGTGAATAATTCATACTACTTTGCAAGAAGCCTAAAGTAATTTTCAGAGCGTGGGAGTGGGGGAAAAAGAATAAAGGATGTTTCCCACGGGGGATTTCGTTTGATGTTTACGCCGTTTCCGGAAAATATTAAACATGGATTGGTCAGAGATACATCAAGGTTTCAGCGTGGTCTGAATGTCAGCAATTCACGTAGGTAATTATATGCTCGCATGTTCAAATAACCAACGAAGGTCAGTTTAGAAGGAGGGTCGATTATAAGAATTCGTTTGTGAGCTTCTGAGAGTAGTACGTGTTTAATTTATGAACAATTAGGTGAAACATTCAAGCGATTCGTTGCTTAAAATATATCAGATTGAAAACTAACCTCACAATATAAAACTAACCAGACAATGACCGGTAAAAAAAACAGTTTTGAAATGGGTTTGTTTTGTTTCACCGTATCACTTCGCTATGAGTCAGATTTTGAAGCCTGACGTCCAGAATATCAAAATCTGATCCTTATAAATTCTAAATTAGTGACAAATTCGTATGATCGACATCGAACGTATAAAAGCTCAATCCTTCTACGGACGAAAGAGTTATTGGCATTAGTTCATCCAAAATTTGAAATTATGCCGTTGATTTATGCTATTTCGTTACCGGTTGTTATACACCTCGATTTTATCGAGTACAGGCCGTTTCATCTTCAAGATATCAAATTGGAAATTGATGCACGCTAGTGCCAGCCAACCACACAACAATATTACCTAAAGGGGGAATTTCATCTCAACAAAGCCATGAGAAGTGCTATGTGGATATACCGGGGTTTGTTTATCTTGGAAACTCAAGGTGATCAAGACCAAAACATATACAGCTTCCATTTGCAACAACGTTTAGCTAATTGGCAATTTACGCAAATTAATTTATGTTTTCACTCGAAAAGGTTCCGCGGTCGAGTGCTTAATTACAACATCCATATTCAATTAATCCATCCAATAAGAAGTCTCATTTGCAACATAATAAATGAAACTAATCTATTTTGCTATGGTCGGAATTACACACAGGCAACGGAATTACAAAGTTTACTACACTTAACTCAACTCCCAAGTTCGCCCTAAGTATAGAACCTTTTGAGCGTGGATAATTTATGTATACTTTTCTGAAGTGTACTCGTAGCAGCCAAGAAGGCCGCTATGAAATTTTAAGCTCTTTAGATGTCAAGTCTCCCTCATTATCTCTCCCGGGTTAGAATTTGAGAAGAGAAATCGTATTTCTCAAGGCTTCATCCGAAAAGAGGGAGTCGGATGACTCAGAACTACTATAATATATTAGAATATACGAGTACATAATATTATTATGTGAGAACCATTTACCTAATTACAAATTTGATTTGGGTCTAAATTATCTTATATTACAGTGTTCTTTTCCGAGCCAGTATATGATGGGGATAAAAGATTTGTCATGTGTAAGTGCATTTCGGCTCGCCTTATTTTGGTTCCTACCCAGGTTTAACCCGTCAGTTTCATTTCGGTGCCCCAACATTCCAGGTGTTTGTTCCAGTGGAAAATGGGCGCCTTGTTGACAAGTTGGGCGTGAATAGCAAATGTACCAAAATTCAAAACATTGCAGAACTTCGCTTCAATGTTTTTCACTGAAACCTTTGATTTAAGTTAACTTCAACCATTTTTTGTGAGATATCGATATGACTTCAACCAATTCAACGGCGAGAAAAAACTCGCAAATTAATCGGTTTATAAAATTTCCAGTTGCCGTTTTGGGATTGTTTGTTCAGGTACGATCCCTCGACTTGCTCGTGAGGCAGTCACCTTAACGTAAAAAACTCAATCAAACAGATGTTTTGTTAGGAAAACGCCCAAAATAATGTAAATTTTTGTTGGTAAAACGCCTCATCTCAATATTTTGGTGAGTTGAGGCGTTTTACCTTAATACGAGTAACTAATACCTCGTACTAGCGCAAAAATAAATAGGTTTTGAGGCATTTTCATCCTAGTGTTGAGGCGTCTTACATTAACAGTGTGTTGAAGCGTTTTACCCTAACACTGACCAATTGTTTATGGTCAGATTTTCCTCCACTTCCGGTTCGAATTTTGAAATTTGGACTTCACCGTCGAAAAGGCCAGGTCCAAAATAGGGGGGTTCCGTAAAACCCCCATTATCGTAAACAATGGACTTGAGGCGTTTTTATTTAACAGGACAGAACCCCACTCTCACTTTAGCGGACTTGGGGCTGGCCACGGTGAAATATGACTCAGGATTGTGGTAGGTAACTACTTGAAGTATGATCATAGAAAGATTAAGCTCGTTGGCATCTCTGAATGGAAAAACTTCCTCTCATCAGTCATAAGGATAAATTTAGATTAGTAGAAAGTATTGAAACTCTTTTTTGCAGAGACACCTTTTGAGTTCGGGATAGTTTTTCATTTCAGGGAGACTTGTAGGGTTGAAACGCAAGGTGATGTGCAGTTCATTCTCCTCTTGTACTCAAACCCCTCTAACGAGCTCGGAAAGTTCAAATACACTCATCTTCATGTCTTACGGATTACTAAGTGAGGCTTTCAGGAAATTATCTGGAGTGAGAGGAGGGACTCAGATGAACACGTAAGAACTGACATGGCGCAGAAATGAGGCGCACTGAAATGAACCTCCACTTTATTATGTGACGAAGAAAACTAAAACCGTGGAATCTCTGTATCGTTGCCGTTTAAGAAGTTCTGGCCAAATAGTTCAACCACTTGGCGCTCTGAGTCCTGGTGGATGCACAATAATGTCTTTTGCTCAAAGATTACCCTCTTCCCGAGAAATAGCCCAGTAATTTAACTCAACATACTCACCAACTCGTACGTCGGTCGTCTGACCCGCTATCAGACCGAGCGGTCAGCTGTAGGTCAGAAACAGGCACGTGTTGGTGTTCTATTGTAAAGTCTTGATGCTGTTTCTGTTGCTGCGAAGCAAGACCCCACAAACAAAAGGCCCGCACGAGGTTTAAGGGCGTGTTTTTCTTCTCTCTTTCTTTCTTCCCCCCAATAAATCTTATACCTCGACGGTTTACGGCAACTTCGACCATTCAGCTCAATATTACTGTCGAGCTCCCGACATTAGTCGTATTCTTCTTCCTCGAGTGCGGAAAAGTACATACCCATCCCAAAATATGGCCATCCTTTGATCTTTCTTCATAGAGGACGTCATCCACCCTATTTGATCGGCCTTAGAAATATTCATGGACTGTCAGTAGTAGTTCGTTGGTGACGGAAATTAATTATTCCACCAATTATTCTACGAAATGTCTTCAGTTTCGTAGGTTACTTCAAATGGTACTGAAGAAGAATTACTTCATCAACTAGTGTTCTACTTCCGCACACAAAGAAATATACAGGAAACTTGAATTAGACAGCTTCGGTCAGAGTCATGTGTTAAGATCAAGTAGAGGGAGTCTCAATTTTTGTTAGGAATGATTTGACGGCGCCCTTGGTTGTGAGTGATGTTTTGGAAAATTGTAAATCAGTGTTATTAATATTAATAATTATTATTACAATTATTACAATTACAATTACCTATTGTAATGACCACATATCCGTAAATGTAACCGCATTCTATGTTTCTCGTGATAGGAATTTCCTGAGTTTTATGGCAGTCTGGATTCTCATTTGAAACATTATTCTAACTCATATATTCTATTATACGCATATCATAATATATTATATTAGGCGGAGATGTTAATATGCATATTAAGAAATCATCATCTATTACAAACGATTACTTGAGCATTATGTCAGAATATGGGTTTGTTTCTTTGATAAATGATTTTACTAGAATTGCTCGTAAACCCCAATCTTACATTGACCAGAGTCCCTCCGCAGACTCCAGTTTGGGATTATCTATATGAGTGATATCTCAGATCATTTTATGTGCTTCGCGGACGTACACGTACCCGGATTCTCTCAGCGGTCGTATGGTGATGGTAAGGCGCATAATGCTGAACTGATTTATGTTCAATTAACCCACTTCACGTACTCCAATAGTTCTCGGATCATCCTTCCCAAAGTTTGACCGTTTTACCGTAGTAGGTACCGAGTTTTATACGATAAATTCCTATGTAAGCCCTCTTAGATTTCTATTTCATAACAGTAACAATATTTTTCCTTTCCCAAAATTCTCCAGTTTTAAGGTGTTGAATATTTATTTATAAATTATTTTTTCGAACTCCCGTTTTCATGTCGATGTTTTATTTAGTTTCTGTGTATAGGTACGTTATATTAATTTTTCACACTAGATGTGATATGCACTTTATTTTCTTGATCTTTATTTAATTGTAAATAATGTCATGAACTCCTTCGAGGAGCACAACTTCCCAGGAACTTAGTCCTTGGTGGACAATTTTGTTTAATGTATATCTACTATTAAGAAAGAAGAAAGAAAGAAAGCAAGAAAGAAAGAAATTTTATTTGTTGTTTCGAGGCAACAATGGCCTATTACAACAAAGTGGATCGCAGACCCAATATACAATATTAACAAAAATCACACAAAAGCAGCACCTTCATAGCCGATAAACTAAACATAATTTTCTACATTTGATGCATGCAAGCATAATAGTAAAGTTATGGACGTAAACAATTTATCCCCAGTATTTTAAAGTAATACAAATCATATTCGAAACAAAAAATTAGAGATTTAGTCAGACAGACCAGCGTCATTCATGAGCTCTTCCACAAACGTTCTATACTTCAGAAAGCAAATGGTGAAATTAAATAGCATGTACACATTTTCTTTGCAGATAGCCCCGAATAACAAATTGTTCACAAAGTCCATAGTGACCCTAGACGAGGCAAAATTCTGCATTCTTGTATTGGCCAGCTGGGGGCAGCTGCAGTATATATGTTCAATGGTGTCAGGTTTCTTGTCATTGCACAAAAAACATATTTTGCTATGGTCGATGGAGTACAAGGTGCCTCTATAGAAGATACGGAGTTGCTTACTATTCTTCAAACGCAACTGGGCCACTACTCTTTTTACGTCAATAGGAATAGCCCATGTGAAATAGCCCTCCAGTGTATATCTACTATTATTTCAATTTTATAAGTATTGCCAATAAAAATCTTGAATCATTCAGGGTTACTGGTAGGATCCGAAAATGATGCAAAATATGGCGGCCCACTCAAGAAATCTTCACTCCGGTTAGTATTACTCCTGAGGGAACCGTAAACCCATTGTCTTGAAGTTGAAAGAAAAATGTATGGGGGGCAGAGATAGTGTTGAAATGATTCTTTTGCCATCTTCAAAAGTCCCTCCATACTCTTCAGTTCCCTACAACGATGTACTCTTGAAAGCTTTCCCTTGGTACTTTAATGGAGATGGGCTGACAGTTGTTTTGTTATCCAACATCAAGGCCGCACGTTTCAAAGTCCAGGAAGTAAAACGCCACTGTATTATTAGTCTCAACCAAAGTCACAGAACATTCAGAGTTGCCTAACTCGGTAAAATTGGGTCATAATAACTCACGGTTGAGTAATGATTTGTCGGCATCCAGATAAGTCGCTTGTCTCTACTCTCAAAGATTGGTATCTTGTAATAATATTACATAAGTCTGTATATTATACAGACTACGATAGTTGGTAAATGCATTACGTTGGATGCTACACTGCATGCGGGTCCATTCAAATATATCCTTAGTAAGAAGGTTGTGACCAAGCGGTCTCCATCGCCCCAATTTTTATTGGTGTATTTTTACATTTCGAGTTCAAAAAAATGCGAACTCCAGGTCTTTACGGCTAACTGTTCTGAAGATAGGACGTTTGCGTTGCGATATTTGGCCTATTTGCACCACTGCCTGGACGTGGACGTGGGCCGTAATCGCAGAATAAGTGTATGAAATGTTCCAAATTTATAGAACAGACGTGGGATAGAGGATTAAATTCAGCAAAATTTCAAACCGTCGCCAGGAAATTGTAACCTTGGAAATCTGAGTTGCTGAGCAGGAAATACCATTGACGATTATTTTAGAAAATGAAAAAAAAAGTGTTCGAAACAGTTCAAATATAAAAATGTTTAATTTTATGTTTTAATGGTTCACAAACCGTGAGAGGATTTCAAATAATATATATAAGTAATAAGAAGGTAGTTGAGTAGGTACTTTACTCTGAAGATTGCTGAAGATATATGCATGACTGAAACGTCTTTTGGGACTCCGATGTGAAAGTAGGGTACCTAAAAAGAGATGAAGAGGAGGCAACAGTTTTCCTTTGCCTTTGCATTAAAAATAAGAAATGAGGGTCTTTTATTTGAATAGTCCTACGAAACACTCTTGTTTCGTGGCTTTATTGAGACCAAAACGTGGCCTATTTTATCTCATAAGATGAATAGTTCCCATTATTTCTTAGGGCCTATAACACCTACTCAAGTAAATTGAACACGCTCCGATGAGTTTGCCTACACAGCCACCACATGACATTATTGCGAATAGCGCGGGACTGCTGAGTCAATTTATTACGGGAGGTCTCTATAGGTAGCATGTGGTTACATTTTCTCCAGGGATTTACGGTGTTCTAATGGCTTTTTAGCGTTCAATTTTTCTACCATTGTAGCGGTCTATTTTTCGCCTAGTTCATGCCTTCAGAAAATACACCTGAATGGTTCCGAATAAATGACTAGTTAGCCTACGGCCTCAGTTAGGTATGATTAGAAAGCACTGTGGGTGGTTTCAAGGAGAAATTAATGTATAATGACTTTTCGAATGTAAGGCAATAATTTCAATAATCTGCCTCGACCTTTATTTGCCTTGGTTTTACGGTATTGTTATGTATTATTATGAACTCTCTTGTTTCGGCGTCATTAGCTACCCATTTCCAAAATCATTCATTTCTTCAAGTCTTTAAGTTTAGATGCATTCCGTTCAATAAAGCCTTACTTGAGGTATTTCGTCCTTACATTCATTACAGGTATACATTCATAATATGAACGAAAAAAAAAAAAAAAATAGGCTGCAAGTTTAACAAAATGCGGAGGATTTACTGTAGACACTGCAATGTGGAATTGGATATCACCATATTCACACCCATTATACGTCACTACTCTTCTGATTTCAACAATGAGACATAATATTTAGCCAGTTTCACTGCAGATGATCTCGTACTGCTGTAGTACAGAAACTATTATAAAAATATGGTTTTGTTATTTCTCACTCAAAGGCTTCCGCCATGTGTGCCTGCAATATCCAGATGTGTATCTGGGAATCACCACAAAGTTCCATTTAACGTTATACAGAGAGTTACTGAAGTACAAGTACCAATCACATTATATTCCATCCCTGACGCATAGGAGTTGGGATAATGGATATGCTCGTGGCTATGACCGTAAACCGAGAGTAACACAACTCCGACAACAAACGGGTCGACCGAGGCTGTCGTTAGGAGGTTGATCCCCCCGAAGGTAGATGAGATAGAATCCACAGTTACTTTTTCGTCAAACAACCTTCTCGATTCCACCCAGTCATCATTCCTGACGCTTTAAAATCTGAAAAGCTCATTTCCTCCCACAACTAATAGGGACAAAACACTCATTACAACGGTCCAAGAAATAACGAATCAATTTCTGACTAATTAAATTTTACAGGGAGTACCTGCCTAGTCAAAGCTGGTCAGCCAAACAATAATCGTGGCCTAAATCACAAAGGACTCGCAGCGGGAAACAATTCCGTAACGCTAACACCAGATGTCGCATATAATCAAGGCAACACGCTTGTGGAAAAGTGGAATGAAATACAAATTATGAGAGACGGAAGACCGTGTTGATGGACGACATTTAACTGTTGTGTAAGAAATTACTCACCGGTGGGAATGCGTTGGGATCTTTTATTCCCGTAGAGGAAATTATGGTTGAATAAAGCGTGAAATTATTCCTTCGGAATGGTTAATGAGGTGTCTACGTTTGTGACAAAGTGTGGGCAATCAGGTCCCGTTTTGATATATTATGGACGAAATTTAGTTCCATCAAAAGTCCTTCCACTTACAGCTTCCCACCCCAAATTACCTGGAAGCATTTTCACCTTCAGTCTCCGTGATATGCTTTCATCTACAAACGAAACCCATGAACAGACGCAGATTATGTGAAGAATCAACAATTGATTTACAAAATGAGGTTTTATGAAAAAAAAAAAAAAAACCACAGGAAGAATTTTCAACATGAAATCTTAATACGAGCAATACACAGCCCAATAGATTTGGCTGACCATGGTTCATTATAATATTGTACATTGTCGCTGTTCATGATAAAAGTCTCAATAGGATTAATAAACCACTTATCGTCTTATGCTTGAATAGCATGAAACAGTTCAAGTGACTCTACTTGAACTTGTTATGTGAATCAAGTAACTAATCCGTTCTGTACGCATGGTGTACATTCAGTCAAAATTACTAAGTTATTAGTATTGAGCATACGGAATTACTACGAAATGGCAAATAGTAAAGTTTATTATGCTACGAGTACACAATGTCATACGAAGGATGATAACGGCGCTCTGATTATACCTTACTATCATGACAGTGCGGTTATGCGGGTTAGCATTCCTAGTCATTCCGAACACGATGGTGAAGTTGGAATTGTGATATCTTATTCCTTTCTCAAACTGGAGCACATTGAAGATGAAGAAACGTGGTTGATACTTGAGTTAGTTGAGATGCTCCTTGCGATGTTCCTTGAGATGTTAGTTGAGATATTCACGGTTCATCTGCTCCAATCTGATTACGGAATGAGATATCACAATTCTGACTTCACTATCTATCAACTGGTGTCACACGGCAAAAAAGGAGACAAAATTTGTTATATAACCAGTAAAACGGAGTCATTTTACATGAAACTAGTTATTTTTTCGAACATTCTCTCTTACAGCCATGCTGCATGACGGGGGATTTTCGATTTATCTTAGTGATGGAATGGCGGTGCAATGATTAATAACGCACAATTGTACATTTGATAATCCAAAGAAATCGTTTTGAAATACGATATTAACAGTTAGGGATTATCGATTACTGATGATGGAGGCTAATACTTGAATCATAATATTATTACACAGGAACAAACACTTTTCGATAGGATTATTATTCTCGAATGAACAGATGATATTTTAGCTCAGTACTCCAATCATTTCGTATAGTAATGGGACATACAAGGATAATAACACAGGATAATAACACAGCAGAGATCGAGACAGAAAATAATTACCAGTTGTAGCGAAATTGGCTTTGTATCTTAAAATGATTACTTGGTTTCCAGTAATATGTGACCACAGTACCAGAGCCCCTTACTCATCACAGGTCGAGTTAATTTTATTGATGTTTTGACTCCATAAAAGCGAGGGAATACCACTGTACAAGTTGAATAAAATTAAGAATTTTGGACGGAAGAGGCAAGTTAATTTACTAAATACCTGATCGATTATAATCAATAATAACTATTACTGAACAGACATCCCTTCAGAGTTCGATAGCGTGGGTTCTAACTTCATAATGGTCCATTCTCAGGAGAATAGTTCAATCACTTGAAACACTTGAAACTCCAAACAGAAACTCCACCACAGAATCGGACTCGAGGGGCTAATTTTCTTTCGCATTAATCACAGGGTTTGGCACCGCTCCTTTTTCTCCGCTTTTCTAGCTTCCCCGCCCTTGTCGCTAGGGCTAGGCCCACCATCCTTCTCTCAGATAATGAGGCCTGGGTGAGTGATTCCCTTACGCCATTCGACTTCTATTTATCAAACTCTTGCTTCCACGCCTTCCATCACTATCACGACGAAAATAAAATTCGACTGATGAACGGGCTGTGTACGAGCTCGTGGTCATTGTTGGGCGTGTTAGACGAGAAGGACAATTTGCTCAAATTCGACTCCAGCCAGACAGCATGCAACGGCATATTGGAAAGAGCGGAAAGGAAAACACGTTCTCAAATTGATTCTTTTGGTTGTATTATACAACCATAAGTATCAATTTAAGAACGTGTTTTTTCTTTGTATAATAGGTAAGCTCAGGTTGTTTGGAAATTTCCCCGATTTTTTTTCAAGATCAATCCTGCTAATAGCTTACCTATCACTCGCTCTTTAAACTAACCACGACATTACCTATACAGTGGTTACAAAACAATGAACTCGGGTCTTGAAAACCTACTTGATGCACACAAAAAAAAACAATTAAAAAACAAAGTGTTTGCGAAATTTTATATGTACTATTGGTACTATTGGTTCACTCTCAATCTACAGAATGACAACAACTTTCCAAATCCTCTCAACATTGATGAGAAATTTTAAAATCCGAACTCGAACGCTTCTTTGTACTCCAAACGTTTTACTTTTCTACTCAATCCAAACGGTTGGAGAACTTGTCAAGGGTGCGAGTCCTTACAAAGTACGGGTGTAACTCATTTCTTTCTTTAATATAGCACTTCTTTAGACCGATTCTTTACAGTTCAAGGTTCTGTCCATTATACCTTTAAAATGCTAATAACAGTTACTGTACGAAAGAACGGCATAAATGAGATGGGTAATAAGTCGGTATCATGTACTGATCCCTGCTCAGATTTTTATATAGACATGCACATAAAATTCCAAATAAATCCGGGGAAAACAGAATCCTTAGAATCGGATTTGCATCAAACCCATTTTCAAACATTCGTTATCAAACCAGTTTAGAACGACTGCCACAGCGGTTTTTCTTCGGAATCGAGTTGTTTAATGTTTTATTGGAAGTCGCGCAATCGAAAAACACATCTCGCAGAAACAACACTCAACGCAGGAAAATCAACACGCCCAACCGTTTGATTGTTTCGGTGAAATTCGCGCCCTCAAAGGGGGTTCCAATGAAATCAGCTGGTGGTTCTGTATGATTTGCAATTACAATTATCACGAGGAAAATTAATCCATCCAATATTGTGGTGAGTAGATATCCTATAAAAACCACAACTACGAGAAATATTTCTTCTGCTTGCATTAAATATTCGTTATATTCATCTTCTTTTTATTCGAACATTGTGAAATAATGACACATCTTGAATTGAACAGTCTATAAAACTGATTATTAATATTAGTAACGGTTAGCGAAGACATTTGAGCGGATGGAGCGGTAGTGGAACTGAAAGGAAGCAACCACGTCTGAAATATATCCCGTTACGGATATTATGCAAATTAGTGGACGACCTTATGATAGGCCTATTGTGCCCTGGGGTAGTCTCTCGGCTGCTATACCCACAACACGATGTAATTGGCGATAATTATACATGGGCTCTGGTAATTAAAGCGAGTGTGCCAACAAGTTTTCCTGCAAGCTTTGTGGCCTCTAACGACCGGCCAACCCCTTCGCTTTTCATATTACTCCCCGCGAGTGATCACTCATCCCGAGTACAACAAAGGTTGATGTCGATTTCGCCCATGTTATTGTTAGTGGCCTGTAGATACGGTCTAAGTGTGTAAACGTCGCTACGCGTCAAACGTGAAAATTTTACATCCTGATTACTAGAGGTGGGGAAGCTTTGTCGAATACAAATCCAAGAAGCTAAAACAGTGTTGTCCAGAGTCCATACATCTCCTCGCGTTTTGCACTCCATACTCGTAGTTTTCTCCACAAATTACGTACCTTCTCGCAATTTTTCGTCCGATATCTTCGATTAGTCATAGTTGACGTTATTTTTTAATTAATCACGCATGTTATATACGTTATCCATCAACAAACTTCAAAACTTTTACCAGCTTCGGCTAATCTTCCCTAGTTGTCACCTACTTAGCTGAAATTACTCACTATGGAAGATTATGTCATTATCTATCAAATAATCACGCTAATAAATCTCCCATCGCATTAATACAGAACATATTTTAATTGGGTTTAAAAACGTTTCTCGACTCATTTTTCTAAGCACGCGTACCCATACGGGAGGAGCACATATAATTCGAATCAAGTTCAGTCGTAAATATATGAACTGGACCAAATGAATGGACGTAAGTAAATATATGACGTTTTTTGCTGGAAGATGAACCTATCCCAGTTCTTCATCGACTTCAAGGCCCCAATATATTCGAGTAGGGTAGAATGATGGTTATTGAGAGAGAGGTGGTTACGATTTAAAAGAGCCAAACGCTCTGTGAACTTTAGGGTTGCTTGAAGAAGTTACTTAAGGCTTCGCTCCGACCGATCCGAAAGCATAATATTACAAAGTAGCGAAGGGAAGTTAGTGATATTTGTAAAGGTTCTCAATAATGGGCGTTGGAGAGAAAGGCGTTTTATTAAAAACCCTCTTTTCCCCATCATCGTCGTTGAGGGTGGTTTTATTCGATGCAATAAATGTTTAAATCCTTTCCTCCGCTGTTGAACGAGGTTTTTAGCTTCTTGGATACATAATTATACCCCCTAATAGCAGCATTCAATTAGAAATGTGACAACTTCAATTTATATGAAGAGGTGGTCTGAAATCTGTCATAATGCTGTACGGAAATGAACCACACGATACAATGTCAACCATTCCCATCATCAATCACACCCTGACTTTCCAGCGGAGGAATCCCAGCGATAACGGTTGTGGACAAGCGTCGTTATAAAGGATGTTATTTTCTAATTAGCAGCAACGTACGGTATCGAATTTGGCGGAATCACCCTTCTCCATTCTCATACTACGGAGATGGATCGAACAATGACCAAGGCCTCGCGTGGCACCTCTTTATCTGCTAATTTGTGCGAGGACCATACTTAATATAATTTCTAAAAGGGCGTAATGTCTAAAAGATAGAAATTTTAATTTTAGAATAAATTAAATTAGTCTATTCGCGTAGAAGTGAATGAATGCTGGGCTTGGGGAAATAACGGGCCTACCATCTTCCTCCATTCAAAACTGCAGAAAAATTCCTTCCATAATTTTCTAACAGTTTTCAAAACGCTCCGGGTGGCCTTGAAAACACAACTAATAAAAATCTATTCAGATTTGCATTTTCAAAACTACAACGTTTTTTATTTTTAGTTTATTTGAGCTATGAAGTTTTAACAATTTCAATTCCTATATTTCACCCCTTACTGTTGACTTGGAGTTAAGAAAAGTTTCAAGCATCATACTTTCATAAGGTTTCGTATTTCACAGTTCTTCGTTTATTAAAAGCAAGCAAAGTGCCGCGGACGGGGTCAAAATTATGCATACGCATACTTACCCCACCTCTGTTTCACAAGACAACGTTATCATAAAGACTAAATATCTCTTAAGAAAACTTATTAACCTACCCCATTTAGTGATCTTGACAGAAGGGTGATCTGCGCTATGAAGGTAGAAACCGTTGTGTCAAGAATTTGCAGTGATTTTATAATAGAATACCGATTTAAATAGAAAACAAGGGACATGTGTTTTATCACATTTTGCCACCTTAGCACAGAAATTATTGCTGACGTAGCAGGTGGAATTAAAAACACCAGAATTACGAGTATATTGGTAGGTAGAAATTATTTATAATTAATTCTTCATCTCTATAAACGTTTCATCCATCATTTGGAGATCTAGACAGAAGGGTGTTATGCACAAAAATTATACCTAACAAAAATTTGTCAAAAATGTTTTATACAATATCCCTGTAAGTTTATACACCAATTTTGTGTAGTGAGTGTTTGCGTTATCAATTTTGTTTTCTTCGAATTGTAGATATGTGCAACTGACTGAGGATATGATGGTTATAACCCTAATTTTGCAAAATTGTAAATCAAAACCACTCCTATGCCATTTCCTTAAAAATCACATTATCACGACTTAGGGCTAACATGTTATGTTAGTGAAAATTACAGCCACACAGATGTGCAATGCATTTCATGAAGTAAGGTATCAAAGTATATTATCAAGTGTAAAGTCAACTATTGATGTGGGTCCATTCCATCTCAGTCCCGGAGATAGAAGACTCTATCTTTTCTCTATGGATGCGGTATGCCACACTATTTATTTCGGACCAGAAGCGTTTCCAAGACGAAGACTGGGGCATAGAAGAAAAAAAGGCGGAGGGATGAAGTGTGAACGTGTTTACAAATTGGGAGTGTCAAGACGACCAGTGGGTGAGGGGCGGTCGTGACATATTGGGCCGTCAAGTTGAGCCAATATCAGCCGCCTCCGAGGACAATCTGCCGCCCCCGGGTCTCTCCTATGGTAAAGTCTACCTGTAACCTAAATAGGCTTTCCCTCTTCAACTGGTGACACGTCCATTTGGAAGGCAAAGGGTTGGATCGTGGTACCCGAAGAGGCTCTTGCCCGTCCCCATCTCTGCACCATAGCCCTCATCAGCGATGTCGGCAGTCACTCTGGAGAAAATCTCAAGAGACGCTTCGTCATTCGGACAGCGCAATCTGCTAGTGACAACATGCACAAATCATAATATGATTTGTGCATGTTGTCACTAGCAGATTGCGCTAGTGACAGAAAGATAATATTATTATCTTTCGTATTCGGTGTATCAGGATTCTGATGTTTTAGCAAATTTCGATCGATGTTTAGCGAGATGGTTCTGGGTCCCAAATTTTTTTAAAATTGCACTTCAATTTTCGGAAATGCAATTTAAAAATAATTTGGGACCCAGAACAATCTCGCTAAACATCAATCGAAATTTGCTAAAACATCAAAATCCTGATACACCGAATACGAAAGATAATATGATTTGTTCATATATGAATATATATGAATATCGTCGATATATCGTCGAGGAATCAGCAACACCGCCAAGCCCGTTTTTCACGACTTTTCAGGAGAGAGAAAAAACCGCTTTTTTCGTCCATCAAGGCCTAATTGACTGAAGTTTTTCTCGATATCTATGATGAATGATTGTCTCTGGTTTAACCGGTATCAAGAAGACATTGGTCCCCAGCTCGACTGATAACATCGATAACAGCTCACATCCTACCGTGACAATTTGTCGAAGGCAACAAAAAAACAGAGAAGCACAACAAACACACACTCATATAACAGCTTCCTTGAGTTCGCGATTGTGTTTGTATTATTTTGTTTGATTTTGATTATTGTACAATTGTGTAATTCGTATTTTGTTATTGTACAATTCGTCTGACTGTATAATTTATTCAACTACGATGGCTGACGGCAAAAACGGAAGCGGGACCCGGCCTTCGAGCCGAGTGAATTTTTGGTTTCGCTGGTTCGAGAAAAGTTCCACGTTATAGAAAATAAGCGGACCGACAGTTTCACAACAAAACAGAAAATCACCGAGTGGAAAGCGATTGCTGAAAGGTTCAATGCAACCAGCAGTTCGCACATCAGAAGCTCGGAGATATTAAAAACCCTCTGGGAAAATATGAAGAAAAAGGCAAAAACTGATATTGGCCTCCAAAAAGAGGACCATTTCTGAACCGGTAAGTACGAGTAGAAGGCGGCTCTATAATTAGGTACCTACCTAATTGGACGGTGTTATGCAACAACGGTCCAAGCGACATTTTTTCCAAAAATGGGTTTTTGGTATCTTTGGATTCGTCTCATCAAGAGCTTTAATTTTTTTCGCGTTTTTAGCGCCCTCTACTCTTCCAAACTGTTACAGAAAGCTAAGGGTCTAAGCGCCATCCTCATAATGAGCCATTCCAAATTTCGCAACAAGAGTCCATCTCCAGGTTATAATTTAATTTTACAAAAAGGGTCTAAGCGCCACTACAATAGTAGTAGACTTAGATTCTTTTTGTAAAATTTAGATATAGCCTGGAGACATAGACTCTTTTTGCGAAATTCGGAATGGCTGCTTGGACCCCGTACGCTTGTCTCATCCGTTACAAAAAGACTCTAAACGCCAAAAATGTCGCTTGGACCCATGTTGCGAAATGTGGAATGACTGTTAGCCCGAGAGTCTATGGGACTCGTAGACGCTTTAATCGGAAAACCAATGGATTTTCAGCAGCACCATCCACATTTAATAACAAGTCGTCAACATGAGTGTGAATCAAAAGGTAGATCTTTGGGCTGAGGAACAGTTGATGCAAACATCTCGTGGTTTTGTGATATCGTGATTCTTGAAGGTACAGAGATACAGATAGAGGTAATGAGATTGTAGAGTTGGTATTATATTAATGAGATGAATAATACTTGTATTGAACGCAAGAATATTCAACGGTTATCAAATGTTTCGTAGCATTTTCATTTATTCTATTCACATTTACACACAAGTGTTTGGAAAATAGCATTCAGATATCTTGCAGTTTGGCGGGGAAAATCAAGAACAGCAATACTGATTTTGTAGCTGTCATTCAAAACCGTAACTTTTTTTGGAAAAGAACAATATTTTTAGCATTATGAAAGAGTAACTGAAACGCTCATCCCTAGCAGTTTGGCAGTGACCTACATCTTTGATTCAAAACGGACAAGTAAACATTCTGAATACTGGTTAGGTTACTACCTAACCTGTATTCAGAATGTTTACTATAGAGTTCAATAGAAGTATAGTGTTCAATGGAAATAAAGGAGGCAAGGAGTTGGGTTCATTCTATCGACAAGGGTTGGAAACTCGATTGATTCCGGGGGTAGAGAAGTGGGCGCAGCACCATCCACATTCAGCTCCTCTGCAACCTGACGGCCAGTTCCTTCAACTACCCTCCAACCCGAACCCTCGTTTAGTTCAACGAATAGCCACTCTTGCCGCCTCAGTTCGAATCACGTTGGTACACGAGTGAATTGCAAACCACGATTTTGCCATGACAGAACTGATGACCTGACCTCCGTAATTCAGGTTTGGCTAATTGTTGATGCGATTTCTAACGTAAACATGCCTAGTAATTACTGACTTAAGTAACTGTGTTGTGCTTAATCGATGTTTACCCATTACTGACTGCGTTAATTAATGGTAACGTTGTTTTTAAATCACACCGAGTTTGGATTCGGAACTGTGGTTTTATTCTCATAACATCTCTCATGAAATTCTTATAATAGTAATAATGGCTGTACTTATCTTAAAAAGTAATAATAACTGTCTAATAATCTTCCAAACACTGATCATCGAACTTCAGAAACCAATTTTATCCGTCACTGAACTCCTGTTTCAACTAAGTTAGGTAACTACATTTTGATGTTACAACGCGACAGACCACGCCAGTAGATCATCTCTGATCTTAAAAATCATTTACAATGATGGAAGCTTTTATAGCTGGTAAGAGGTATTACTTACCTCACTTTTGAATCGAAGGGCCCGGTACTGAAGATAATTTTGTGAATTCACCGCTTGTTGTTCAAATGCAGACTGCAGGGAGCTTCCGATGACCCCGATACTCGATCCAAACCTCATCAAGCTCATCAAGAAATATGCTGCAAGCCTGTTGGCAATTCTTTGCAATCCCACCACACTTGACGATAACAAAACTACGTCATCGGCATAGGCCAGGTGCCGAACTTCGCAGTCTCCTACCCACACATCCTCCTCTAGAAATGCATGCAAGTCATTAATAAAAATGGCAAACCAACTAGGCAAAAGGACATCCTTGCTTTACCCCTGTGAGGTTTGAAAATAGTCGTTGGTGGTGGAGTCAGAAAACCTAATGCGGCTTTCGTGTCGGGGTAAAGGCTGCTTAAGGCTCTTATATTTAATATACTCCTTCCATAGACAACTTGTACCACAAGACTTGTGGTATTACTTAGTAATCCCGGTTGACTCTGTCAGAAACCGAAGCAAAATTTATTAAAAATAAATAAATAAAAATAAAATTTGGATCGCTTGACATGAAGCTTAGTATTTACCAAGCTCATCAGGTTGAAAACCTTATCCACCGTCGAGTACCTGTTCCTAAATCCAGCCTGGAACTCATTAAAAATACATTCCTCTCCCAACAAGTTCGTGAGTCTTTGGCAGTATCCAATACGCTCTTTAATTCAACAGTGAGCTGAAGTGATCAGACCAGACGGCACTATCAATCCGCGAATCAATTAACATACCTTTGTTTTTTAACGACGATACTATCGCCCATTACTCTTTGGAACTCTATAAAAAAAAGTAATTTGATAGTAAAGTACCCATAACAATACTACTTGATGCGAAGAATGTTTTGTATCTGATTTGAAAGTTTGTTCGTAATAGGTTCGTAGGTTGTTGTTTTCAGTTACAAGCACATTACATTTTTAGTCACAAGCACGTTCATGCGATCAATTTTATTCGCGTATGAATCTTATTGAAAGCAAACTGACTCCACCTGAACATTTCCAGGTTCTTGTCAGTGAGACGACTTCTCAGTTTGCTTTCAATAAAATTCATACTAAAAAAAGATTGCTCGCATCATGCGTCGAACAGAAAATGGCATGAATACTATTCATGCCATTTTCTGTTCGACGCATGATGCGAGCAATCTTTTTTGAGTACGTCGAACAGAAAATGGCAAAGACAGCAAACGCGAGTTTTTTTTTCAGCTGATCATAAGGGACCAGAATACTAATGCAGAAGATGATCATTTCTTCCACGTTGAAGTTGATCATGTCTTCCTTCTGCAGACTACGATGGTTTGTACCTATTGCGAGCAAGCCAGACCCTCACTCAAGAGTCAAAGAGCCGCACTAACAGGTAAGATTTTTGTGATGTTGCTACATCATCGATGGTCAATTCATTATTTATATAACTGATAAGTGAAACACTTGTATTTAATGAATTATTTAGAATTCAATTGTATTAGTATAATTCTTGGATTTCTACCTACCGACGTCGGCAATAAATAATAGCAGGACTACCAACAAATATTCGTAATGACCTTCTTCCCACAGTCACGAAACGTATCTCAGCATAACGATGTGACATCAGCTGTTGCCTAGTATGAACACTGACCCGTTAGACAAACGCTCTAGTTGATGAGTTTTCAATGGCTCTAGCAATGAGCCCTCACTATGAACGAACGGCTGGTCGTGGTGGTATTGAAAAATTCTCTGAATTGAACTCTACTATATTGTCTGCCAAAAACAACACCATTTTATTTTAAATTTTCGAGATAAGTATAATGCTTTCAAAATTTCCCAATTTATTTTGAACCCCTTGACCTAAATTTCATAATCACGGTGTTTTTTATTTGATTTTCTGAATCGAAACGTAAACTTCCAAATTTTAAGGGGGGGGGGGGTTAAATATCTTCCTTGGTCAATTCCAATGGTTCATTATCGAAGATACTAAAGATACTCATTCTTGGGAAATATCGATTTATGGGCTTCTGATCTACCCATCATGTAAATCTCTTTCATTTTTGGTTTGGAGAACGAATGAGGAAGAGTGAGAGTTTGTGCTCTCAGCGAGATCTGTTAGTGGTTAGTAGTACTAAAGGATCTATAACATTCTACACCTGTTGCTTCAACTGAATTGGGAATGGCGCTGGCGTTGGGGAAGTTTGAACTATACTAACTTGGAGAGAAATCCAATAGGAAGCGCTCAAGAGGGTTTTGAACGGTAGATCAATACAGATGTAACAGGCGGGCGCAGAGAGAAACCTACCCCACGGGGAAGAGGCTTGGAGTACAAATCTTGCATGGCACTGGTATAACAAGTTGGACCCCAGAAGGTCCTATTTGTCTTCCTACATACACCTCCATAAACATAGAGTAACAGATGTGTCAACGGAGGCGAAGAACAAAATTTATATCTAAGTCGTTGTTGCAGTGGAAGTTGGCAACAACTACTTAAACCGTTTTATTCAATAAATGAATTACTGATTAGATGAATAAATGACCTGCCATCAGGTGATGTTTAGTTACTATATGGAAACAGAAAAGTCATTCCAAGGGATCAACAGTCTATAAGATCCAGGGAAAAACTCATTAGACCAGAGAGAAAGATTTTGTTTTAAACAATTATTTTGCTAAAACGTTCGGGGTGGATTTACCTTCGGTGAAAAAAAAGTTAAAAATCCATGGCTATAAGAGTTAATTTTCGAAGAAATAACTAGTTTTATGTCAAATGTCTCACTTTACTGGTTTTGTAACAAATTAAGTTTAGATTTTTCGCCGTGTATTCAACACCTCAGAATATAGATTTTTCTACGCTGAACACGATGGTGAAGTCAGAATTGCGATATCTCATTCCGTTATCAGATTAGAGCAGATGAACCGTGCAGAACATATTATGAAGTAACAACCAGGTTTGTTCACCTTCAAAGTGCTCCAGTTTGGGAACGGAATAAGATATCGCAATTTTGACTTCACCATCGTGTTCAGCGTTAAAGAACTTCAAATGAGGGGTCACTCGTCAGACTGTTTCATTTTCGGAATTTATGAGTAATTTATTATTAATCCAAAATGTTTAAAACTCGAATTTCCGAAAACATTGTATACGAAAATCCGTTTCAGACCATCCTGAATTCATTGCCAGAAGACACCATAATTATATACATATACGTACCTACATGTACGAGTATATAACGGGTGTATACAATTTTTTCGGAAATTCGAGTTTTAAAGATTTTGGAACGAGAACAATAGCTTCCTTTTCTTCGAAAATTCGCCAAAATCTATTAAAACGAGAGGCATAACATGAAAAGGACTCAACGATAACTAATTCATTTTGACACGCCGAACTAAATTTCTAGGAAACCAAATAACTACCATTGCCTAATAGCACATATGAATGGAAGGCAGGATTTAATTTTAAATTGAGGACGTACCGAATACAAGAGAGCTCCAAAACCCAACTACACACGATTTCAAACTTCAGATAATATTTGTAATGAAATATTACTGGATCCATTCCTTCAAATCCTTCCTCCAAATCCATTAGCGAAAGTGTCACGTAACAACGAAGATAACAGAATGAATCCAATAAAGGAAAGCCGGTAGGTGTCTTCCACCAAGTTCATCGTAATCCCTCGACATAGTGAGTCCTCTTGCGTTCTATCAAGCGTTATAACTTTTGGCGTTGGGTGTTGGGGGAAAGTATACGCGTAAGTTCATATGCAGCTATATTTTTTGAGCTTCCACTCCGCTACGGCGTCAAAACACCTGGTGCCCACTACATTGGGGGTTAAGGTTTTATGGGATGAGCAACGAGCGTTCGGCCTCTGTTATTAATGGAAACATGGGGTATTTTTCAAGACGGTCCCACCCAAGAAATTATAATAATAATAATATAGTGGCGTGAGAGCATTGGTGGGAGCGTCTTGAAAAATACCCCATGTTTCCAATAATGCGGAAAAGGCCGAACGCTCATTGCACATCCCATAACAACTTAATCCCCAATGCATGGGCGCCAAGTGTCCATATTATGAAGGGCGGAAAAGGTACTTTCAAGCCAAGTACGTCTGTCTTCTTGGTATAGGAATTTTCTAGGAGTCCATTGTGACAATTACACCCACAGGTTATCCATCCATGTTTACAAAAATTTAGGAGAACGCAAAAACGCATTTCGAAGACACGGAGAAGGATGGTAAGCCTTTTGGCATACCATTAAATATATTAATTAAATGAATATTTAAGGCTTACCGTCCTCCTCCCAGTCTTCGAAATACGTTTTGTTTTAAATGATCTGATCTGCATAAAAACGATGCCGGTCCCCCTTAATTGAATACAGGTCTGGCCAACACCTGGTTATTCATTGTATGACATTGTATTCCACTAAACCCCTTTTCTTCTTTCCTGGAGGCTTTTCGAAATTCCAACGAAAAATCCACCTAAGTATTGATGTAGAATCCGAAATCCAATTTCCTGAAGTTGATAGTCAATGATCCCCAATCGTTCACTCTTTCCGAACGAAACTACACGATCTTACAAGAATAGGTATTCGTTATATTTTATATATAAGAACAAAATGAAAATAGTGGTAGTTTTCCAAGTTGTTATCACTACTGAGTTAGTGAATTTTCGACGTAACATTGTGAAAACCCACCCTTAACCATGTATCATTCGTAGACAGTTTACACGATTAATAAACCACAGAACCACCTTTTGTCCGCCTGCCTTATGATAAACGAATCCCATCATGCTCCTCAGCCAACGAGGCGCATTCAATAAACATTTACTACGATGGGAATAAACTTGAATAATTGTCACAAGCATGCTATGGAACGTTTAAAAACTTTGTAAGTTATTAACTCTAGAACTTGTTAGCAGACAAGTTTCTCTTGAAATACGTAGAACGAGACTCCTTTAGGATCAGTGCGGTTGAAAACAACGTTTCTCCTCGCGTTCCTCGTTGAGATTTCGCTCCTTGGAGCGTAAAGGAAAGAAGCAAAACACGGATAAATAGAACCCTGAATCAGGAGTAAATATCTTACGGATTACAAAATACGTCGGAACAATTAAAATACAAAGGACTTGTAGGTAGGTGAAACATCTTCGGACTCATAATTATATCCACCTACCGCAGAGCAGGCGACGATTGTTGCAAAATAGGGATTGGACGAATATTCAGCTATAATTCAATTAATAATTCTAGGTCAGTCCAGGTTAGATTTTGATTTAATTCCAATATATTTGAACTTATATATAATGTATATTATACACTGACATGTTGAATTTGTAGGTTGTGACGGTATCTAATCTACTGTACTTAAAAGTAAGAACGTTATATCCCCCTGCCCCTCTTATCGCCCTGCCCTTGATCCCTCTGCCTCAATATTAAACTATTCGTATAAATACAGCGCATGACGGCTCACCTAATAACGCCTGGAAGAGCCTTGATTTGAAGATTCTGATGACTCGTTCTATGGCCAGTCTCAGCTGTTTATCCTGAGGCCTGGTGAGTTTGGAATGATAGTCTTCTAGAAGTTCCAACGCGCGGTGAGCCTCTGAAAGGAAAAAAGTAACGGTATGTTAGAAGCGAAATGGTGATGTACGACTGAAGCATACACAAAAAAGAAATAAATAATAACAATAATCGCGTATACTTCGTAAAATCCATGGATAAAAGGTACCGCTCCAAATGTATTTAGTTAAGAACTGTAGTAATGATAACTACACGGTAACACGTAATTAAAAGTAGGGCTTCAGGAGTAGGTGTAGTACAATCTCCTCAAAAGAAGGAAGGAGATTACCAGTGAGGAAGGGCTAATCCTCAGCATTTTTTCTAAATTTGAGCTTACTTATATGTTATGCTTCGTATCAGCTCTCCGACGTTGGCCAGGATCCTATCTCAAGTGTATACTTTCGATTCTCTTTGTCAAAGCATTAACATTCTTTACAGATCTCGGGGTGGATGACATGGATTCAGTAAAGGCCTTTGACATGCAGATAAACGTTTTTCCCCCTTTCTCTCACAGTTCATCTCTTCAGGGGTCGTGGCGTTATTGGAATCTGTAAGATTTGGCCACGCAAAAAGAGATCGTAGGCACACTCCGATTGGTCACTCATACTCGTATGATCTGGTATAATTGCTACCATTAATTCAAATTACCAAAGACAAATTAATAACCATTTATTCAGTATAATTGGATATTTATGTAATAGGTATATGCGTTTATGTAGTATATGGAAATCTAATTGAAGCAGCTTTACTAAATTGTACCATTCGTAAAGCTATCTGCAATTTCAGACTCGATATTTCATAATCTTTTGGATAGAGAACAACACTAACTATCAAGTTGAAGTGCACTCTAATAATATTGAAATAAATAAGTGTCAACGACGACTAGTAATGGCAATTCTTTCGTCCGGGCAATTCAACATTATAATATGACATAATATGTCATAATATTATTAATAATATTATTATGACATAATATTATTACATTGTAACGTCCCGGTGCTTTTATACATTTATCTTTCTCTCCTATGGCTTGACCTTCTGGCTCAACAATTGGAACAGCACGAATATCGTTTTTTGGTAGATTAGATAATGAAGTTGTATTGAATTGTCAACGCACTTTCATTGACTTGCTCCTGGGACTCGAATCAATAAAACAATTATTGGACCATTCCCCTTCGGTTTCGTGGGTAAATGATCACGGACTGAAACGCAGACAAGTTGCTGAAAAAACTGGGCCATCGATTGGCCTCTTTTTTACCTATTGTAATTTTTTTGTCAGGAAACCGCACCCGATAGCCACCCCGATATTTTTCGGCTTATTTAAATTCGTTATTTTTACATTGAAAATGAGTTTCACTGGTTTCACTTTACAACAAAAAATGTTCCTAGCATTGTTGTGAACAAACTCACAAATAAAACAGTCTTTTTTAAGAATGATATGTTATGATAACGTTAACATGTAACTTGATGGGGATGTTATACCTTCGAAAAGGAACTCTGCAAAAACGTCATAACCGTCTAAATTTTGCTCTCTCGAAAAGGTGGTGTTTCATATGGGCTGAATAAGCAAGAGCACGCGGCCCCAGTCTCACGACAGTTTCAACACGATCATATCGTGATCGGTGGATCATGGATTTACCGAAACTAAAAATAACACAGTTCGTCTGAGGGTAGGTCGATAGGTCACGGAACTATAATACACTCTCCGGTGATTTAAGTCAAAGGAGGTCCCACTCTCACAGAAATTCGTATTAGAAAAAATGTAGGTCATGTAGTGAAATGCAGAGAGGTTTAGGATATCAACAGGATATGTTCGTGTTACGACAGCAGTGAATGTTTCTCCACTGCCATTTTTCTGTTAAGTAAAGCTCAAGTACTAGGCCTTGGAAGATCCTGATCAGCAAAATCCATTCAATCTTCATTAAGAAAAACTATATTGTTTTATTTAGATGTTTCTTGTCGATTTTCGGATATTTCAATACCCCCATCATTCACTTCTTCCTATTTCGATTATATTTCTTATTCTGTAGAAACTATTCATAGCCCTAAGCAAATCTTATAAGATCACCAGCGGCCCATAAGTCCATAAGCCGAATTTTAAAATTCTTGGTCAATTACTTACTTGATATTCGAATGTTGAATATTTTAAAACTTTAACCTACGAATTGTGGGAGAAGCGTACCTACAGTAAATTTTGTTTTCACGGTCGATCCCAAAGGTTTAATACAAAATAAACCAAAATATAATAAGGAGAGAGCCGAACGAAATCTATTTAAACTTATTCATCTAAGAGAAAAATCCAGAAATCGGTCAAATTACTATCTAATAACTCAGTTTGAATAATGATGATTGATCAAGATTGATAATTGATAAGAAAATTGCTGATAGGAAAATACCAGTAGACCCTCTAAACTTCCGTTGTTGACTAAACGAACTGTGCGAATGTCTCATCCGAGCTGGAATTTTCGGTAGGTCCGATAAGACTATCGATTGGATCACGATTTATATTGGATGGAGAGAGTTACAGACAGAGGGGAAGGAAATAACATGGAAGAGTCCCTTCTAGTTAAGTGCTCCATAAGCTTCCCGTCACACAGAGTTACGAGCAATTAAATGAAAGAAAGAGGTTAATACCCGAGCTAAGTCAATGAATTCTGGTAGGTACTGGCTTCGTAACGTTCTACCCATTTCATTCCGAACCTTATCGGCACGACGATACCCTAAAAATACTGTTGGCCCTGCAGATGGGTAATGACAGAGATTGTAATAACAATAACATGTTTGGTTTATTAAACTGAGAGATTATCACAGTTCGTCTCAATACGTTCTTCGGATGAAATTTGACGTTTATAACCTAATAATTGAAGCTAATATCAGCATTCAAACATAAAAATACGACTCATTACTTTTAGGATCAACCGTGAATGTTTTTAAGTGGTACTCACCCGTATATAAACCCCTGATGTGCGAAATGCCACAAATTGCTGAAATAATATTTTTCATGTTTGTTTGTATCGGTCTAACACCAAACTTTTGTTAATTGAATAATTTTTATGAAAGATGACGAAGTTTGGTAACTTGTATGCGTTCAGATATATAGGTACTCTTATTACATCTAATAGCTCAATGATGTCGAAGGAGAAAAAAATGAGGACTTTCATCAGGGTTGTACTTAGCAAAAGCATGATCTGCATTAACATATTCCTCTGCCGAATTTGGCTTAGAAGTAACGCATAGGTGTTACTACACAGCACCCGAGGAAACAAACGGTGTTTGGAATAGAACCAACGCATTCGTCATCAGTAAACCCAAAGACCCAAGGCAGAAGAAAAAAGTGGTAGAATAATAAATAACGTACTCCAGCATCGATTTGAAACTGGAGACCACAATATCGAATGGGCAACGATGTTCGAATGGGACTGTATTGGAAACTCTGATTGTTTGAAAGGGTCTGAGAGCTGTGCGTGTTTCCGAAGGTAGCTTTGGTCCCAGGGGTTATTACAATATGCAAATCCGCATCGACGCTCTCCCCTCTCACTTTCCCCGTCAAAACAGTAATTATGGTATTAAACCTATGGAATACACTTGAGAAGTAGAATTCAACGTTAATTTCATGGCGGCTGGCCGTTTAAATAGGTCATTTAGCTTCTCAATACACAGCCCAATTGCGATGAACTGAGAAGTTGACTACTGACTTCATATTATACTTGGAATTTCCAAAACTCCAATAAGTGAGTCATATTGGCACATATAGTTTAATATACAGGTATCCAGTACAAAACACGTGTTTAGTGTTTAGACGCCCAAGGAATGAAAAATTACGTTTATGATCACAAAACATCGTAAATTGATTATACAACTTTTTCAAGATTTGAGGTTTTAAACGTTCCTGTTCGCAATGATTCATAATAACTAGTGACTACCTAAAAATATTCAAAATTACCTTCTGTCCGTAGTCCCAAGTAACCCCCCCCCCCCCTTAAAGTTGCAAGCAAATCAGTAAACTGATGTTGAGTATCTACAATACATGTGTCTCATTTTCTACCTATAGAAGATGTGTTTGTGTCACAAGTAAAACAAAATAACGTGTAAGTCCTGAGGAGGCTACATACCAAATTACAACTTCATAGAGCATAGAAATTAGCTTTAGGAGTCACTAAGCTGAACCGGGGCCTATTCTGCTTAAAGTGTAAATCCTAAGAAGGCTCCATACCAAACTAACGCTTCATAGAGAGAATAGCGTAGAAATTAGCTGTAGGAAAGTCATAAGGAGGCTACATACTTCCTCAAGGCAAATTAGCTTTAGGAGCTCCTCTGCAGATTCTGGGCCTATTCTTTATGTTATTTATGTATATTATACCAAATTACAGCTTCATAGAGTGAATAGCATTGAAATTAGCTGTAGGAGCAACTCAGCTGATCCAGGGCTCGATCAGCGTCAAGTCCTAAGGAGGCTACATACCAAATTGCCTGTTGCTGTTTATTGGTATCGCGTTACATTTTTTTCCCCGAGTAGCAAAATTTTTCATCGCCCCCAGCTCTGTAAGAGATATCATGTCAAAAGTATATCAGAACAAGGAACAACACATACTACATATTACAAAACCGTGTGTTGTATGAGCCCTGAGAAAGGAGGAATGGTTGTACTACGCTTGGGAAGGTCTTCAGAAATACTAGGGTTAATGCTCGATTCACATTTGTATGAAAACTCGATGTAGGTACTGTTCTATATTTATATATAAAGTTTCCAAGATATGGTGTATAGAGGAATAGAGGCAATTAAGAATGTTGTGTCGAGAGTTGTTGGTATATCTTGATATGAGTTTTTATGTATTATGTAGGGAAACCCATTGTACATTATAACAATACAAATAAATCATGAATAATTTATGAATGATACACAAACAAAATTCGACAAAGCCCTCAACCATTTCGCCCCTCGCCATAACTCACTAGTTCCATGAACAATTCTCGAATCATGAATTGAATGGCAATCAATCAAGGTAATAACAACCGTTACAATGTTGTTTCAGATCCACAATTTCCTGACACTATTAGGTTCCATTGAAGTTCACTTCCTCACACGGGTAGGACTCGTAACAGCTTTGTACTGGTAACATTAATTTGTGAAGGCTCCCCCGATAGAGGTTTCATCCCGCTGCTGCCGCTTACCGCCAAAGGAACCCGAGAAATCCGAGGCCTTCAACATCCCCAGCCCCGTTCACAGGACACCTGAAACACCCGAGTTCTCTGATCGTAATACAATGACCCAATCTATTGAATCCTATCAATCCCCTCTTGTCCGATAATCCGAACTCCTGTCCTGTGCTCTTAGGCTAATGGAACCGAACTTTCGTCATTAAACTCCCGCCGCCATGATGATCATGTTTTTCTCCAAGAAGTTCCAAAGGAAAGAGGCACAATAGCCCCGACCTCACAGAAGTGCCAAGTGCCTTGTCCGTTTTACAGCGACAAGGTCGAGAAGACGAAAAAAATCTTAAAAGTGAAAAAAGTCGGATTTTTAGTTGAGTAAGAAAAAAACTCTACGAGGCATTTTTTGTTGCAAATTACTTGTAGAATCGATTCCTTGAGTTTGTCACATAGTTACACTAGACACCCTGTTCTTCCTCAAAATATAATTTTCTCAGACCTTACCTGCTCTAGTAAACTTTATAATGGCTGATGTATGTTTAAAATGTGTATGTACTGGATTTTGAATAAGGTGGAACGGTGGAACTAGTAGTGAAAACTACTATGGGGAGACCTTGTGGGTTTCTACAACCTCAAAATGCATTCGACAATTTCACAGCTAAGGTTACAAGAGAACCCATTGTTTGGAATGTGACAGACGGGGCGCAATTGAAATCGAGACGCAAATCACTTTCCGGTCCACAAACCCAAATTGTCTTCGAGTGAATGAGGCCGCACACTATAAATCCTCAAGCCTAACGAAGGGATTAATTACGTTTGAATTGATCTCTAGACGGGAGTTCAGAAAACTAAGAAAAGAACGGCCTCTGATTAGCTTGCTGCCACGAGGGAATAAACCACTTCTGGTCGGAAAAGGTCTGGCTGGATGATTTCCTTCTTTTGTTCTCTCGTGATTGGATCAGTAAATCAAGTCGAAGGCCTACAATAACGGAGTACGCCGCTCCAATCGATGGTTTGACCAGTCAACAATTCCCATTCAAAATTAATTCTACAGTAATTTTCGTTTCGTCTTAGAGCTAAGCAGCATTACTGCTTAGCTGGCACCGGTGGTGGCGCCATAATCAGATCAACGTAATTTATTAAGTTTCTCTCTATTTCATCCTCGTGTCTCTCATAGTAAAAAAAAAACCTGATTAGTTGCCGTTGGGGCAAACTACTGTGGTTCGCTACCACAATGCCACGTAATATGGCTCATTCTAAACCGCCATGGTGGATGGCGTAGACAACCGATATGACCATGTGGATGGCCATGATACACCAAAATGGGCGGCAAAACAGCCACGTTGGGTGGCTACACATACCATATACATACACGCCACACAAACCCCATGGGATCAAACTCCCAGTTACCAGGGAGTCACCAGTTAGATGTTTAGCTAACAATATACGCACACCGTATGAATCACTTCGCGTCATGCTACCGACGGCTTCTTTGATGAACCCTCCGATAATAATAAGAAAAGGGCAGTGGTTGTACACCTGCGTGTTTTCCATCAGAACAGTGATTCTCAACCTGTGGTCCGCAGGCAATTTTCATGTGTTCTGCTGAACGTGCATCTATTGAATTTTAAACTTGGATCTGGACGAAAATTAATGCATCTACCGAAATTGATTTACTGGAAACTGGTCAAATTCTCTGCCTTTTCAAAGAAAAGCCACTTACCAGCAAAAAGTTCGACGCCCAAAAAATGCCTCTAGGTTTTTCTAGGTGGCCCCTTCATTGCTCGACTCCAGTTTAGAGTTACGAATCCGTATTGCAGCTCGATGTTAACCTTAGATCCTATCGATCATGCTGATATCGATCATGCGATATGCTGATATCGATTAAATATCGAAAGCATCGATTCGCTTCGATAAGGTAAACTCAATCACTCAGTTTGAGGCAAAACCACTTGAGCTGTTTTTCCTGCAAACACTTGCCATTTCTGACGCATCGTTTTTCGAAAAACCACTTGATCCTAACTGGATATCACAGCTGGATATCATTGAGTCAAAATCTGTTTACAAAACAGCCGGTCCCGAGTGTCGAGTTAAGTAATTTACAGGAGAACCCACTTGGGTGTGAAGCGAAAAATAACTTGCTATGGAAAAAACGCTCATGCGTTTCGAGACAAAACCACTTGTCACCAGATTTCGGTTGATAAGTGGGTTTGCCTGCAAATCGGATGACATAAAATGTCGATAAGTGGCTGAAATCGACAAACACAAGTGGTTTTGCTTGCATACTACCACACATAAGTTTTTCTGCCTCCAAATTAGATGGAAAGCCCACAAGGTAAGTGGTTTAAACGATTTTTCACAAATTTTGACGAATTTGGAGATAATTGGTTTTACTTTAAAACGGCAGTTCTCCATTCTAGATTTTTTTTAGCGGCGAGTTTCAGCAGTATCGCGTTGACCACATTCCTCTAACAATATTCTCATTAATCATTTAAAAACGACCTAGGTATGTCCTTACCAACGTAACTGTTGTGGAAATAATAATTCTATCACATGTGGTCCGCCTCGGATTCTGAAGGGTACGAAGTGGTCCTCAGTTGTGAAAATATTGAGAAAATTGGAGGTCCCTCCACGGAGGGACAGGACAGAAGTCCTGGGCGGACAAGGCTCCGAACCGAATCACGCCCGTAAAAACATGTCCATGTTAAAACAAAATAGGTGGTAAAATATCAAATTAACCTACAGAAAATCAACCTAAAATTACCCTTATAGATCACCGAGAGAATTAAATCATGCATTCAAGCAACATTTGTAGTCTTCTACCATGGACAACGGAAGTTTTTAGCGAGTTGTTACAATGGTTTTTTATTGAAATGATGAATCAAAACTAACTTGAGCATACGTCGGACCAGTGAAACAATACTTACCTACATAACGTATCAGGAAACACATTCACCACATGGCTGGGACTTATAGCTCCCTCACGCTTCGTACGTACCATTTAAAATGTAATCGTAGAATGGAATAATTCGTGGATGTAACTCGTAGAGGATCATTGTTAAATTATCGTTAAATGATCATCGTTAAACTAGTAAATTTTTTTTCCCCTACGCCGATCAGTCACGGCTCTTGAGCCATTAGTTGACTTCTGGCAGCCCAATATAATTTTGCAGTTTTCGACCAGTTGGTGTCGTCAGCAGTAAAAGCAAATCGTATGTCCTCGAGTTGTGGACAGTCAAAAAGGTGGGTTGAAGTCATGGGCTCGGATGTGCAGGACGGGTCATCCCTCATCCGGAGTCTGTGGAGGTGAGAGTTCAGGTAGTCATGGGCAGTGATGGATCTGAAGGCTGCTCCCGATTCATGACGAGGGAGGTCGGGCGGAATACGATCGGTCGGGCTGAGGAGAGCCGCCCATTGCTTGCACTCCGCCGAACGCTCGTGGCCCTGCCGAGTTTGGTCATTAATGCAGGATTTAATTAAGGATCTGGCTGCGACAAAGCTGACTGGTGCATCTGGCATGGGCATCTGGGAGCCTTCCTTGGCTAGCGCATCTGCACGTTCATTTCCCCAGGTTCCAACGTGAGACGGGATCCACTGTATAGCCACAGTAGCTCCCGTTGCCAGCGACCGCTCCACCAGGCGCCTTCCCTCCAACACATCCCGGGAGCCTGTCAGGCTATTGGTGCAGAGGCTGACTATGGCTCAGTGGCGGCTCGTCCATAAGGCCACCTTGGCCCTCGCCCCACCCAAAAATTTGCAAAGGAAAACAGAAAAAACATAGAACAAGGAGAAAAAAATCTTACCCACTTCCACTGAGCTCTTGCAGGCGGGCGGCTATTTCGTCTGACTTCGATAGAAGTCGTGGCCACAACGCATTTTGTTTCGATTTATCGATTAAAAAAGTCGATTATCGGATCGACCAGAAGTGCCCCAGTCTCAATGATGAAGGTATAGGCGCTTCCTGGGGTGGGAGAAGGCACCCTGTGTTCCGCAATAGGGGCCATTCCGGGCGGTGGCCAAAATATCGAATCAAGTTGAACGCCGAAAACGATCGTTGAATCGTTCCTTGTCAAGGAAGAAGGGAGTTTCATTCCTCCATGCTTTCTTCCATGTTCGATAAGAATGATATCAAAACGTTGCCTGACGTTATAATATATTATTTTGAATGCATTGACTGGTGGTTTTTAGCTTCGTATTTACTCATCATAGTAAAAGTGAATTATTGTCTCCATAATATTAATCAACTAAACATTGAAATTTAATATCTCACGTGCAACGCGTGAACGCTTTGCTAGTCGTCAAGACTGAATGGATCACTATTCGCCCAAGGGAATCTCATTTGTTGATTTCTACATTCTGTAAGTTAATAACAGTTAATAACCGTTAATAACAGTAATATACATAATATTATTATGTAGCTCAGCCAACCGTTGAGAATACTGTTTTATTTGTTATCCCTGAAACTGATGGTGACTTCGTTGACTCGAGCTTTGTTTGAGCTAACCAACGAACTCTAAAAGCTAGTTGAAATCAATCTTGCTGTTCTGTGATCGTTCAAAATGTTTTGATACGATTGGATAAGAAAACGTATGTGCAATCTGGGCATAAGAGGACATTTTTAGAGGGGGTTTTCAACGTACCACTCGGCTAGGAAGCAGATGGTCGCGATTGCTAATTTTTAAAAACCCCAGTAATAGAAACTCCAATAATATAATTTTTTGACTACCTTTATAATGTACTCTTTGAATAGTACTCGTACAGTCACAATTTCTCTTTTATTCTTCCTATCATTTTGAAGATAATTATTTGAGTGGGTAGGTGGGATTGCCTTGCAGCCAACTCCTCGTCGGTAATCCTGGATACTGGTCAGTAACCTTCCCTCTCCTCAAGAGAACTCTTTGGAGAACGATGTTTCCTGACTTGCTAAGAGCTGCATACCACTAATTATGAAGCAGTTTAGCTGTAAGGGTAGTTTGAGTTTAGTTCCTATAGTGAGTACCTAATAGGTAGGTATGCACCTAAATATTGCCCTGGTGCCCCACAAGTTTCTGAGCCCACGAGCCGCCCCTGCTATGGCTGCCTGGGAATAACAAGTAAAATGGGGAAAAACTTTATTCAAACGATGTCGAAATGGTTGTTCCTTCTTGTTCCACATTGTATTGGCACCACTTAAACTCCTAATGGGGTAAATCGTTACGGTGGGACGGATGTTTAAATCTCACACTACAAAGTGAATCTCGAAGTAGGTAACACAGTAATGACCGACAACCTAATGTGCAGGCATAACTCAAGAGTAAGATGTTGTATACCTACTGATCGAAAGAAGGAGAGACCTCGTCATAATTCATCGGTAACAAAGGAAGCGGACCCATTGTAGGGAGGGGCACACAAAGGCAGCACCCAAGAAGCTGAGGAAAATTGACCTCCATCACTTCCATGTTCAGAGTCGGCCAAACTCTTCCCATCTCCGGAGAACTATGTGATTTATTAAATATATTAAATACTTGAGGTAGGTCCTAGCTCCATTCATCCTCTACAAGTTATGGTTCGGACGTCTCCTCATTAGTTGGCGAGTTTCCCCAAAATTGGATATCCTGACACTAGACAAGAATTTCTAGTAACGTAAGAACCAGTAATCCTGTTTGTAATAGATTGATTAAGCAGACAGTGGGTTCAATAAAATATAAACGTAAAATAACTTTCGATATAACTTAATATGAAAAATTAAGATCAAATTATGCAAAAATGCATGCAAAAATAATTGCATAGGTTGAAAATCAATGTATTGGTATACCAATCCTACCTAAAGTGCCTTGTGCAAGGTGGGAAAATGAAACGAATATGAAACTAAATAAAAGTTCTGTTCTTAGCTGGATTTGAAGCGGATACCGCTGTTGAGGAAGGTGGAGTTGGCTTTGGTTAGAAGTAAGTTTTTTCGGCAGGTAAGGCCCTAGTTAAAATATGATTTGCCATACACAACAGTTGAGTGATGTGCATTTCTGAAAAATCGTTTATTAGGCCATAGTCACGACTACATTTTGTTCCACATATTTCCCCCATTTCACTGAATCCCCGAAACGTATTGGAACCTACTGTTCTTTAAAATTTAAAGTTTTAATATGCGTTTAAAAACTAGCATTTCATTTCATGTCACTATTTGCAACTAGGTAACCATTGTATATTACCCCCCTTCAACATCTCAAAAGATGGACTGAAACATGTTCAGCGAATTAAACACAAAAGTAATTATACTTACAGTAAGAAATTCTTATAAGAAAATGGGTGTGCTTTAGATGAAGGCAACCGTTTTTTCGGACGAAAAATACGTCAACTTATTATTTTTGGTATCATGAGGCGATGACGCAGCGGCCTAATTTCTATTGGACGGCTGCCCGGCCAGTGACGTCTTCCAACAAGTTACCTCTGTTTAGGGTCCAGGGTCTCAGGTCATCCCTCAATAATTGGCAAACCCACTCATCTGACCTGAATGTTAGTATGCGAGTAAGCTTCAGGGAGCGCAAAGGTGGAAATAGGCCTAAACAAATGTGTTCATCATGCCTAATTGTGAGTCATTGAGAAAATGAGTACTAAACACTACTTGAATACGAATTTGAAACTTTTCTTCATACCATCCCAGGAGTTTATCAGACTATTTACTCACGTTAACGAACCGAGAAGTATGTCAGTTTATCCGCCTGTAGTATACATTATAGCTGTATTATATATACATTATAGCTGTATTATAACTGTATTATATATTATAGCTATAATAGCTCGGAACAGTTAAGTATCTTATTTTATTTTATTTTATTTATTTTTTTTTTTTTCATTTTATTTAAGCGTTTGTGTAGAGGTGCCATTGATATTGACCAATAAAAGCAACCTGACCCAATTCGTGAATACCTATTACCTCTCCTAAAATCTGGTTTACATTATACAAATGAAACCTCATGAGCAAGAAAGTCAAGCAAGAGCAAGAAGTCAAAGCTGTCACGCATACAGCGATTAACTTTCATGATACTATTCCACAATGTACATCCGCTAATAGTTTATTACTTCTAGAAAACTTAAGTTGTTTTCCTTTTGCAGGCGAAAACTCGCGTTTCTTTACTTGGCATTCATCCAAATGGGGTTCATTTGTGACTTGTGCCCGACAGGCACAGATAAAGTGCTTTGAAGGAGCTAAGTCGATAATTAATGTTGAATGCAAACCTACAAGACGATTATTCTAGCTTTGTAGGAAATTCTCACTACATTTGAAATTGAACTTCCCAAAAATTTCATTTTGTGAATAATAATGAGATGAAATAATAACTTCATCCATGTATTAAACAAAGACTGAACTGCATTGAATAGCAATAATTTGCTTTGAATAGGTACTTCAATGTTACAGTTGAGTATTACAGTATTAACACACCGATACTGGTATAAAAAAAAGCACCGTTTATATCTGAATGTCTAATAGATAACGCTAACTATTTACAAAATATTTATACAGCTCCGAAAATGCCCATATTTCAAGCCCCTTATAATATACAAACATGTAAACCCCATATAAATGTTACATTATCACGATCCCACAATGCCTTACAGTTTACCCAAAAAATCAACGGAAAATGGCCAAATAGCCAACGAGTGTTTACCGACGGCTCCCTCATAGAAGGTAATGTAGGATGCGCAATATATGACGAGACAAACGATGTACGAATACTTTACAAATTAAACGAATGTTCCTCCATATATACAGCAGAGCTGATGGCAATAATGAAGGCGTTGCAATATGTAAAATCCACAGCTCCTGTAAATGATCAGACGCTCATCTTTACCGACTCGCTTAGCTCCCTTGACAAGCTACGAAATTTAAGAAAAAAGGGATATGTAAACCATCTCCTGGTTGACATACTAAAAGAGTTACGTTAAAGTTTAGGGAAAAGGGTAACTCTTATGTGGGTGAAATCCCACATAGGAGTAAGCGGAAATGAAATTGCTGACAGGTTGGCAAAAACTGCTGCTTTAGAGGGTATCACATGTTCCATCAAAAGTCCTTACACTGATCTAAGGAGACAATTTCGCTCGGAAACTGTAAACTTATGGCAACAGTATCATAGCACCTATCCAAGTGGAATATTTTATAAAACCCTATTCCCTACAATACCTGTCAAAGCTTGGCATAACTTAAGTTTAGAACAAGGAGTCACAAAAAAGTTTTACAAAACAATTGGAAGGTTGAGGTGCAACAAAGGAATTTGTAAAGTATACTTAAATATGATAAAACCTCAAACTCATGTATTTACGTGTGATCAGTGCGGAGTTACTGAAACATTGGAGCACATAGTAATGGAATGTCATGCTTATGAGAGACAAAGAGAGGAAATGTTCAGTGAAATCATAAGGAGCAGAAAAATAGAATTACCATTTAATTATATAACTTTAATTGCCTTAGCTGACATAGAAGTATATTTAATTATTTTCAAATTCTTCGAAAAAATAGGACATAATGTATAAAGAGAGAAAAAATTAAGTAATATGTATGTATTTAAAAATGTACTTGTAACATAAACAATTAGTAAGTTAGTTTGTACATATGAATTATGGCTGTAAAGATTTTTCTAATGCCAATAAAAATTTAAAAAAAAAAAAAAAAAATGTTGTTCAACGATAACAGGCCTGATTGAATATATTGGTAGGATAGCCTGGGCAAAAAGACAAAATGAGATACAGATTTGATCGCCGCATGAACACCAGAAACCGCTAGATACCTAGAATAACCATTCTATTAAGTGGGGTATGGGAAAGGACATAATTATATTATATTTATTGACATTTTATGCCTCATAAACCTACAGAAATAAGCGTACTAATAATGATTACTATTTTGTTTAAATTGAAAGCATTTCATACTTGTCCTTCACATCGGTCCTTAAAAATTTCGGGCGCGTCACTCAACATGAATTTCTAACAATGGAAACGGCTCAAATGATGAACAACCAAGGTTGTATACATGTATGAGGTGCAGCCTACGATGATCCACAGTGTAGTGCGAATACTTCACCGAAATGAAATTCCACGAGCCGTTGCGTTGATTGGAGATGCGAAACCCCAGCTTGCGGTGTTTGCATACTGATGTCGTTTCAGTTAATTTGTATGATGGAGAGCCCTCTACTATTCGCAGCAGCTCCGTCCGCCCCACAAAAATCAACAATTTCGGTTCAGGTTGTTGATTTGAAAACATGGGATTGAAATTGGCAGTAAATGATTATGATTCACGTGAAGTGCTGTAAATTTGTTGGTGGAATGTGCAATTCATTGCTAAGTATGTTTTAATTATGTTTAGTATCTTTTTTCATTCGATATTGGGCTTCTACGTATCTTGAAACATGATCCGATCAATTTTACAGAGGGGTAACAATTCTCTTTGGTAACAATTCTCTATTCTCAAGGGTAACAATTCTCATGGGTACTCTCAGGGTAACAATTCTCTATTCTCTCGTTGGTCGATTCCACTGGTTTATTATTGAAAATAATAAACCGAAATCACATGATGTTCACATTTGTTGGCTTCTTGTAGAAATCTCAAAGTGACTCAATGAAGCAAGTGGGAGTATGTCAGTAGCCCAAGCAGGATTTCTGGGCTGCTTCAACTCACTAAACCGATTATTGAATTCAACAAGAGTCTGGTCACGGCTCCTCTGCTACATTTAAAGTTGAGTTTATTGTTAGAGCTTTGGTTACAATGGTCTCAAGCTAATTCATTAAAGGCCTGTGGGGAATTTGTAGTCTTCTCCAACTGCTTCCTTTCTACCGCCCATTGTTCTCTTGACGGAGGAAATGAAAACCCGGTAAACAGAGCGGAACTAGAGCAGGCTGTCAGCTGTAGTTGAAAGTCATCTCGCTACGAAAATTGAAACCACAAAACGTACACGAAAAAGCATTGTCAAAAAAAGTGAATGAAGCCTGGATGATAGCAAACCCAAAGTTCTGGTTATGTGCAACAGACATGCTCTATAAAACATACCCCTTGATGATAGCGCAGCTGACTTCATATTGGGGGGGAATATAAATTGACAAGACATCGGAATTGAAGTATCAAGAAACTGAGCCGGATTACGCTATTTATTGGAGTTGTGGTTCTCTTCAAACATCTCGGAATCGATAAATATTTATTGGTGTTGCTTCCCAGTTGGTTTCAAGTTTAAAAGTTGCTGAAACAGAAATATTGGTTGTACAGGATATCGCGCACTGAATTACAAGAGGAGGTCTCGAAAAACATGTTTACGGCCAAATGCTAGACGATTGGAAGATGGCATTGACTACCAGTAGTGACGGCTAATGGCGTTCAGGAGAGTAAAGGCGCGTTTACACCTGAGTTGACAACAAACACGAGTTGTCGACAAAAGTCGGTAAAATTTAAAAAAATTATTTCGTCATCAACCAGTCTTGTTGCCGATAGATTTGGCGTGTTGGCATCAGAACTTTTGTTTTCCACCAAGAGTAGGTAAACATCAAAGAAGTGCAACAGAAGTCGGCAACAAGTGTCTTCCACAACAGTTGCAGTGCTCTTTACGTGTTGGCAACATTCAACGCTACCCCCTCTCACCACGCTCAGACAGACTTGACTTGTTCATATACAGACAGACAGACATGACATACAGACAAGCTCTTGCTGTAACGTGGAAGTCCATCTTCAGAAATCAAAGTTTCAAAAACGAAAAAATCTATTTCCACGAAAATAAATACCACACCATGGACTGGTTTCGGCGATTACAACGCAGAATGATGGTGGAGTAAGTGGACATCTACTGCCTTAATTGTTGGCCGTCCCCCCGGCCGATCATCTCTCGTCCAGGACCTTGGAGTTCTTTTGGACCCGCAACTCTCCTTCTTCAGCCACATTTCTCAGGCATCTTCTCGGGCAATGCGTTCGATGACGTTCCTCAAGCGGAACTCGAGGGAGTTTACTTACATCCCCGCTCTCCTTACGATATATCGTGTTGCCATGCCTTGAATACGAGTCCGTTGTCTGTAGCCCCTATTATGCCTGCCATGTGGACCAGCTTGATCAGGTTCACCGTGCGTTCCTTCGCTACCTTGCCTTCAAGCTGGGTATCCTGTGTGACGGCATTGATTACGACGCCTTATGCCATTCATTTCGTTTGCCTCGACCTGCCTATCGTCGTATGTTGGCCGACATGGCCGTTCCCTTCTCCGCAACCAACTACATGCGCCATCGCCCGCTCTGTCGCTTCCCCCGCTCTGCCAACCTGTTTCATTCAAATTTAGATATCGACTTGATTTAAAATAAATGTATAAATTTTTTTTAAAATAAATAAATGCCTAATTTTACTTATACAGTTTGGGCAGAAGTGCCCAAATAGGGAATTCGCTGAAAGACTCCTCCAATGCATCAGGTTTTGGACCCTTACTATGTTTGTGGGATTGAATATGCAGGAATGACTGGGAGAAATCTCCTGGGATAGTTGGTAACTTAGTGAATCTTTCATAGTTGAACAATACTGTCCTTTATCTTTCTCTCAAAAACCCTCGAGGAATCTGCCACATCAGCGTGATTGAAGACCCCATTGCAGTAGCTGCATTTGAATTGAAATTAATTCTCTTATCAAGTCTTGTTGATTCACCTGCTGATATTATAACGCTCCTGTAATGTACTAGCGATCTTCGCAATCTTCCTCTTGAAACGGGTACCTTGCTTTGCAGCTTCAGAAATTCTTCATGAAATTTCCACTTCCTCCTATTTCTACTGGACATAATATCTTTCAGCGTATACGGACATTCATGAGATTTTTTATGCCATCTTGACACTGACTGGCAGTCCCTACCTCTTCCTGTCGGCAGCAAAAGTTGCAAAAAATAAAAAGCCATTAGGGATTTTGTATACAACAAAAATTAGCTGACATTGTGTTGTCGACAGAAAAGTTGCGAACAACTGAGGGCAGCGTTCTGTGACGTAGGTACGCATTGTAAATGCTGCCACACCGATAATACCCAAGAAGAATATTTCCACTGGAATCCATTTCCCTCCTAGTATAAAAATTTGAAAAGCTGGAGGTGCCCTAGTTTCCACTTCAAACGATAAGTTGTAATCTGAAAAGAAACGTCAGAGCTAGAAGGTTAGAAAGTCAAGATAAAGTCGTCGTTTGTACGAGCGTAGCAGTAATTTAGCCGCACAAAAGATGCCGCGTCGTTGCTTTCATTCCTGAGAGGGGCCTGGTTGAAATATGGAGAAATCTATAAATTATTAAATTTCTGTGTCCCACTTGCAGCGAGAGCGACACTGTGAGCGATACTAACATGGCGGTCGTTCATGGTATTCAACTGCTTCAATAACCACGGAATCCAAATGATTGATATTTCGTGCTTGTTATATGGGAAGGAGTAGGCATCGCGTATCATTTCAATCATTAATCATTTAAATCAACCAAGAGAAAAATAGACCCCCTATAGCCCCCCCCCCCCTCGCATTCGTTGTTTCATGTTTGATTGTTGGTTCTCTATAAAATTTGATAGCTCTGTGTTACACTCTTATTGCATTTGTTCCACTAGCTTCATGATTTTACATCGTTTGCTGGTTATCGATTTCAAGTGTTACCTACTCTGGGTTTACGGACATGGTAAAATACAAAAATTGGCATAATACTCGTACATGCCTCTGCAGTGAGCAAGGGTGCAGTCCAGTCTGAATTAAAACTTGGATGGTTTCGGGCTTTTATTCCCTCATGAGCCCAATTATTATTCTCATTAGAAGAGGGGAACTGTTTTTTTTCGCGATCCATTGCCTCACAATTTAAACTTAGTGCTGAGGTGGACAGTAGACTAGAGGTGCAGCAACATACCGCTAATAATTAGCGGTATGTAGTAATTATTACTGCTTCCTCCCGACAAAGACCACAGATAGTGATTATAATCACTATCTGTGGTCTTTGTCGGGAGGAAGCAGTATAATTATAGTTTTGTTTTCATCGGATGAGATTGGAGCTCACAAGGCAAAAATTACCATATACTGTTAAAGAATATCAGGATACTGGAAATGAGAGGAATAAGTTTTGGAATGTAATCATGTACGAATGATATAAAGTAGGAGACGAGAGAGTCCTCTTTCGAGAGAGACTTTCGAAGTTAACATTCTGAAAGAACCGGACATCGATTAGGAAAGCTAGGGCTAGAGGACGCCAACCAGAATTATGTGAAGGGCACATCCCCCTCTACCCACTGTGAACAAGATTTCTCCTCCCGAGGCTTGGCTGAGAGCGTTTCATGTCTCAAGGGGGAAATATGGGTCACATCCGTTTTGCTTTTGTACAATTCACTGTTCGGTTCACTCTATCGGAAAAGCAGTGTCTATCCGTTTTAGATGTATCTGAAGCGAGAAACTTTATCAACGAAAAATGAAAATGTTTTCCCCTTGACAGAATTCCTACCGAGGTTGGCAGTGTTTCAATCTACCTACATATCAAATGCCAAGCCCTATATTACGGGGATGTTATTGAGGAGGACTTGACACATGGAAAGTAGACTCGCGTTACTATGAGTTTACCAACTGGTTATCTCAACTTGGCGGAGCCCTGCCCCAACGTTGCTCACTCACTAGTGCCCCAGCGGTCTAAGTCATCAGCCCCAATCGGAATCGAACTAGTTAGTGATTGTCTGTTTAATTTTCAAACTCAATTCCGGGCTGACCGAATCTATTCCGATAATTTGATTTATTATATTATAAGTTTAACAGTATAAAATAATGGTTCGTTTGGATGAAATTGGTTTAGTACTTGGCGGCATTGAAATTTTGTGGTTAGAATACATAAGGCTCGTTGAAGTCTGTAAAAATATCTAAAGTTCAATCAGAGGAAACGTATAGTACCTAATATGGAAAAAATTGGGCGAGCAAATTTGTCAGTTTATTCTAGATTGAAACCGTCTAACCGTCATACGTAACTTTCGAAGTTAACTTGGTTGAAGGCATTTGCGAATAAATCCCGGTAATCTGACGTTCCAACACCCTCGTCAACTAACCACTTCTGGTTGTGGTCAGTTACATTTCCCGTAATTTCAGATCTCACAAGTCAACTAAACTACCGCTGTCAAGTATCGCAAAACAAAATTTCAAATTATTAGAAATACGAATGTATACGGAATATGAATTGGTTTACCTAGTTTTTGGATCTTTCAGACACGATGAAGAGTATATCTACACCGTAAATAATAACAGCAATTTTATTTTGAGTGCTTTATGAAAGTCATAGAGACGTGACAGACTGTGTGTCACCCCTTTCTCCTAACTCTCAGTATACGAAAAAACAGTTTTATTTTTCTTCTCAATAACATGAGAATTTATTTCCACTTCTTTAACTATTTCTTCCACTTTTGGGGGACAAATCCGGAGTGTACGATTAGTGAAGATTGTGTGGATGGAATTGAAGCGGAGAGAGATAAAAGGTGAGTTGTGGGATAGGTACAGAGAAATCCCTCGATTCTGCGGCTGTTGATCAACTCAAAAATCCACAGGCTCTCTTTGGTGCAGACACACCACCACTCTGAGGCGAGAAAATTTCACGCCCCGGATTCAGCTATTCAATCTTTGTTCGACTTGGAGCTAAGGAAATCCAAAATTTGGTTATAAAGTAATAACCAAAATTTGGTTATTTAATAATGACTCATGACCTGTAATGACTTATTTCACAGTCCGTAAATTTGATTGCAATATGAAAACGTGTTACGATCATTTTTCGACGCTATATCCTAATCCTCTCTTCATGATAGGTGGTGTTGACAACCACGCCAGAAGTAGATTATGAACCGAACGTTTGGTGAACAAAATAAAAAACTGCATCTCTATTCCAATAGAATGGAGAATTGTGGGGCCAAGTTGTAGTTCTCATTTACGTACTTCATAGAAACGCTTTGTTTTCGACACGGTAAAACTCCAAACATTTTCATTGAAACTATACCACGGGTAGAACCAGTCATCATTGGTTGTGTTGTTGTGGTTAGCCGTTGGTGCTTGAAATTAATAATCCCGAAATTTAGAAAGAATGAATCGGTTTGAAAATACCTTGGTTTCAATTGTGGAGAACACCTGAAGTATACGATATACGATCATTTTCGTGAGACTGAGGTGCACGATACCATTCCGACGACGAAAAACAGAAATCTGATCATGACGCATTCATTTTTTGATACTGTGGTTGGTAACGAACACCTACTTTTCATAAATCTCACCTCGAAGGAGTACACAGAAACCGTTGGACTAAACATGGTGCAGCATTCACTATCTATACATACATGCTGCATGTCCGTGTAACACGTATCGATGATATGAATATACTTGGCTCAGAAACGTGATATTGCAACATGAGCTCACTTGCACAAGAAATACGAAAGTAAATGGTCAGACCGGATGCAGGAGTTGTCTGCTTCCCTAGGGATGACATCGGATCCTCGGACCTGCTCAATTATTCAGGCTAGAGCCAATGGAATCGCCACCATTCACCGTCACCGTTCTCCCGAGCGCACACTCAACGGCGTTGGTAGCTTATCTGCTTTCCGCCACCCCGAAAGGTTAATGTGGAACGCGTATTCACGTTTAGTCGTAGTTCAGGCCGTAATGTATGATATGGAAGTCTTAGGACTATCGTTTCCGCACATTGGGATGATGTGTTGGAAAAGAGCCTCCCAAGTCCATCCTTTTCCAACCTCCTGCATTAGATACCTCTCGTACGACCTGAGATGACAAAACGGTAGGTACCTGAATTCAAAGGCACTCCGCCGCAGGGGCTATCCATGCATTTTTAACTTTGTATGAATTGAGAGATTCGGTGTACTACGGGTTTATCCAAAATTCAACTAGTTTGGTACATATTTTATACAATGTTATCGAAATATAAGGAAGAGGACACCTACTTTACAGATGGTAATATCTACTATGGTGGTAGTATCTACTGTCAGCTGCTAATGATCTAAGATGCCTAACCTTGAGGGTACATAATATGTACATATTATGGATCCCATATTATGGATACAGGCAGCTTGACGTCTCCAAAATACTGGGTCGAAGAAAATATAACGAGGTGGGAGGGCTATGATTTAGTGATTACCCAACTCATATTTCGGCAATCCAATTTTTTCTTAACTATTCTATTGTGGTATTTGAATTCATGTAAACGGAATTTTGAGACAATCGAAAACAAATAAATTATTTCATACAGGACCTCATACGAGTAAGCAAGCAAACATACAAACTCTGATAAGTATACGGAATTTGTAAATCCCCCGAAGAGAAATAGGAAGAGCTCCCAACCTGAACCGCTCACTTGGTATCAATGGGACGAGCCGATGCCGAGACTGAGGGAGCAGAGGACGTTATCGGGAAGGCTGGTCATTGTTCGTGATTGCCGAGTTGACAGTATCTGGACGCGGCGATAGGAAATGGGGACCAAGCGCTGAGTACCATCGTCCTACTACGCAGGGGTCTCAATACGAGCACTCGGGTGCTGGGCATATTTTCTTACAACCGCATGTTTTATTCGCTCCAACAGGTTTCAGAACGCTCCTCGAAATCAAGTCAACAAAATATGTAGGTTCCCTGCTCAGAAAAATAACCAGATATATTATTTTTTCATTCAACCCATTTTTTGTCTTGCTGAATCTAAAATTTAAGATCCTGCAACCGAATTCGTGGTTCTTTTTTAAAATTTTAGGAACAAAAATAAACATTTAGGCTAATATTGGCCAATTTGACGCGTTCAGAGGCGATCAATTTAAAATATGGCATGAATCTTCTTGGTGTGAATAATATAAGAAAACCCTGAAAATTTCAAGTCGGTAGTTCTAAAGAGAGCCGAATTATATAACTTCAGAAACCCCTTACCATGTTTTTCTTCTTGTTCAGTTAACCAAGGCTACAGCCTCTCCACCTCCACCAATTGACTTGAAATTTTGTACGGAACTTCGTTTTGACTTTAACTAGTGCCTAATTAAAAATTCTAGTCGCTAGGTTCAAAGTGAGCCGAGATATACAACTTCAAATATACAAGGGAGCCGAGATATACAACTTGGGCAAGTTTCTCCGCAAGGCTTACTTATTCTTGCTCAATTTATTTATCTTATAATTTTATAACTTTATTAATAAATAAATAATTCATACATGTATTAATAAATGATTAATAAGTATTATTAATACTCCGCAAGGGGGCGAGGCAATGAGTAGCTTTGTAAGCGAAATCATCGGAACAATTCTGATCCACCTAGGTGGACAGCCGATGACGTCCGCGACGCCTAAAAACGGCAGTCGGACGGAAATTCAACCTTAAATGGTTGCTTACTTACTTACTACTTACTTAATAAATGATTAATTTATAATTTTATTAATTTGCATTATTTATTTTTGCACATTGCCTCTACAGGTCTTTTAAACTTCAACAACAAAAAGATGTGACATCCCCCAAAATACTCCGTGTAAAAATAGATTTGTAGTAATGAAAACGTATCGCCATGGGGCCATGGGAGATTTCGAAACGGGACGGTGCTCGTGAAGTGGTTACGACATCTCTTTAGTTGGAATAAAAAGGGCGGAAGGAAAAGGTGGATATCATAACTTTTTCCGGGTGCTGCAGAATGATATTTGCGGGGCGGTTTTTACACGGAGTGTTTTGTGGGAGGTATTGTTTATTTGAGATTGAAGATGTTTATTTGAGATTCTCTTAGCCACAAACACAGTTTTCGTAAAAAGCGAAAATTGACATTGCTAGAAAAAATTGTCGTCAAAGAATCTGATAACGCGCTCAGAGAAATTTCCTCAACAGAGGTGGACGAGGAATCTTTGTTGGTGACGGTCGAGAACTCGCTAAATCCAGTTACAGCAGTGTGAAAGGGCAACAGCCGAATCAAAACGAACGCGTGGACCGAGCGAAAGGAGTTGTTCGCAGAGACCAGACAGGAACTAGAGACCTATTTATACGCCTTGCTATTTTTGAAACAAGGCGTTTCTCAAATGGGAATCCATCTTTTTCTACTTTTCCTTTCATCCTTAGGTGATCAATCCGGGTGATTCCGATGACGATTTCTCAAAATTATCTATACCTCTTGACTTCTTGGCTTTTTTATGACTATCTACTCCAGGTATACTAGGGACACAATATAGGTAATATATTATATTATTTTATAATGTGGCAATAAACGATGCATCTGTTATGACGAATATTGGCACCTGATAGTCAGCTGTAAACTGTTCGGTCACGTGAGTTCTCCAACATAAGGCTGAGCCCTAATTAACCAACAGAGATGGCAGTTTACAGCATTAAATCGGTGGAAACCTTCCGGTGTTCCGGTGCAACAACAGGCAACTAGCACAGATCCGTCCAAATTGTTCTGTTTCGGTCCATGACACTTTTTGGACATGATCAAAAATCGAGCTTCGAAATGAGATAAATATGTATTTAACGAATGGATAGGGAAAATTAAATCTCGATGAAACGAAACAATTCAGGAAATTTTACCAGCCATATTAAGTGTGCTGATTTATGGGATGATGCGCCGATGAAGAGAAAATCAGGTATTGAAAGGAAGACTCGCCTACCATCTTTGAAGAGAAAATCGCATTTTTAAATTATTTATCACAACAATAAAAGCAAAGAGTCTGGATGCAGTAGCGCAGTCCCCAAAAGCAGAGGAGTCCGGGGCAAATTTTTGACAAACAGGGTACTTAATAGAGGGTTTTAAACTAATTTTAACACTTTTCATAATCGAAAAAGATTTGTTCAAAGAGATGTTATTTAAATCCACGATTTTCCAATATTTTCTAGTACACTAGGAGGGACGGGGGAGGTTTTTGACTCCCTCCCGTTCCGTAAAATATAATTACATCGGTATCTATAGTCCAACCCCCCCCCCCCCCCCCCCTTCCCCGCGGATACGCCTCAGAGATTCTCATGAAATCCAAATCCACCTATCTTCTTTGTGAGAATTACTTTCTGAATTACTATTACTGCAAAACCTTGTTATTGCTTTTCCTTATGCCGATTTAACGAGCGGTTAAAACTGACGAAACTCAAAGAATGATGAAAGAGGTGACAATTTATACAAATAGGTACAAAGAGATGAGGCACCAGAGAACATTCTCCGTTATATTGACAGCGTTTTTAATGCGGTTACAAGGTCGCGGTTGCTGGAGCCTGGGCGACGCCACTGCATGCTAATGCCTGCGAGTATTAGCATTCTGTTGTTCACTTCAAAAAATTTCTATACCATTTGGTTAGTTTCTTAGTGGCGGAGCAGAGCTGAAAGGTGAACGAGTTTGAATGCTACGGTTTTTATTTTTATATTCTCTTCTACTGTTAGTGCGTGGAGATGATCCGAAGGACATATCTGTGGCTCTTAGCAATCATGTAGCGACCAACGCTGATCTTCCCAAACTCGTGTTCGTGGGAGACTTGGTTTTCGGGAATGTGATCATGCGCGATGCGTCACTTGGTGATATGACGACTTTGAAACTGGTTAATAAGGCCTGGTTTTGGAGGAAATTCGTGTGGTTTTCCGTTTTTGGAGACGTAAAGCTGGTCAATATGTATTTGACAGCAGAGAGTTTCACAATAGGTGAGCATAATACCATAGCTCTTCTTATATTATTTTAATCAAAGTGAGATACTGCACTTGCACATCCTTTATTCCTCTCACACATTACTTCTAAATTTGATGTCACATAATATGTGACATCATTATAGTGATGAGTACGAATAGAACAATCAGCAATACAAAATCTTTTCCGAACTGCGCTTTATTATATGCACATAACTTCATAAACATCGCACATTTGAGTGTTTATAAAATGAATGTTTATAAATGAATGTTTATAGTTAACGTTTTCAAAAAATTACAACTCTCTACCGTTGAGCAAGTGACGGCCGTGAATAGTCAACTGCTTAAATATACGGGATTTTCAACAACTCACGTCTACCATCCATACTAGCCTAAATCCGTATAACCTGAGCATATAATAAAAGAAATATTGAATTTTTCAGTCATGCATTGAGAACAGTATTTTTACTTAATTCTGCATATATCAATTATTGTATGAGTAGCCACAATTGTTTCCGTATTTTCACTGTTGAATCGGTGAGGTTTTCCATATTGAATGGAAAGCACATTCCTTTTCTGAAAGAGCGTGTGGTTAATGTTACACAAAATAATATTACACATTCCAAAATTAAGACCTCTCGCTCACAACATGCCTTTTATTGTTGAAGTAAACTTCATTCAACCGTATGAACGTATACACGGTTCTTTAGCTTTGGGCCCTTTGTTTTACACCAACCATTCCTTCTTGAATTCCACCGGTGATGTGCGGTATTATGATGATGGAATATTCAGTTTGCTACTACCCCTGGGGTACTATTATTGTATGAACTGATGATTAATAGGTGGGTACATGGAATTATTGATAATCTCTGCTCACACATACCAATAGGGACGCTGAATTAGTTCAGAAGAATCCGAAAGTTAGAACAAATGCCGAAAGGGGCGAGGTGGGTAGTAATTTAAGTTTGGAACGCGTTTCCAGGAATTTGCATGTTTTATTGATATTGATGTTCCTTCCTAAGTATCAATTAATGCTTGTTATTCGCTTTGGTTGCACTCAGAGAGCAAACTTTGGTGTGAACAGAAACCTTATATGAAACTAGGATACTCGTACGTTCCAAAAAAAGGAGTGAATGACATTATCGTACTGGGTTATGGAGATGTCACTCGGGAGTAACTCCGGAGCAACTCATAGCTTTCTTTATTATACTAATCTGCGAGCACACAACAGACTCACTGGAATTACACAGTGGACTGTTTTTGGTGAAATGGCTTCTGACTCTATTGACAAATTTTGTCAATCAAGTTTTTTCATCGTTCTAGGTGGGAAGAACCATTCAGGGAGTATCTCCATTGAAGACAACACTCTGCATTTCAATTGGGAAGCCGTAGACCACTTCAGATGCACCATAATCAACGAGAAGATAGACTGGCTCCCTCTGAAAGGATTCAACCTTCAGGAAGGCAAAACCTCAACGAAGCTGAACTTCTCTGACAGGGAAATAGACTCGCTGAAGAACAAGTTGTTGAGCTACGATTTTCTCACTCATTTTAGAAACGTTCTCTTGCCATGCCTTCACCCAAAGTATCCTATCACGTACAGGTGGGAAGACTCCGAGGAACCCAATTGGTAAAATTCAGACAACTTACATCATTTGCACTGTTCATGAAACTGAGTTCATGGCTGAAACGGATCCTGCATTATCTGTTGATTGTATAGAACATAAAGAACATAGTTTGTAAAGTTGTTTGTAAAGTATTTATAAAGTATTCATTCTTCGTTATCAATAGACATACTTATCCTAAAGTAAATTCTTCTGTCTTTGGTGTAACTATAAATCGCCACACTTCAAAGCAAGTAAATATTTCTATCTTTGATGTAATGATAAGCTTGCACACTTCAAAGCAATTTATATCAACCTATTCAACAATTTCACATAACTTTGAATGAAATTCTATTCGCAAATGAAAATTAGATAATGGTCGTTGATGAAAATGGTTTCCAAATGCCACGGCGGAGGGCTGAAGCAAAACGTCACTAGAAAGGGCTCGGAGCTAGAAAATGATTTCCCTGAGGTAAAGTTTCAATAAGCTCTCTTCATTCCCAGACAGTTTTCACACAATTTCCTGTATCTTAAATAACTTTGCCAAGTCAGCTAAACCATTTTTGAACTGAAACAACATCCACTTTGCGCAACTACCCAACCGTAACGGAGTAGTCAATAATGGAATAATAGGACGGATCATTAGAACGCGGATCATTTTTCGGATTAATGTAAATAAAAACGCTGCAAATCCTCTAGAATACTGTTCTGTGTACAACATCTTTGTGAGTCCAATAACTATACAAAATAGTTGGATTGATGATTGTTTGATTTATTTACCTTACAACCAGGCAAAGTTGGGGCAATAAACCCACTCTTCCACTTTCCCTGGCAAAACAGAAGGAGTGGGCTAAAATAATGTTGCAGTAGGTAGGTGTCCTGGTGTCCTTAGTGATGGCCAACAAATTACTTGTACAGATGGTGAATGAAACATTTACATTCATAAACTACTAAGAATTACTAAAGCATTCAAACAATTCTGGGGTTTTTAATTGTGCCTACCCACGTCCACAATAATAATTAACAAGAACTACCTACTAGGGGTGTTGGATAGTCGATAGTTGAGACTATCGATAGTCTGGATACTATCGAACACCAACTATCGATTGTATCGATAGTCTATCGACGTTGTTTTTGAGATTAGGTACCTAATAGGTATGCTACCATACATTATGCTCGGCATATAGTATGCTCAGAATATAATTACGTATTATCCACTTACCTAGTATGCTTTAGGGCTTACTCAGCAAGCCTTGCTGTGGGCGAACAAGGTAAAATTTACTATTTAATTTCCCCTCACGCACATCTTTATCAAAATAATCCCATACATCAGACTTGGGAGGCATAATAAAACAAAAATTCGTCTCTTGAAAGAGCCCAAATTATAGAACGCACTGAATGTCAACTGACTAATATTGAAAAAAGGAGAAAGGAATAGGCGTAGTTGCTAGTGAGTGGGGAGAAGAATTCTTACAAAACTCTTCTTAGAATGAGGGGTGTGCTAGGTAGTGGTAAGTGGTAGTAGGTAGTACCTGTTCCCTTTCCGTTTCGAGAAATTCTAAAGTTGAAATTTCAAAAACTATCGAACAAAACTATCGATAGAAAAAAACTATCGATAGGGCTGTCGGTAGGAGGTTACTATCTATCAATCGATAGTACTATCTAACTATCTAACACCCCTACTACCTACCAACAAAAACTTGGAAATACCTTCTTTCCGTAGCATCCCAGAACAAGAAAATCACTAAACCGAAAATTGCTTGGAATCAGCTGTTCTTAGTATAAACATCAGCTGTTCTTAGTATAAACATAGTCCTGTAGTTCCACTGTTTGATTCTTGCTGAACAAGTTGCTCATTTTGGTAATTTTATCGGCTCTAACTTTGAAGCTGCGCTAAATCAACTGTATTACAACAGAAAACTATACCGATTGGAAATGTTCGAGGTATCACGTTTAAAAATTTCCAAATTCATTTAGAACCCTTCCCTATTGAACAATGAAAAGTTATGAAAAGTTTCAAGGAAAATCTAAATACATGTCTGTTATGTATCATCATGTATATTAATAATAATATTATTAATATATGATAATATCATATATTATCTGATGGATTTATCTGATGGATTTATCTGATTATGGATCTGTGGATTTATCTGATTTGAAAGTGTGCGAAAGAACCACATGACTATAATAAATACCGGTGAAATCGAATACATCATATTATAATATATATGGTTCTTTTGCACACTTTCAAATCAGATAAATCCACAATGTATATGAAATCATCCTCCATCCATTGACCTCTGGAAATCTGTCAATCACGTCCTGTCATCCAAACTGCCCATTATATCAACAACTGGCCACAATATTGGTCGTTCACAAATTGGTGAAAAGACGGGTCGTGAGTGACATGAGATTCATTGATGGCCCGACACTGGAGGTAGCCCGACCTGGAATTGACCCCAAACAAACAAATCCCTTAAACAACGGCGGGGAAGCTTGCTGACGTTTGAGGTGAGGTCAGGTTTGGCTCCGTAAACAGAAGGACCGCAAGCAGTGAGGCTCCCTTGTATTGCCCTTATCGATCGGCCAAGACCCCGAACGAGAGAGAATTTCGCTGGCGTAAGTAGGTTACTACGTTCCGCAACACTACCCTCTCAGACACCCGGCTGTGAGAAAAAAATGATCTGCAGTTAACTCCAACTCCGTTGGTGAGAATATACTCGTACGTTGACATGTTGTGAAAAATTGCAGTATAATCAAGTTGAAAATGATGAGACTACTCATCCAAAATCTGAACAGGCGCCAGACGCGTTGGATTTCTTTAAACGAAATTGTGAAAACTAATGCCCCACAATTAATGACTAGTGATAAATTCTTCGTCAATGCCCAAAATCAACAACATTTATAAAATCATTATTACAACCCAAGAATACCACACTTCGAAAACTAATTGAATTAATATTATGGTACAAAATCAATTATTGACATAGCAGGGACAGCTTGCATGGGCAAGACAAAAGACCCCGCACTGCCTTCCAGGACATTCATTGTGTGGTGATGTCAAGAAAAAAAATCCACAGTCATGCAGCATGGCTATAAGAGCAAAATTTTCGGAAAAATAACTGATGACTGCAAAATGTCTCCAGTTTACTGTAATTATAATGAATTATTTCTCCTTTTTGGCCGAATAACACCTCAGTTTATAGATTTTTCAACGCTGAACACGATGGTGAAGTCAGAATTGCGATGTCTCATTCCGTTATCAGATTGGAGCAGAAGAACCGTGAAGAACATCTCAAGTAACAACCCCGTCTCTTCATCTTCAAAGTGCTCCAGTTTGAGAAAGGATTAAGATATCGCAATTCTGACTTCACCATCGCGTCCAGCGGTAAATAAAATCTTTAAAATGAGGTGTCACTTGTCGGACTCTTTCATTTTTGGAATTTATGGGTAGTTTTCCCCCCTTAAAACTCCCGTAAACACCTCTTAGAGTGGCCCAATTCTGACCATCCACGAGCTTAGCCTTTCGATTGCCAAGACAGATTTTTCGTGCACATTTGAGCTTTCTATCTCAATTCTATCAAGAGATATCGTCTGGAATGAAACACACTCACACATATAAATGAATATAATATGATATATATTATGTGCTTTTTAGTGACTTTTGGCAGTGAATCCACGATGGATTGAAATGGATTTTGGTATAAAAAAATGTCGGAAATTCGAGTTTTAAAAATTTTGGATCGAAAACAATAGTTTTAACTTCCTTTTCTTCGAAAATTCGCTCAAAAGGGCGAGTTCCGACAAAACGAAATGTTTCAAATACAATATTTATGAAACAATTTTTTAGACGTGTTATAGTAAAAATTTCAAGCCGTTCGTCATTAGATTATGCAATATTTACGTAACAATTACACATAGGTAATGTAGAGATTTTGTAAAAAATTAAGTCGCTCGTCATTTGATTATGAACTGTGTAATTTTTCTGAAAAGTACTTCAATGATAATCCGCTCCTTCATTTTTTTTCTTGTGAGGTAAATTTTAATTTTTTTCCAACACCCATTACTCAGGTCGTTATAATCTTGTCTTAATTAAATGTTCCTTGCAGGGTATGAGCCGCAGTTAAAAATCTTTGGTCTCGAGTGATACCCCTCGAGGGCCCAGCATCTCATTAGCAATGAAATAGAGGGGAGTTTGGAATAAAAAGTTGCTTTCCTGTTCGCTTTCAACTGCAGTCTAATTAAGGTTTTTTTACGGGTGGAGGTTCGCTTAAATCCATGATAAATCACCAATATCAATCTGTGGCTCGGCCAGTCTCTTCCTCCCCACACTCATTGGTTGCACGCTTCGCATCAGTCATAAAGACAATATTTACTCTTTTTGAAACTTTCTAGTATTTGAATCATGTTGAGGTGATGAATGAATCGACTCAGTGAAAAGCTTCGTGTAGGTCCAGGGGATAGTAGTTTACAGTATGAGGCTCAACGTTAATCAGTCAGAGTCGTTCAATCGCACCATACGAAGGGCTCATGACAGGTTGGAAGGGAAGAGGGACTACAACCTGCTAGCTATGTAATTAGAAATAGTATCTGCCGGCATGTACCACCTGCCGGTATTTAGAGTGGTTGTTGTCATTAGCTGTGGCAGTCAAGGATACTCACACTTGTGCACAAAACACACCCTTGGTTCGACCCAAATCCACTGGTCGCGGTTGGAGTTTGAACTCGGTCAAACTATAATGATAATATATTATAGTTTCATCATCCATCCGTTCAACATTCATCCATCCTTTCCTGTGCTATCATCCCAAGTCTTCCGTTTTGTGCCATTTCAAATCTTTTAATCCACAAACTCGCAGAAAAAACTTCTCTACTAACGTGCCCTTCTCTACTAACGAGTAATACTTGAGTAATTAAATTTTGAAACTTTACTCTCTGATTCAGAGTACTTAATGGTGGGAAGCTTCTCAAACTTCATCTTCAGTATTTGCCAAGAAATGAGACAGGAAAGAGCCGCAAAGAAAATCATCGAAAAATAAAAGAAACGGCAGAAAAAATGAAAATAATTCAAAGCTCCGGAATTCACGTTGGACTTGGTTCCTCGATGTTAAAAAAATAAACTTCCGGGCAGTTGAGGTGAATAAATAAAAAGGCTCAATTAAGGTTATGAACCAAAAGTAGAAAAAGCTTTCCTGGCTCTTTAAATCCTCTAATTATGAACTGCCCTCAGCTTTCAATACCAACAGAGCACACAAGGTTTGCTGTACAAGGAATACTTCTCGTTATATTAACGAAATTGGACTTGATGAAAAAGGTTCGCTTGTCATTTCTGTCAGTTTTCATTCTCAATAAAGATCGACGACTGATGGAAACGTGGAACTTGGGAAAATACCGAATTTCCTGCATTATCGATTCCGTACATTCTTTTGAAAGTAAAATCGAATGGATTTAGAGGCCATGGTTGCAACTCCATGTTCAACATACACACACTTTCATGAATTTTTGGTCTGATGCCATTTAACGACTAAACTACAGCCATATCAATTATATTTAGTATTCCATAAACTTCGTTATTATAATATAATCGTAATATATACTTTAATGAAACACAACCAAAATTGATTTCACCTACATTACTGCCCAACTCATGATCATTCCAGAACTACTCATCGATGACTTTTTCAACTTTAAGAAAAACAAGAGTACCTACTTATTTGAAAAACCCATAGTCTATGTCCACTGAAATTTCATATTTATATTAATAATATAAATTTATATTTATAATATAATTCATATTATGAATACACCGTTCGACCGCCTTCGGTGATTAAAAACCATCGTCAGTAACAAAACAATACGGAAGGTGCATCACAGAGAGATGAACTTATAGGGACCCCGAAATTGAAAGGTCGGATATTATTGTTTGATCGAAGTGAAAGGATAAACATCATGACACATTGTGGTGAATGAATGGCTACAGAGTGAAAGGTCTATTGGATTGGTTGCCAGTGAAAGGAAATAGCTTTTGGTTGGCTGTTGGGAGTGAAGGGGGGGGGGACGATTAGGAGTCAAGATATTATAGAAAATTATAAAAATGGACGCAACAATGGAGACAAACGTGAAGGAATTTGCACAATACTCGAGTTCACACGAACATTTTAATTTATACACCCCACTTTTATCCTGCGTATTAATTTTATCCTTAACTGAACCTAATACAAATTTGAGATTATTCTTAAATTTACCCCCTACTCTAAACCCTTTAGAAGTTACTAATTTACCAATACTACTTGAAATTTTCTTATAATACGGTATGCTAATCCAAAATGTTTCTTCACTAACTAAATTTTAAATTCCTTTCCTACTCTTTTTCCTAAGTACCTACTAGGTATATTCCATATTGAATCAATAAGATCTCCGTCATAACCCATTACTCGCAGCTATACTTTTAACAACTAATTTTTCTTTGGCCAGACTTTCTTCATCCATTGGTACAAATAGAGGAAAGCATGTTTGTGAACTACTGGATGATTTGGAGTATTATGAATGTAACGTCGCTATAATAATTATTATTATAATAATTATTATAATATTATTATAATAATTATTATAATATTATTATATTATTATTATTATAATTATTATAATAATTATTATAATTATAGCGACGTTACCATTCATAATACTATAAAGATAATTATTATCTTTCCTATAGGTAAATGAAGAACTTACGTTTTCCACTAATCAATGAACTGAAAAGATCTAGAAAATTTAGGTGACTACATCTAAATTACTAAGTGAAGTTTATGAATGGATTGTTAGTTTTAGCATGATATGAGTCCAGCTGCATTCAGTCTCCTTCCAAAAAATGATGATATCTACGTATCTATTAGAGGAGGTTAGCTGACTTACATTTTACTCACATCATGCTAATGGTTTGTGGGCATGAATAGATTAATTAATCTTTAAGACACCATCGAATCATTTTGAATCAAAATTATCTATTGCAATCACACTCTATTGAAGAACGCCTTTAAAATGGAAAGACCAAAGTACAAAGATATTTTGAACAGGCAAATGTATGGAGTTCCAAGTAGAAGATAGTGTCAATCATACAAATCTATGATTTTACAGTCTCATTGTTATTGAACTTAAAAGGGCGGAAGGCAACCTACTCAGGAATACATTGTTGGTGCAGAACCAAAGGCAAATTTATGTTGTTGAACAAAACAGATTGCCAGATAATGGGCTGAGAAGGCGTGATGCTACTGTTGTAGCGGAATAGCAACAATTGGATGACTCTTCATACGAAAGGATGCCAACACCTGAGACGGAGGATCGAGCTCATTGTTGGTTTGCCAGGATGAAAAGAAGGGCTCTTCACGATCGTTACAGAGCTGCCGTACGTGTGCCGGACACAATGCGGTTGGAAGAGGGTGAAACTGGAGAGCCACCTATGGAATGAAGTCTCATAACAACGAGGCATAAAGCCCATCGAAGTATGTGTATTATGGAACCGGTATCATCATTCCCTGTTGGGAATCCCTATTGAAGCAGAGAACGTATTGGAGCTAGAAATGAATGGGTCAGTAGAATAATCTGTTGAGTTCACCGTTTCAAAACTTCCTTGGTTAACGAATTATTCGAAGGAGAATTTCGCATTCATTTAATTCCTATAGAAACGAGTTCAAGAGACGAGGGAACTTCTTGCTAACTGAAGCCTAAAGGGGACCGAATTTGAAAATACTGAGTAAATTTGTTAGAAGGGCAAAATATAAATACATCGTAGATATATTATGCGATTAATAAAAATGTTCACCAAGTTCCGTGTGACTTCACCAGTACAGAATAATCAATTTCCAGTTCACATTGATTAATTTCGTCATTTCCATAGATTTGATTACATTACTTACCAGTGTATATTGAATTTTGGATGTGACTACACTATAAAATTTTGTTGAGGCGACTTTGATTCGGGTTCTCTCGCGAAAGTGCGAGTTTTGAGAAGGGATTTCGGAAAAACATGGAAGGTTCTCCTCAGCCGGTCGTCATTGACAACGGAACTGGAATAATCAAAGCCGGTCTCGCGGGGACAGCCACTCCAAAATGCTCATTTCCGAATTACGTTGGGGTGCCCAAACATCTGAGGGTTATGACAGGAGAGTTGAACGGAGAAATGTTTGTCGGAATGAAAGCTGAACAGCATAGAGGCGTTTTGACAATAAGGCATGTCAGTTTATCAACTCAGGGCAGACCATGGATCATTATTTTATAAAATAAGAAACGGTTGTGGAAGAATTTGAGGCGATTATTATTCGCTATTCGGATCCCGCGTATGTACCTCTAAACTTGAACAAAACATTCCAAGGAGGGTTGGAATTTCTTTTCCTTGGTTGACACTAAACGTTGTTATTATGAAACAAAATCCATTCGACCACGCTGTGTGATAGGTTTAAATGCTTGAGCCGCCGTAAACCGCAAGCGTTGCATACATCACAAATGGGGACCTGGAGAGAGCACACTTCAGCGTAATTTACCTCAGCAACAAGCATAACAGAAAAAATTTTGTGTACTTATGTTCGAATACTTGGACGTTAAAGGAACAAGCCCAAGGGAACCAGCGCTGTTTTTCTCGTCTCTGAATTAAATAACATAGTTAAATATTTAAATAAATTGGCCTGTATGCCACTAAACTCAAATAAATTAAATTAAACATTCAACAATTGCCATCCATTGAGCTTTCTAGGCTTTGTATTATACATATCTACTACCTACTAGTAGGAATCTCAATGGATGGCACATTTAACGTGAATTTCTATGTATTGGCTAAAATTTTTGGAACACTTATCTATTTCTTTTTCCGATCCAGGTACCCAATGGAATTCGGGTCAGTCGTGAATTGGGTTGACATGGAATCCGTTTGGGATCATTTGTACAGTCGGGAGCAGCTCAACGTGGCACGTGACGAACATCCTGTACTTCTCACGGAGGTCCCTTACGAGACTTTCGCCAGCAGAGAAAAAGCTGCCGAAATATTCTTTGAATCTTTCAATGTTCCGGGACTACACTTTACTATGCAAGCCGTTCTTAGTTTATATGCAACTGGTAGGACAACGGGAGTTGTTTGTGATTCAGGAGAAGGCGTGACGCAGGCTGTTCCCGTCTACCAGGGCTTTGCCATTCCTCATTGCATGAACCGGATCGATATCGCGGGGCGGGAGGTGACTAAATTTTTGAAAAACCTGTTGAGAGACGAACATAATAGCGTCAATTGCGTCCTGACGGAGCTCGAAGTTGTGAAAGACATCAAGGAGAAGCTATGTTTCGTGCCTTCCGAGGACGAAGACAATGGAAATCACGGCGTAATGAACTACATTCTTCCTGACGGCGTCAAGCTGGAAGTGGGATCGCCTCGGTACCGAGCCCCAGAAGTTCTTTTCCGCCCTCATTTGATAGGTGATGAATCCCTCGGGATCCATGAGCTCCTCTCAGAGTCCATAGGGCTTGCTGACATGGATTTGAGAAGAACACTTTTTCAAAACATCGTCATTTCTGGCGGAAGTTCGCTCTTACCGGGGTTCAGCCTCCGGGTGTTGAACGAATTAAAGAAGAAAGCTCCCAAGGACGTCAAAGTGAAGCTATCGGTTCCAAAAGAGAGGCTTTACTCCGCATGGATCGGAGGTTCAATACTGGCTTCTCTCGAGTCCTTCCAGAACATGATGGTGACAAGGAAACACTACGCTGATCATGGACCAGGCATTTTCCGCAGTAAAACATGTTGATACGTGAAATACATGAAGCAAAAACATAAAAGTATAGTTGTATGTAATTAGGATGATGTCAGTAGCATCAAGATCAGTTAAATGCGGTGATGAATGAATACCGATTATGCTTGTCGGTGATCGGATAGGATTAAAATGTAATGTATTTCCCCTAAAACTTCAGTCATTATTAGATTTGCATTATTCAACTGCACTTAATTTCTTGGTAGATTGTCTTCAAACTTCGACACTGTCTTGATAATGAGGCGATTATAACGGATTTGATGAAATTAAAAATTAAAATCCAGCGGACCTGTGGACTAGGAGGGAGAAGGGTTAGATCCATACAGCATTGAAACTGGCGCCGCGCAGACGAGCCTTGTCATGAGATGGGCTTATCTGTACCATTGTTTGCCATTGCCGCAAATAGACGGCGGACTGTTCGTTCATTCATTCCCAGCTCAAGCTTCTGAACTTGTGTAGGTAGGTCAGACGTCTATTATCAGTGATTCAGTGATGTCATTCAGAGGAGTACGAGGCAGGTAAAAGGCTGGTCGGAAGCAACAAAATGGAACGAGATTTTGGAGTTGTCTCCACGTAGCAATCAAGAACCACACAATCCACAGCAAAGCACGTCAAACTTGTTTATTCAGCTCAGGGGGATGTTGAGAAGACGGGCATAACCATTTACCAGTAAATAGAATGAGAAACATAAAATAAAATTATCCAGGGTCTTTTAGCTCTCTTAGCTCTTTTAGCCAGGATCAATTTCACCAACGACAGTCATGCTTAAGGGTTAACCCAGGATCGTGAGTAATGCACAAAAACCTAGACCTTCTTGAGGTGATCCGTCCATCTTGGAACCTCAGACTGTGGGGGTGTTCAACGACGATGCGCGTATATGTATTAGATATATGTATTATACCCACAATCAACACCTTCATTGCTTGAATGTACATTTACATTGCATTTCAAAACCGAGAATTCTGTTATAATAATATACTGTTATATTATAACAGAATATAGGATATTATCCTATGCATTCATAACGCACAAAGAAGTCGTACCTATGCCAGTTTTATCAGCCGAAATTCGTACATCGTTACTCTGGGGTGCATAGTAACAAGTTGATCCCAGGATTAGGCGAGGTAACCAAGCCTTGTGCATACTCTCACCAGCTTTGAATATAGATAGCCGGTGGACTATGAATTAGTTCAGGCATCAAACCAAGTGTGGATCCACTAGGTAGGCCTGACGAGTGTGAGAGGGCCTCTATGTTATTAATACAGTAATCTACCAGGAACTCATATTTATATGGTTACAAACATTTCTGAGCTTACGTTTCTTCATATCTGACGTAATGTAATACATAGACGACTAAATTCGGTGTCTCAGGAGTTAGCGTAGGTACGATATGGCCAAACAACACATTTCAACTCGCGGTTTAAGAGTCGAAACGTGCATTATCTGCAGACGGGATCGAGCAGTTTTACAGACCGAAAAATTTGTCACCGCGACATGGAACATTGAACAATGAAGATACTCCACGGCTCAGGATTAAATTACGCCCAGATTTAACAACAGGTCACTCAAAATAATTGTTACATACGCACAGATTCTTCTGACTAATGGTTCCATTTGAAACAATGCTCTTCGTAGACAGGCAGTTACTGTTTTACTCGGCCATCTAGACTCTTTGCTTGTGAACTAGGAATCGTTATGTACGTGAAGGCGTCATGATAGATAAGAGGCAAATCAACATTTCTCAGATCCCTCTGTTGAGTGCAGAAAGTGAGGCATTGGGGGATTCCGTATACTTACCCTATAGATCAAGTATCACATAGCTAATCCTACCACCTGGAGTTTATAGACCGTAAGGATTTATTCGTCCTGTAAAAAGAAAGTAGCGACAGTAAAATCGAATGATTCATACGACACTGGGAGTGGTTTACGGGTTGCCAGTGATCGAAAGGGAAACCCTAGCTGAAATCCGGGTGTCGGCATTTCCAGGTTCTTATTGTGAACAAACGGCTGGTCTCAGACCGTATCTTTGCACTCTGGGTGGGCTTAAAATATGAATGGAGAACTATACCACCATATTTGAAGTTATCAAACAATGACGCAGTAAAGATTTCGATCCCTATTTTTCACCCCTTCATATTGATCTAGGGTTATGAATTGGCCCGAAGAACATCTTCCGCTCCCAACCGGAGCACACTCGACAAGCACATTCGACATTTCAAAGCTCTCTGGCAATTTGAAAAGGACAAAGTTCCACCATACTTGTGGGTGCGGATTATTACAAATTTATTTGGTGTTTGATATTTGTGTCTCACTACTTTTGATCAAAATCGAACAATTTCTTCGTCAATGCCAATAGTTATGAATTGTAAATTATGAACCGAAATCTGTCTGTTTACGAGTATATTCAAACCGGCATGTGGATCCTGTATGGAGTGTACCATAATCGAAGTCGATACAGCTGTTTCGTTGAACCTTCCATTTAGTTGGAAGGCTGAAGTCTTCAGGAGTAACATAATGTAAATACAGCATGAAAAGCAATCAAGTGCCAAATCCAAACCCAATGTCAACTACCTACGTTATTACCTCTACTTCGGTATCATCTTCGATTGCGTCTGAAACCCACTCCACTGACTCCTGAAAAACTCCTTCCTCTCTTTTCAAATCTGAGGGTCTTTTATTATCCGAAAATATTGCATGGTGGGTTCCACACACCAACGTCAAGCAAGCGCAGTTTCGAGTGAATAAGCTCCCTTTCCAGCTTCTGAGAGCTTAAAGATTGAAAGAGGCCGTGAAATGAGAAACGATCTGTACGACAGGTCTCTTTTATGTACATTACCGAAGGACGGATGTAGGATTATCTTAGTTTAGAAATGGGAGCGCTTGTGAGCATCCAGAACTTCTCAGAAATGTGATAATGCGGCTAGAGCGGATTTTTTGAAGACTTGCTCTGTTATTCCAATCTAGGATCACAAATTTTGGTCACATCACGAATGGTCCACATCCATATAGCATGTGGAAAATTCCATGCATCGTAATTTTCAATTTCGCGTGGATACCCGTCATCTGGTGACGTCAGATAGACTGTTTAATTGTATATTAGTTGTGACTGGTAAGCTGTACATAATGATCAGAGCCCGTTAAACGCCATATTGCCATGGCAACATACTAAAATGCCATATTAAGTATGGCATTTTAGTAATTTTGGGTAAAACGGTATATTTTGCCAATTTTGGATTAAAATGCCATATTTTGAGGGAAAAAAGAAAGAAAGGCTTCACTATGAGAGAGAACAAGTCGGGTGTTGGAACCTCCAACGTTAGCTCAACAACACCAACAGGTAGTCTGGTGAAAGGAGCAATAATGCCTACTTCTGAGAACGACCTGCGGATTTAATAATGGGGGATTAGACAGTCTTAAAGGAATATTCCTCTCAATGACCTGGAAGATTGAAGCCAGGATTTGAAGAATTCGAAACAACTGATCCATTCGGCCATTAAAATCAAATTAAATTATCTACTGAGCAACTGTAATTGTAGAACAGCTTCAGATGGGCAGTGACTGACTGTCCATCGAGAAATTGAGGCGGCGGTCCGCCTCAATTTCTCGATGGACAGTCAGTCACTGCCCATCTGAAGCTGTTCTACAATTACAACGCGGATTCTGTTTGAGTGTTATGCATATACGTTCTTTTTCAATATGTAAATATCACCGATTTTAAAGATATAGCGATTAATATTGTATTTCATGTGCACCATTATCTTTCCTTAGAATGGGGAGGGTTTGAGGAAGAGACACTATAAATGCCATATTATTGGTGTTAAGTGCAATATTTCGCCAAAATAAATGCAGTTTTGCCATATTGGGCCAAAGTAAATATTGTATTGTGAAGGTCTCTGATGACATTTCAACCACATCTCTTTGGTTAAAACCATGTTTTATTCTACTTAGTTATTTATTTATTTATTTTTGTTAAATGCCCGGCGCTTTTTACGTACCTTTAGAAAAGACCCATTTATTCATTATAAGTCATTATCAAACTCTACTTGAACTTATAAACTTCAATATTTTGATCAATGAAACACGTTTTCCTCCCATTTTAAGTATACCTAGTACCAATCTGAGTACCAAGTTTCTCACTCCGTCCTTTAGATTTGTATGCGTGTATATCACCTCCGTCCTACTCGGTTCATATCTAAACGGGCGGTCTTTCCAGAATGGGGGCACTTCCTCTCATCCCTCTTCTTCTCGTCTCGTAGGTATATCTAGAACCAGTAGTCCAGATCTTTCTCCCCATGATTCGTGGTTCTTCTTTCAGAAAAATAAATAATAATAATATAAAGAAAAAGAAAAACTATTTATAGAAAAATGTTGAAAACAAGAAATGCTATTAGAATACCTACTATTTCTTGTTTTTGAAATGTTTCTATAAATAGTTTTTTTTATTATTATTATTTATTTTATTATTATTACCTATTATTATTTATTATTATTATTTATTTTAAAAAACAGTGCCATCATTCTATCATCATATTTTATCATAATTATGATAGATATTTATGTTTTTTTTCCACCATCTGTTTTTTCCAAACAGACTCGAAAATCAGACTCGAGTCAGACTCGAAAATATTTGAAAATTCAGATCGCGATCACAAGACGTCTCCGTTTGGCCGGTAACCAATCAGAGCCAATGAGTGAGAATATTTAAGAAAAGTAACCCGATACCATGACCCCCTTGGATTTCCATGACATTTTTTTTTGCAAATTGTCCACCTTGGTAAAGGGCCAGAAACCGACGGACAGAAACCGAAGGATGATTTCAGTAGAATTTACCTAAGAAGTCCCAATCTTGGGGAAACGGTCAAAAAAAATATTTTTGGCACGGGATATCTATCGATAGGTATTTTTCGAAAGAAAAAAGTCCGCTGAATCCAAGAAATCCGCAAAAAAATGCCAAATGCGTGGTTATAACTAGGGCTTTCGGTCTACTGAAATAATCCCTACTGGTCCGGGTCGGGGCAGAATCGAGTTCCTAGGTCACTTTTGTTTCAAAAAAACCAAACCGCGACCGAATCCCACGACATTTGGCTTCGTTATAAGAAATACCTAAAATCACTGTAACTTCAGCGATCTTCATATTTTAATAACTCCGCCAATAATTTCTTTAAAGATATGTCCTCTGGTTTCTGGCCCTCTACCAAGGTGGACAATTTGCAAAAAAAAATGTCATGGAAATTCAAGGGGGTCATGGTATTGGGTTGCTTTTCTCAAATATGAAGAGCATCAGAGTGCATTACAAATGTCCACACCTATGTGAACAAGAACAAAGTACTTATAGAAGAATAGTAATAAATTAGGAGTAGCTACAAGTGATTAGTATGAAGCAAACCATGATAACTGCACGCCGCTTTCCCCCAGCCCATATGCCGCTCTCATTTCATGACGATCACAACGAAGGAAAATAGAAGGTCGATTCGGTTGGACTCTTAAACTTGATCTAATCTGGTTTTCCCCGTGTTGACTTTGGACACGATAATTGGATTCGTCTTCCCGCCTCCCAGACTCTTCCTCTAAAGTTTATTGTGCTCCGCGAAGTTTGCCGCTCCCGAATCTTTTTGTTGATCCCGCATTCCAAAAATCCGATAGGATCACAAGCGAAATGGCCTAACCGAAAAGAGGGCAACCAAAAATTGCAGGAAATCGACTTTCGAATGAGTTACTCCAATCCAACAGGTATCATTCGGGAACTCCGGCAAGTTTCAAATATACAAGCTGATGAGGAAATCACTTCAGTTCGGTGCTATTGGTCTCGGAAGGCGACTCTTTGATTCCAGGGTATAATCGCGGAGGAGTACGTGATAGGAAACCCTCAGTAATTACATTATTTTTAGGTAAACTTTCGAAATTTTGACAATTATTCTGCCACGCCATTGGGAACACCCCTCCGACTTTTGCAGTTGTGTTGTAGCCGATTCAAAAATTGGAAGATTAGATAAAAATTGAATGAAATTGATGCTTTCATGAAATTGGAAGAACATAGTTTACATTTCTTAATTATTTATTGTCATTATTAATTTCCTTCTTAATTATTTATTTAATTCTTATTTTCCACCTCAAAGACCAACATCATTGCCGCCTCAGCAGGGAATTTTTATAGTAAGTGTCGCGTTCTGAATAGAAGGGTGTTTACTTACTCTAGTCAATGTTTGGGATATGAGGGCGCTATGCGTGGAATTACTCGTCCGTTAAAAGCTCACGCAAGCGGTGCTAATTCCTTTACAGAGCTTGGGGGCGGCGAAACGATTTATAGGCAGGTGCGTGGAAACCAATATTATACTGTTCGTTCGCGAATCCGTTCTCCCTGTGCCATCATCTTCCTACGGAACCTCGGCTATATAACGTTCGTACAAGCTAAACAAACGCACTAGCAGAGGATCATAATTCACTTCATTCACATTTCAGCCCACGCGACCACAACTGCTTTTGATTATAACTATTACATGCAATAAATATTACCAACATTTGGTAACACTCGTTGAGCGTCGTCAGGTGAAACGTTCTTTCTTTGAAATGACGATTTCCCTTATGCGGGTATGGAAGACGTCGCAAAAATTAATTATTGATGGACACAAGTCTTAATTTTACAGAAGTACGAGTACTTTTGAAACACGACGAAGAAACCGTAAGTTCTACATTCATCTGAAAAATATTCCAGATCTAAATTTAGGCATTCTACATCAAAATGAAGAATTTCTCAATAATCTACCTTCGATTAACGAAGCCGACCTTTTATGGCGTCGATGAGATCAGGATAAGTTAAGAGTGAGGTGTTAAAGCATACTTATAAGTCGCTAATTGGGGCTTAGATAATTCGGTTGAGGCAAAATGGAAATACAAATTCTCTCAGTATTTTGGAGACTAGTTCTTTATGTCACAATAGATCTCAAAGACAAAGAGGTCTCGGAAAAGATGAACAGAAGAAACTGTATTATTGGATGACAAATGAAGTAGATCGTTTTCTAGAAGTCTTCCATCATTCATTCAAAATGGGCTTAGCCCATTTTGGCTTCTGAATTCTTTACCTTACCGTGCGTAACTCTCAATTTGTTTTCTTTTTTTTTTCTTTTTTTTTTGGGAGCCATCTGGGAAAAAGCCGGAGAGGTAAAAAACAATTATTTCAAGTGGAGGCGTACCCCGTTGGAAATAGTTCACAACCCGAAGAGAACCCTTGCTCACCGTGAAAGACATTCATCGCACGGCTGCGGTGTACAAGGCATCTGAAGCATTCGATGAGGTTTTTCCTCTCCACAACGTTGGAATTCAAAAGAGCTTCAAACTCGGATTGCTAGAGTATTCCCAGAGGAAGGGAACGACCCTCAAGTATATTCGACGAAACGCGTATAGCGTACATGGTTGTGTCGAGAGTTTTTTACATACAAATTTTGAAAGTGTTAAACTATCAAACCACTTTATTGTTGTTCTTGTTCTCGACGGCTTCGGGGTTTCGGGCTTCTGTTGTAATGCAGTAATGGTAAGACTTCAAATTATTATGCAGCGGTTAATTTTCCTGTACTCAGTTATAACGTTACAATTAACAAAACCTTGTGTTTGATGACTATGGATGGTAACCGCTGATCTCCAGTACTCATGTAGATGATATTTCTCTATACAACGCTCCGGTTTGTGCCGAGAAATAAATAAATTGAAATCTATTCATACTTCAATAAGTAGTAGGTACTTCGAAAATTCTATTAAGTTGGAACTTTGGCAATTCCCTGTTGTATCTGATCGATATGGAGTGTCTTCACACCACACCAGAAACTACTGTAATTTCGCCAGTTCAAGACTTCCTTATCTTGTTCCCCTATAATACAGGCTACCCGTCTCTAAATTACAAGTTTGGTATTCCCTCGCCTAATTATTGGATTTACTATCGTTCGACGCTTCCATTGTTTTATTTCGAGCGCCTAATTGATCCTCATCTCAACGAGGTAACGTAATAATGTTTGTCTATTTTTCATCAGATTTACAGATATCACCGAGATCGAGGTAACTGTACTCAATTTCGGTAACCATGACTTGCTGAAAGATCGAAAGAAAAATCATGATAGGAACGTGGGTTGTGAATCGGATCACTGCAGAATTTTTATTTTATTGATCCTGAACAAAAATAACAGGAATGAATCATAAAAGTATATTTTGTCGGGGAGCCGACGGTTGAGATCACATTGTTGTTCTACGAAGGAGAAAAAAAACAATTACTCCCATCCCCACCCACCAATAACTAAGTTTGGGGGAAGAGATCGAAGGAGGTTTAAAGCACAGGAAAGCGTCATACCGTCGTCGAAAAACATCATCAATCGGCGTTCGCGAATAGAATCGCGATCCCATGTTATTGGGGGACGGTGATAATATTATTTTCATCGTTGAACTCAATAATAATAGTATCCTCCATCACCAGCGAGTTCCCCATTCAATCCTATGATAGGTAATTACAATAATTATAATTTAATAATTTGATGATTAACAATTATTGTTAATCGCTCCGGGAAATGGAAAATTTTCTGGTAGCTCTAGATTGTATGGTATGGTATTTGATTACTTTATAGCTCTCTATGCATTCATCAGCTGAAACATTTTAACGTAGGCTACATTACACTTCGTTGGAGTATCATTGGAATGTACTTTTGTGTTACGGTCAGGTTTGATTGATAACATCAACTCCGCAGGAAAATTAAGACTATTGAGAAATTTTAAATTATCTGGGATGACTTTTGTACAGTCTCGGAATCAAATTTTAAATTGTAGAAAAAGATACTCGTAATTTTATGAAAAACGTTCCTACATTCACTACGTAAAACAAATATGTAGCATTCGTGTCAATTAGGATAATACAAGGATAGATCCGATCGAAAAAACGTTGAATGAACGTTTCTTGTTTGCCGATTAATAATAAATCGGGCCAAGCTTAATAAAGATTAGCCAAAATAGTAGTTACGTACTTCCTCTATATATTTCAATTCTGTTTAGGCATCCCACTATTCAGCTACATAGAGAGTCCTAGGGAAAAACAAAGCGATACATTCACGAGCGGTCTCCCGTCCAAGCTCGCGGTGAGTTATTAGGAAATGAGGCTCCTGGAAAGCGTTCATTACTTAAGGACAAACAAAATCCACTCCAGACCTATCGGAGCCTTTTGAAGTCAAGCTGAGGGAACCGCAGTGGCGGATCTCCCAAAGTTTTTTACGTGCCGTCCCGGTTTTCATCCTACAGGATACAAAGAGTGAGATTATTTACAGTCCCGTGGGGTTTTTTAAATTGTTCATTCATTCTTTGTGATTCTCCGTTCGGTCACGGGAAAACTTGCGACGATGAATATGAGCAAAATTTTCACGGAATGTTGAGAATAGATACATGCGAAAACGCACGTTTCCGGTGCGTAAGAGTATGTACAGCTGCTCGACCCTACTATGACAGTATCACCATCTTACTGCTGAAGTAGTTTACAAACCTGTCAAAACTCAGGTCCAATTAATTCAGAGAAATGAAAATCTAAAGAAACAAGAGATAGTCAATAAATTTATTACAACTTTACACTCATTTGTAAAATCCCACAATTAAACCTGAAGAAACTCTTGCCTTCAAAACTTGTGAAGGCTAAGTTAGGGTTGAACACTGTATGGTCAAAGTTTATGGAGAATTAGGAAATGCCTATGGAGGGTAAGTTTACACTGTTCAAAGCCTTGTGCAGGACAAGTTTGTATTGTGCGGCGCAGGTATGGAGGTATGAGTATCACATGTAGGTGGAAATACTCTTGAAATTTTTCATTTTGACATTTTATGTCTTTACTCTGGCACATAACTCGAAAAACGTTACACAAAAGCGTTACACTAAATCGTCACGAAAATTTCTGATGATTTTCGCTTACAACCGATTCGTTGCTACGGAACTTTATCTTCGCCAGTAATCATCGTACAAAAATCGTTCACCACTCGTTGGATAGCTCTCCATTTACCTAACCATATTACGTTAACCACTGCGGAGTGCGTGGCCGACAAGCTGCGGTATGAGCGTGATTGTTTAAATAATTGTTTACACACAGGTGATCATTCTCAATAATTTATATTGTCTATACGAATGCAAGCTTCATAATTTATGATGAACCCTACAATTAAGTATAACAACTACGCTACTGGGGTAGGTGATGTAGCATTGTTCGAAGGTTCTTGAATCACTTCTTTAAAGACATAAAATGTCCCAATGTGTTGCAGACTCGTATGCAAGCATTTAATTCTCGACTGTATCAACAACAGGATGGAGTTGACATTCTTTTGACATTTTCATGTCTTTGCTTTGGCACATAAACTGAAACGGGAAAAATTTGTTTCCTTGATTCACCCTTTCCCTCAGATCACGTCAGAACACAAGCGACAGGCGGGCCACTACGTCAGAGCCTATGACGCACGAGCGTATGACGTCAGACGGCTGGCAGGAGGCCAACTAGTACGTCAAAGCCTATGCCGTAAGAGCCTATGACGTCAGACGGCTTGCCGGAGGCCAACTAATACGTCAGAACCTATGACGCACGAGCGTATGACGTCAGACGGCTGGCAGGAGGCCAACTAATACGTCACAGCCTATGCCGTAAGCGCATATACGTCAGACGGCTGGCAGGAGGCCGACTAGTACGTCACAGCCTATGACGCACGAGCGTATGGCGTCAGACGGCTGGCAGGAGGCCAACTAATACGTCACAGCCTATGCCGTAAGCGCATATACGTCAGACGGCTGGCAGGAGGCCAACTAGTACGTCAGAGCCTATGACGCACGAGCGCATGACGTCAGACGGCTGTCAGTAAGCCAACTAGTACGTCACAGCCTATGCCGTAAGAGCCTATGACGTCAGACGGCTTGCCGGAGGCCAACTAATACGTCAGAACCTATGACGCACGAGCGTATGACGTCAGACGGCTGGCAGGAGGCCAACTAATACGTCACAGCCTATGCCGTAAGCGCATATACGTCAGACGGCTGGCAGGAGGCCGACTAGTACGTCACAGCCTATGACGCACGAGCGTATGGCGTCAGACGGCTGGCAGGAGGCCAACTAATACGTCACAGCCTATGCCGTAAGCGCATATACGTCAGACGGCTGGCAGGAGGCCAACTAGTACGTCAGAGCCTATGACGCACGAGCGTATGACGTCAGACGGCTGTCAGTAAGCCAACTAGTACGTCACAGCCTATGCCGTAAGAGCCTATGACGTCAGAGGGCTGGCTGGCTAGGTGATCGGGTTTTAACAAGCCTCTGAATTCCGCGCCTTCATTTTGCATTCATTTACATCTTCACGTTTATTGGTTAATACACGGTTATTAGGTACCTTCTGTTGTAGCAACCACATGTGTACGAATCGAGATTCGTAGTACGCGAATTTGTGAATGAATAGTGCTTTTGTTTTCAGCTTTTGTAGTAAATAAGTAAAATGGTAGGGAAAAAGAGACCAAAGACATCTACTGAACGTTCGCGAGAATTACGAGAACGTAAATTTCAACGAGAGGTAAATACATTCATTCAATCATTGTTTGGTACTTCCAGTATGACCGATGAAGAGAAAATACTCAGGTACAATCAAATGAAGGCGAAAGAAAAGCAGCTTCGGATGGAGACAAAGAAACGAGAGCGGGAGATGAATGATGACACAAGACTTCTCGAATAAGCAGTCTCTGATATCTTGTCCAATTTTTCACTTGCCTACAAATACGCCGGACTGTATGGTTTTTATGGAGAGTGGAGTAGAGCAGATGTTTTCTTATACCAGTAGCCTCAGTAAAGACTATACACCTAAGGTTGTGGAGGGCCAGAGGTTGAGGCAGGCTCATGTGATGGCCCGCGAGGTAATCATTAGGAGGGCTTCATGGATGGCAACAGGGAATGAGCTCACAACCAAGCATGGGATGGAGATGGATACCTGCATATTATGCAGGTAGGTACTTGAGCTTGAAAAAGAAGCGTTTATAGAAAACTCTTACAGCGCAGTTCCGCAAGGTTTATCAGCCTTTGGGTTCGTCGAGCTATGTGATGGATGAGAACCTGGGTCAACTTCTTGTCCGAAGTATTTCTAGAATCTGCTGTGAGATGCTTGATCTAAATTTGAAGCCGTAGATTTCAGATCGGATTTTCACCAGCCCCCTCTGTGATTCGGAGGAAGTTGAGGATGTTGTTCATTTATTGGGCCGGTGCCATATTTTGAAAGGGATCTGGAAAGATCAGTTTGGCACCCTCTACATGTCGTTCGAGGAGGTTTACTAGTATCATAATGGAAAGGAGTGGGTGGCCCTTGGGTGGCTTGCCGTTAGAGTGGGAAGATGTAGGAAGGCGCTGTTAGCCGTGTGGAATTTTTTACGTGATGCAATAATATTGCAATATAAATGTTTCGATTGGTCGATAGAGGTACTTGTGTTTTTTTTAATATTGATAAATAGATGTATGGATTTAATGTTTTGTAGTAATTTATTGCAAGCAATAGTGAAATATTGATAGCTATTTAGGTTAAGCGATCCCCGGGTGATAGCCCGGTGCTGCAGCCGTAAACGCGATACAGCACGATAAAGCACGTGAAACACAATACAATACACTCCACTCAATTGCAAAAAAAAAAAAAAAAAACCCAGCTTCCTTAAAATACTACGTTGGTCTATTCCTCCACATTAGAACATCAGCAGTTTAATGTAGCTATTAAAGAAACCTTCTATAATTGTTTTGACCGAAATTGCTCTTGTTGGGATGACAATCATTCTCATTTTCTCATTCTCATTCTCAACACAGGCATTGGGTTACCCGCTCCACGTCTTGGAAAAAATAGAGTGTCAAACGGAGCTAAACAAATGCTTCGGTAAACAATGAGAGATTCAAAGGGAAATTAAGTAAACATTTATTGAGAAGTGATGGACCTGAATGTAAGTTTGCCTTAGAATAGCACTAGAAACTTGTGCTTGTGCAAGCCGTTACAAATTGATGAAATCCGACTTCACATCTGATGAAATATTCTCAGTGGACCATGAAACTTAAATTGATACCTATTTCATACTGCAGGAGTAGAAGGTATTCTGACACCAAAACAGAAGTGTGGGTTTGAAGGAAGCCTGATTGAATGCGGTAGAGGCGAATTAGCCGTTTGTTAGGGAACTCTGTTTTTCAACCCTGGATTTGAAGGCCCGAGGTTGAAATGCCCGGTACGACTTGCCGTTCTCCCCAGGTCCCTAATTACTTATAATACTAACGTAAGGTCTAGTGGACCACTGATTCAAAACCCAATCGATAGCAATTAAAACCGGCGTGACTTGGGGGTGAAGGAAAGAGCAGAACTGGGAGGGAAACAGGAGAATCTGGGGCGCTATCGACTCGGATCTGCATTGATACCCAGTCCGCAAGAAATCGCGGTATCGATCAATGAGAGAGAATCGATTCTTCAAACAACCAGTGTACAAAAATGTCAGGACACAACTTAAATGTATGCAATGTGTGGGGTTGCTTATTATATCTGTTATTTTAGCTGTAACCTCAAGGGTACAAGGATGACATGATCAGTCAACAGTCGATTAATTTTATGTAATCATAAGTTGAATTATTAATAATTATTATCAGTAATAATAATTATTGATTATAATCAAACACATAATCCCATCTCGTTTACAGGCTGTCTATGTGATAATGTATTGCGACCATGGCAGGCGTTTTAAAAAAGTCTGAACTCGGGGTTCGATTTTCATCCAAAAAGGACACCTTTTGTAGAGGAAAACTATGAAATTTTAACCAGCCAGACTTATTGACAGCCAAATTATTTTGAGACTCCCCAGTACAATAATTGTATTACAACAACAATAATTATTATTGTTGTACAAAACTTAATTGTTCTACGCAGCCTTATGAGTTAAACGGTTGAATTTCACCGCCGCGGCTCCAGTTAATGTCTCATGTACCACTAGGTAAACGTCCTAAGAGATTTAGGATCCGTTCAACTCTGAAGTCGAAATAAATGAAGGACCTGATAGCCGTCTACATCGGCGAACTCAATTCAGAATCTGTGTGATATTTCGTATACCTACTGCTCCTTATTTCTTTGTTTCCGGAAAGTCGTAATCTACTAATCAACAGGAGTATAAAGAAATTGAACAGTTCTCTATCCGCTTCCAATAGGTAATTGGAAGATTCACGTTGACAATAATTACTGTATTATTGTTAACGTGAATCTTCACATATATACACCAACTGTATTTTCTGCAGTTTTAGCCAATAAAATAGGAAAATAAGTAAAATTTACCATGTCATCTAATATTTGGCTGTTTAATAGTTGGCTCTGTTGGGAATCTTGTAAATAATATTATTATATCACCAGTGATGATCACCTACTGATAATCACTAGGATGTTCGGCATTGGATATTCGGTATTGGATGATATTATCATGAACACGTTGAACATCATGAATATGGCATGAGATCTCGTTGGTATCGAATGTCAAGTACCTACCTTCGGTTAAGGCATTGTAGTTGAAGATCCCTTACCTGAAACAACGAGGAAATGTTAACAGTTGAAGATAATATCGAATAAATAATAAACGAATTTTTTTACATCCTGTTCATATATACAGGAACAGCAGTATTTAAAAATTATGGATTATTTCAAGCATCTACATAATATGCCAAAACCATGAATGTGCCGAAAATCAAAATTTGAGTTCGGCATCATTTGCGGGTGGTATATTGACCACCTCTATTAAATAGAGGTAAATTTAACGAAAAAAATCTTAGAAATGCTCAGGTGCTATCTAAGGATTTCCGAGGATTTTTCTAAGCATAAATACAGGAGGTCAATACCTCACGCAAGTGATGCCTAACACAAATTTCGATTTTTGGCACATTCATGGTTTTGGCATGAAAGAGACGACATTATGTAGATGCTTGAAATAATCCATGATTTTGAAGCACTGCTGTTCCTGACTGTATATGAACGGTCAAAAGTAGATGTCTATATATGTCAAAAATTCGTTTTTGCTCTGCTGAGAAAATGCAATTTCGCACATTTAATTTGACGTTTTTCTCTGATGTGGGTAAATATACCAACTATCCATCTGTATCTATTGATTCAAAATATAATAGCATTGAGAAATGTTTATCAATTCAATGAACCATCAGCCCAGTATATCGCGTGCAGTGCAAATGAATGAATGCATTTATTCAGCATGCATTTATTCAGCAGCCACAAATGAATGGACACGTGACATTTATTGACCCTCAATGTCACTATTGTGTAACGCCTACCGTTGGATTTAGAAAGGAATAATTTACTACATATTTATCATAATCATCATAAACCATGATAATGTCAATAGGAAGGCCTTCATATTATGTAGTATTCGATTGTCCGTCCTTGTTCCAGTAAATGCAATTTTACCCGAAAGTGGAGCTCCAAGTAAAACATGAACAACTTCATCCGCACAGCTGCTATCCCCCGGTTTCAGCACAACAGCAGTTTATACGTTCCAACACCCAAACTCCTCCTGTAAGTGCTGTGCTCTACTCCCCCTAAACTTCTTTAACAGTCTGACGCATCTTAAAATGTTTATGCCCAAGGGAACGTTAAAGTTCCTTCTTCGTGCAGCGAAAATCTGTTTTATTAGACCCACAAAAGACCATCAAGGGGTACAAGGGAATAAAGCAGGCCCGTTAGTGCCGTAGGTAATCTGGTTCTTACAGTAAGAAAGCACGAGGGGGATGAAGAGGAAAATTAGGTTGGACGCATCGTGAGGAAATCAATAAACAGGAAAGGGGATTGTACTGCCAGATGGTAAAAGATAATATCAGGATGGTTCGTCTCGTACGTAGATAAATGAAAACGAGACATTGGTAGATGCAATAAACGATTTACAATTAGATGCGATGTACGATTTCTGGTGAATTTTGGAAGTGAATTCAGGATGATCTGAATGTTTTCGGAAATTCGTGTTTTAAAATTTTTGACCCAAGAACAATAGCTTCCTTTTCTTCGAAAATTCGCTAAAAGTAACTAAAAATCCTTGATAATTTGCCAAACTACATCGCTCTAGCACAGAAAATCATGTATGTAACCAGTTACCCAGTTGTGTGTCTGCATCTTGATACCTTCTCTGTAAACTGCGGTCACAGACTCCAATGAACAGGGTACTATTGCTATTTTCCTACAACTGTGTTAACTTCCACCAATTCTAACAATGACTTGAATGATTCAAGAGTAATCCCCGTGAATACCCTGAATTTGCCTGACGTTTATCCCATTGCATGTTCGCACATTCATTAAAAACAACATTTTTGGTTTATTATCTTCGATAATGAACCATTGGAATCGCCCAAAGAAAAAAATTTTTTAACCCCCCCTCAAAATTTGTTGGTTTACGTTTCAAGATACGTAGATTCCGAAAATCGAATAAAAAAAAACTCTGCAAATTCTTGACACAACGGTTTATTATCTTCCTTGTGCAGATCACCCTTCTGTCTATACCAGACTGTGTTGCAAATCGGCACCATACCATATTCTCACCGTACTCATACCATTTCTTTCCTATCATACCGTACTGTACTATACTAAATCATACATACAATAATATACCATACCATAGTCATACCATGTCGTACCAAAATTCGTTTTGAACCCCTTCCCCTTGACCTAGGGTTATGAAAAGTTTCGAGGACCATTGTGGGGTTGGTCGAAACCCATAATAAAAATGTCGTAATTTTAACTCAACGCTAACTGGGCAAAGTGGCGCGGACGGCGTTTGGCGTACGGCGGACGGACGGATTTTTTTTTATTCGATTTTCTGAATCTACGTATCTTGAAACGTAAACCAACAAATTTTGAGGGGGGGGGGGGGGTTTAAATTTTTTTTTTCTTTGGGCGATTCCAATGGTTCATTATCGAAGATAATAAACCAAAATGAAGTACGAGGTACGCGGTGTGGGTGTGGGAGGGGGCGCAGAGACATAAAAGGTCTCGTCGTATGACGCACTAGTTGGCCTCCTGCCAGCCGTATTATGTCATACGCTCGTGCGTCATAGGCTCTGACGTACTTGTTGGTCTCCTGCCAGCCGTCTTACGTCATACGCTCGTGCGTCATAGGCTCTGACGCATTAGTTAGCCTCCTGCCAGCCGTCTTACGTCATACGCTCGTGCGTCATAGGCTCTGACGTACTTGTTGGCCACCTGCCAGCCGTCTTACGTCATACGCTAGTGCGTCATAGGCTCTGACGCACTAGTTAGCCTCCTGCCAGCCGTCTTACGTCATACGCTCGTGCGTCATAGGCTCTGACGTACTTGTTGGCCTCCTGCCAGCCGTCTTACGTCATACGCTCGTGCGTCATAGGCTCTGACGTACTAGTTAGCCTCCTGCCAGCCGTCTTACGTCATACGCTCGTGCGTCATAGGCTCTGACGTAATGGCCCGCCGGTCGCTTGTGTTCTGACGTGATCTGAGGGAAAGGGTGAATCAAGGGAACAAATTTTTCCCGTTTCAGTTTATGTGCCAAAGCAAAGACATGAAAATGTCAAAAAAATATGTAAATAGGTACCTAAGCCCAACTGTAATGTCAATGTTCTGACAATGAGTTTTCGACTATAGTTTTCATACCTTTTTACTTAAGTACTTATTGCAATTTGAGACTGATAATGAGCTGTTTGCAAATAAAAAGTCTGATAACTACTTTATTACATCTTATTAATCTATTTTCAAGTTCCGATTCACAGTTGAATGTATTTTATTTAGATGTCGTAAAATTCGAAAACGATGGAATGACGAAACCTGTCGACTACTGACTCAAGTGATACTGTCGACTTCTAACACATGTAGGTCGACTACTAGTGCAAAACCATGTCGACTACTGAAGAAAATGTTGGCCACTGGTATCGACTACTACCTAGAGCATTGGGATTTTTTACAAAACTTGTTTTTCCCTTTTCAAACCATGTTGAATAATATTTCCCGCTGCCAGGTCTTTTAGGGAAGGACCTTGGGTACACAATGAACAGGTTTGCAATGAGAAATAGTTGATAATAATAATTAATCTAACATTTAGGATCTAGACATTTAGACCTAGTGCCCTACGAACTGGGTACAAGGTGCCGAATGGACCATAATATAATCTCATTTGACCAGCAGCAGTGGAAATACAAATCCCGCTCGCTAAACACTTCATAAACCTCAGTCGTCCATTACCAGGTGCCTCCCCGAACCCCCTCAACTCATGGAACACTTGGTTACTCTCGTATAGAGGACATCTCTATTTGAAGTTCCCCCCATCCAGCATCAGTATTGCCACTCATTCATTCCCTCATAATATGACATAATGTATAAAATTAGACTAAGTCTCGTTTGGCAGATATTGCAGGATAGTGGACATCCCTATTTGAAGTTCCCCCAATCCAGCATCAGTATTGCCATTCATTCATTCCCTCATAATATGACAATGTATGATATTATTCTCGTTTGGCAGATATATCTTCAAATATATTACAATATATTACAGGATAGATGACATCCCTATTTGAAGGTCCCCCCAATCCAGCATCAGTATTGTCACTCATTCATTCCCTCATAATATGACATAATGTATAATATTATTCTCGTTTGGCAGATTTACAGGATAGAGGACATCCCTATTTGAAGTTCCCCCAATCCAGCATCAGTATTGCCACTCATTCATTCCCTCATAATATCACATCCTAATGTATAATATTAGTATACATTGTATACTATACTACCACCACCATTTACTATCAATTTAAGTTCTGCATCGCATGGAGAAAGGTGAAAAGTCCTGAGTATTTTTTCCCCCTCCCGAAGAAGCAAGACGGTGGAAAGTAGCGATGGAAAGTAGCGATGGCCCCTCGAGAATGAGAAGGGAAGCCTAAAATGAAAAGTACGTTCTTTCAGTCCCTCGATGACTGTTTCGCTGAGTTTTATATAGTCTTCGTAAATTATGGGGCGGCTTCAAGAGAGAGGTTGTGCCAGTGAGTTCCTTTTCGGAAACTTGAAGCCGCGCCCAGCTGTCCCACCTATCATGACCCTACAAACCTCATAAATTGCCTCGGCAACTCACTACAGGATAAAAGTTGATACAGCGCACATTCCGGAAAATATTGTTGTTTACTAACTACGTCACGGTCACGGTCCAAATTTTCTATGGAACAATCCTTGTGGTTAAGAAGGATAAATCAATAATGTTGCACATTATTAACTGAAGACACCCTAGAGCCACTAATAGGTAAACTAAAGTAAATATAAATTAAGCTATACCACTGATTAGCAGTACCTAACTATTCATTTGTAGGTAGGTAAATAGCTTCCGGGCAGTGTCTTTAAAATACTGCAAATTCTATTAAAATATGCGAGAACATAATATTATACATCGTTCTATTTATTTAAAGTTGTCGAGCGATGGCTAGTAGATGGTTACATATTCTTATTGTTTTGGTTCATTATCTTCGATAATTAGGTACCTAGGTCGATTTCAATGGTTCATTATAATGAACCATTCAAATCAACCTAAGAGCTTGCAGAGTTCTTTTAATTGGACATCCTGAATCTACGTATCTTGAAACATGAAGCCTCAAATTTTGAGGGGGCGGGAGGGTAATTTTTCCTAAGTTTGAGAACGAAATAAGATAATATCTTATCGCAATTATATATTATCGCAATTCAGATTTCACGATCGTATTCAGCGTGTAAGGCTCAAAACGAAAGGGGAAGGAAAGATACAGGGGAGGCGCAGAGCCGATTTTTTTTTTTTTTTTTAATATAGATTTTCTGAATTTATGTATCTTTAAATGAAAAGCCTCAATTTTGGGGAGGGCATTTTTTTCCTAGGGCGATATCAAAGGTTCATTAGGTATCGAAGATAATAAACCAAAATCCGTCCGTTTTTCCATCCGCCGTCCGCACCACTTTGCCCAGTTAGCGTTGCTAAAATTACTTGAAACTACTTGAACTACTTTTAACATGAATAATGTTTTTGCGGTGGCCTACGAGAGTTGAAAAGCGTAACGAAGTTTAAGTCACGAAATTATGTTACGAAGATTTTTAATGATTTTCACGTACAACCGAGCCGTTTCTAGGGAAATGAAACTTCTTTAGTTTTCAACGGACAAAAATCGTTCTCCATTCGTTGGAAAGCCTTTAATTTATGCATAAATTATATACTGCCAAAACCGCTGTAAATATCGAAGAAGCTGAGATACAGCCCTGAGTAAACTTTCCGCACATTTCTTAATATTTTCCATACAGACAAAGAAAAGGGATAAGGAAAAGGGGAAACGGGACGCAAAAACATTATTCATGTTTTGCATAGCAAATACCTCGTTCTATACAAAGTATAGAAGAGAAAAGATCCGGGGGGTCCAGGGGGGCTTGCCCCCCTGGCGAGGCGCGAAGCGCCGAGTTTTTCCAATTTTTTCAACCCCCCTCAAAATTTGACAAATCGTCTTTTTTACCTCTTTCCTGCATTCATGGAGGTAGTAACAATAACAACGACGGTTTGTCTTAATTTGTATTAATCGATTATTATTACTGATTAATCGGTTTTCGAATACGTCTGGCTTTGAAAGCATTGTTTAAGCATTGTTTAAGCATAGAATTTATGAAATACTGATGTATTCAAAAACCGACTAATCAGTAATAAGTAATATCAATTAATCAGTAATAATAATCAATTATTAAAAATAATCGGCAGCTAAACATTGATTAAAATTAATCGATTAATCGGGGCCAAATAACCGATTATATTTATTTGCATCCCAAGCTCGAATTGTCAAGTAAAGTCTGGTCAATGCCATTGAGAACGAGGAACTCGACGTGACAAAACAATATTGTTTGATTCAGCTGGAAGACCATTGAGTCAATGGTCTTCCAGCTGAATCAAACAATATTGTTTTGTCACGTCGAGTTCCTCGTTCTCAAGTACTTTTCGTGTCTACGAAATGAAGGTAGGTACTTTGATGGTCGGTACTTCTTGTTATTATCTATTGCCGACATCGGTAGATACAAGTAGAAATCCCAGTATTATATCAATACAAATAGAAGAAACTCAGCTTGGACGGGGACTTCTCACCATCAAGACGGGCAGGTCTTGCATTGCCTACTCATGCGCCGACACAATCCCAACCTTTCACAACGAGATGGTGCCTACTTACGTGGATTCTGGTAGAGTATCCACCGATTTTGCCTATCGGTAATATGTTATTGGTAATATGGTTCTTTAATCATAATAACCATAATAAAATACTCATGTACCTAATACTCATAATACACCATCTTTCAATGACGCGGTGTTCCATATTTCTTGATTTTCAATTTTACGAATAGCAGGTTAAGCATAGGAATGCTTTTTATACAACGATATTCGTGACACAAAACTATAATATATGACATAAAATGTCATATTATTACCTCAGCCAAATTTGAGTAAAAACGAGATTTCCGATGTATTTTCACTATTTCAGATCCCTGAGAGGAAAATCAGTTTTTTTCCCCTCCTGAAAACCTGTAAAAAATGAGATAGCTGGTGTTGCCACTAGCGTGACGATGTATTAGGTAATAATCAGATTAACCTCGACTAAGTAACCTCAACTGTTTTTTGGAGCAGTAAACATAATTTCATAAAAATACAATGTTGATTGTTGAGCCAAAATCTTACCATAAATTTAAATGATACGGGTAGGTAAGAAATCAATATTGATTGATCAGTAATGAATAACTTCCGTACCCCCATCATACCTATTGCTTCTTTACGCTAAACATTCAGTGGTCAACAATAGAAACAAATCATTACGTGCACATGCTTAAGTAAGTTTAGGTTCGGTGTATGCCTTGATATGGGGAGCCTTGCTTGTCTCCGGGGTCCGTGTGTGAAGAGCCAAGTTGGCGCTCGTATAAAACGGGCAGAGTTGGGCAAAATGTAACAATAATTATTACAATAACAGTTACCTCACAATCCTTGTCATTTGTAATTGAAGCCCCAAACATACAATTACATGCAATTGTAATTACAGGGCCCAGAAAAGTAATCGTAATTGCAGTTCCCACATTACAATTTGTAGCCCTGTCATTGCAATTACAAATAAATTCTGGAGCCCTGCAATTGCAATTACATTTTGAGCCCTATAATTGCAATTTCAATCACGTGTAATTGTACCCAACAATCCCTTCGTAGTGGGTATGAATATGTAAATATATATTCATGCTTACGGCGAAACTTTTTTCTTTTCAGGGACGCCCCGCAAAGACTAGGCTTCTAGTTGAGGGTGTCCCTATTGATTTGATTTAAAGAGGAGAGGGAATCAACCTAAAGCCGATTTGGTCGATTTCTGAAGGCAAAAACTATAGAAGTGCGTCTGTTTGTGTTCATCCAGGGCGCAATTGACGTCCGATATTCATGGTTCGCAGTAGACTCTATTTTCAGGTCCAGTTGTGTAACTAACTTCGGGGATGTTGGAATGCATGTCAAAAGTGTGGTGGGAGGAGGTGAATAGGAAAAACATTGCGTTCAGTACACACGGAGGGATGTCCAAAAAACGGGTCAACATACTCGAATTTCGAGCTAATCCTACAGCAATAGTTTCATCTTCTTGTGAACTATTTGAGAAGTTACTACTTAAACGACTGAAGGCAATCATTGAAGACAGCAATTTGATTCCACGTCACCGATTTGGATTCAGAGAACGCCACTCCACAATATTTCAAGTTCACCGAATCACTAACATTATAGAAAAGGCCTTGGAAGGCAAAAAATTATGGGACAGTATCTTCTTGGATGTGGCACAACGTTCGACAAGGTTTGGCACGAGGGCCTTGAATACTAATTGTACAGGGATCTCCCACGACAGTATTACTTACTCCTTAAATCCTATATTCAGAATCGACATTTTATAGTAAAGGAAGATGATCATTACCCGCAAGGAAGTGTTATAGGTCCCGTTCTTTACCTTTTGTACAAACGGGACCTACACATACTAGAAGACACAACTGTTGCTACTTTTGCAGATGACACGGCAATCCTATTTGATGGAAAATATGTTGAAACCGCCACCCACGAGAGATTGTCAAGTTGTTAGAGGAGATTGCCCACTAATGAGATTTTCTAGTGGACTAAGATCTGGAGAATGAAGCTGAACGAGTCGAAGTCAGTTCATATCAACTTCACAAATCGAAACATCTCAGTCATAGATGTTGAGATCAACTTAACTAAAATACCGTACGCTGACTCCGTCAAGTACCTGGGGATGATTCCAAACGACTCCAAACTTAATTGAAATATGCACATCGAGAAGAAAAAGCAGCAACTGAGGATCAAGTTCAGAAGCATGTATTGGCTGATGGGAAGGAATTCCGTTCTTTCACTTCACAACAAACTATTAATATACAAGCAGATTCTTCGCCCTACCTGGACCTACGGGATTCATCTCTCGGGGTGTGCAAAAAAGTCCAATATTAAAAAGATCCAAACTTCGTAGAACAAAATACTGAGAAGTATAGTGGGCGCCCCATGATACATGCGAAATGATGATTTACACCGAGATCTGAGGGTAGAGTCAGTAAATGAAACAATTGCCAATTACGCTCGGAAGCACGAATTTCGCCTCCACAAACATGAGAACCCGGAGATGCTCGACGTACTAAACAATAAAGGGGAACTCCGGCGTCCTAGCGTAAGAAACCACTGGACTTGTGCTGCGGGAATAGTTCTGTGTAGTGGAAGTGAACCCCAGTGATCATGCTGCAAACAAGGGTTAGGTTTTGCTGAAAATCCTATCCTACACAGTGATTCATATTGCTAGATGAAATATTGCTAGATGAAAATCTATCAATTATTCAGTTGCAATAAATAAATCACAGAGAAAAAAAAATCTTTTTGTGAAACTTATAAAACATTGAAAGCTCACTGAGGGACTTCTGCGTCCCTAAATAACCAACAGCTAAATCTGATTGGTTGCACCTGAGGTTTCGCAATTTCAAAATATGAAAACTTATTGAAACAATTGGCTGAGCATCACTAAGATAATCATCCCAATTATCGGCTGGGGTGAATTAAAAGCTTTGGAGGTCCTCTGACGCTCTGGACAACTCATAATTTGATCAGGTTTTTATCGTTACGTAGTCTTAGCAATACAATGTCTCGTAAGGGCATCATTAGGATTTGACAACCTCGTTGGTTGTGGAGATTTTTGCCTACTGATCTGCTATCCCAACATACGATTTAACCGATATAATATATCACTATAATATTATTATAATGATGATATTTTTATTAGTTGGTAGAAAAGAGTATTTTCAACGCCACTACGGTTATAGTAATGAATAGATAGAGAACACACTTCCAGTCAACTCCATCGGTGGGTACTTAATGAGCAGCTTATTCCGCCAGCCTGCTAACAACCAATATTGGATACACTGACTGATTATTATACATTTAACGATACAGGAAACTTTACAATCGCCCACCATTAAATTAACTCCTAATATTAACTGAAATGGTAGGCAGCTTGGCAACTTCCTAGTTAGTTTGTCTCATTTGAACATGGATTGATTAAAGCTCAATACCTCCGTAGGCACACAAAGCTTTCGAGAGATCGTCAAACGAGTTCAATCGGTGATAGCGGTCCCGAATTAGAATTCTAAAATCAGTTACTCCACCAGGAACCAACATGTACCCAAAGCTAATTTCCACTCTCTGAGACACTGACTAATGAACTCCGTTTCGTGCGGGGAGCTCAAAACCAAAGCTAATTTAAATCAAATGCTTCATGTATTCACAAACAGTGAGATGCTGGTACCTTTCAAATTTTCTGAAGCTTCGGCGTGAGATATTGCAACGCAAAGCTACAACGTGCTGAATTATATCGGTTCAAACAAAAAAGACGGGAGAGAAAGAAAAAAAAAGCTTGAAGTAATTACAATAGGATTTATTTAATTAATGAAGGAAGGAAGTACATGTAATAAATATCCAAAAGCTGCCATTCACAGCATGCACGCTAAAGGAATAGAATTAAACAGCGTTAGTGCTCTGCTAGTTGATGCTGTTTTACAAAAGTTACGCCAAAAACACTTGAAAATTTAAATACAGCATCGAACGCTCAAAACCACCTCTACCACAACATTAAACCAAAAAGCATAGCTAGCCATTCGCACGCCATCATTCAGGGTAATAAAGGATCTAAATGGCAAGGAAAATTGGCACACAAAACATAAATACCGTACTCAATGTACGATTGTATGCAATAAAATTCATGCTCACAAATAATTCGAAACAAAAAACTATTTGAGTTGTTAAGTGAAGTCAAGTGGGTAACATAAAAGTATGAAGGGTGAACAGGTTTGAAATTGCATCACATCATAATCATAATAAAAAGTAGGTTACAATGATCGATGTACATGTAACTAATTTAACAAAAGAAAATGAGGCTAAGAAAAGGCTCTCCGGAGACTATCGTGATTCAAGTAGACTACACGAATTACAAAAGCTTAATTTGATCGTTTCAGCAGATTGAAGAAACATAGCATTCCATGTTTTCTTCTTCGTTTACCTCCCAAGTACAATAATCGTACACCGTTTACATTAGATAACGTAGAATAATTACAGAACTTATCTCTTAATATTTTACTTCTCTGATGATAGAATATTCAAAGATAACGTTCCAATCCAAATCACTGCGGTGTGTAGTATAGCGTGTATATACATATTCAGTGGATTAAATACCGAATAGGTAATCCACCTCCACCACCAGTGGTAGCATTTTAAACAGAAGTTATTATTTATTGAATTTCAATCAATATCGTCGGTTAAGAAGCAACACAGCTTACTCCACAATTTGGACAAGATGAAGTTGTGAAAGTGTCTTATTCCAAATGTGGCGCTGAATAGCGAGGCGTCGTCAGAATTTCGAAAATCAACCGCTAAAAGCGCAACAATAAAAAAAATGTCAACACCGCTTTTCTCTTCCTACAATACAGAAACGATTTAGGTAATAAGCATTGATTTACAATACTGGCTAAGTGGTCAACCGTTGCAATGTGTGAATTAGCAGTGATATACTTCAAAGACTGATATAATTTCCCTTTACTTTTAAAGCATTTACTTATATAATTTACCTTTCCCACAACTTGTTGACATAAGTGGTATAAAACTAGTAATTAAAGAAGAATCGTTTTCTGTCCCTACACACAATATGTACACTAGACCTGTAGACGACATGGCCTTGTCTCTACCGTTTTATAAAACGACTTTCGCAAAAAAATAGAGCAATCCTATGGAGCAATAAGCGTTTTTAATCAATTTCCCGTGACTGTAAAAAACAGTACCTAATACTAAAATCAGAAACCAGAAATATCTAAAATTGTTTATTACCCATATGATGGATAGTTTATAATGTGACGTGATTATTTCTTAAAATGTATATATACATTTTAAGAAATAATCACGTCACATTATAAACTATCCTTCATATGGGTAATCAACAATTTTAGATATTTCTGGTTTCTGATTTTAGTATTAGGTACTGTTTTTTACAGTCACGGGAAATTGATTAAAAACGCTTATTGCTCCATAGGATTGCTCTATTTTTTTGTCTCCAATATGGGTATGTTACCCATGTTAGGAGATGATTTAATTAAATAATGTTGAGATGAGTTGATTAAATAATTAACAGACCTTGTTAGGATATGAGTTAATTAAATAATGTACTATTTACCTACCAACACTAGTATAATATACTATATATTATATACTAATTAGTTAATACTCGTATCATTGTATAGTAGTACCTAAGTATGGTCATTATGAAGCAAAGTGTTGGTAGGTAAATAGTACATTATTTAATTAACTCATATCCTAACAAGGTCTGTTAATTATTTAATCAACTCATCTCTTAACATTATTTAATTAAATCATCTCCTAACATGGGTAACATACCCATATTGGAGATTAATTTCCACCTTGATACTTATTACTTTTTGTTATGATACTCACTATTTCTTATTATGATACTTATTTCTTTTTTAGGCTATTAAAATTAACTTGACTAATTAGTTTCAAGTTTTTAGTTAATTTTTCAAGTTAGCTGTTGATTATTTAAATTTTCAACAGTTTAACTGTTCAACAATTTAGCTGTTAATTTTTCAAGTTTTTAGGCTGTTAATTATTTAATCACTCATCTCTTAACATTATTTAATTAAATCATCTACTAGCATGGGCTAACAAGCCCATATTGGAGATTAATTTCCATATTGATACTTACTACTTCTTTATGTACCTACTTACCTGGCTTTTTGGAAATGAAAAAATTGATTGTGATAGGTAGTTTACCAAGTTTAGTGTAAGTTTTATCTAGGATTTTAAGATTTAATTCCTAGACTGAGACAGATTGTTCATTCATGGTTTCATGGTTCATGGTTTTTGAGCATTTTAATCATTATGCAGTATTTACTGGATCACGTAGATACCTGTACAGGTAAGAACTCTAAAAATCACAATAATTTGAATCCCTTATGAGCCAATATCACCTAACCTTCACGATTTTTCGATCGGACCATTAATTCATCTTAGGAGAATGGTAGAGAACTTCTGGGGCTCCTATAATAACCATAAAGTGATAATAATTATCACTATAGTGTGAAATTGCTGGTAGTTTTGGAAAAAACATTATTTTGTCCCTCCTGAAAAGTTGCGAAAACTGGTTAAGTAGTCTGTGTTGCTTCTTGAGCGACGATATACTAAATACAACCCATTTCATTTTATGATCCTTCGACATTTACCTACATATCTAGGTAGACGTAATATTAATATGGTAGCAGAGTTTACTCGTATTCCAAAACGTTTTTCGGGCTGATAGGACCCAGAGGGCACCTTCGACAACAGATTTAACTAATGCACGAATGATTTATGAAAATGAGGCGATAAGCTCAAGTTACTATGCAGGTAGAGGTGTGTCTACAGGTAAAAATATAATTAGACAACATTATACTCCTACTATGAAATTTATCTGTTTAGGTATTTATCTCACTAAAAGCAATGCGGCATTTCTAGATTCAACAAGGTTCTACATCGTGGTTAGGGATATTTGTAGAACCCGTGATCATTGGTTCATTAAAAAACTCGAAATTCCTTTTTCAACGAGTAAATTTTTGTGATGCCAAGCAGAAGCGATAATAAACAAATTCGAGTTAGGTGATATCATATTCGAAGGTCCAGTATACGGCATAAGGCAGATCACAGCTTGATTATCATAATTTGAAGAGAGATTACTCACTGCTCTCATTCATCAGTGTATACAGAAAATTTACATCATGGAATACCTACCAGTACCTATCAGTATTATCATTAGAGATTAAGGTCGAAAATCAGTAGGCGAGCCTATTCTTAGAACCCCACCGAAGTGCAAAAGCCAAGGGCCTACTGATTCCATGGAGCGTAGGAGAAAAATAACAAATAAATCGAGTGCAACAGTTCCTATAAGAATGAATTTCACCTTGTTTTCGAACCGGCATCTTCAGCCCGATGTTGCAGAGGTAAAGATTGAAATCCTGGCTGGTATAAATCGTGGAGGTCGTGATAAGAAACTTTGAGAGAGAAGTGGTAATTCGAAGTGGAAGGCAAGATTCCACTATCACTAACTGTACAACTGAACCGACCGAATTTTCTGGCTCACTGTTTGGGTGCACGGAAACGAACCGCGAACGAAGACAGCACAATCCGATCAACACGAACCAACTATCGCGAGTTGAAATACGGCAAAGAAGAAAATAAACATGGTAATGGCGTCAGCAACGGCAAATGTACTGCACCGGGGATCCGAATCGCGACTGATACCATTGGTCCAGAGGTAAAATCCGATTTTACTTCGTCCAGTTCCTTGTCAACCTCGTCTCCCGAAAAAAGTCAATTGTTTAGTTAAAGTAATTTTTTACGCTTTTTTAAGACTTTTTGAAGCTGAGGATCCAAATTTGAGGAGCAGAGCTTTTGTGTGAAATATGACCAACATTCATTCCTTAATGAAAGCGCTCGATTATATTGGAAAATAACTTTTCTATATTGAACATATCGGTTGATTTTATTTTAATCTTCCAACAATACGAAATTGAGTTTCGTAAAACATTTCTTTGAAGATACTATTAACAGCTGATAAAGTTTTTTTATCACTTCTAAATGTAAGCTTCTTCTTCTTCGCGTAACCTTCCGCACAAACATAACCTGTCACTTTTCCAGCCCGGTTCTGATGTATGTTAATAACACATGTACCTAGAATATTAGATCGTTTCAACTATTGTACTCGCTAACTATACCATCAGAGTTGACATATTTATAGAATGTTCGCTCGTACTTGAACTGTCTGATGAAATGTCGATTATTGTCAAGGAGGGAAACAAAGATGTCCCTGAGAATTACATCAGATGTTCTAAAGCCGAGGCGCTTCAACACCAGTGGAGAACAATAAGTGAATGGAAATCGAAATGGGATGTGTAAGTACTTTATTTACTTATAACAGTATAATATACTTTTATATTATTGTATATACTGTTATATTATTGTACTGTTTACGGTATACCATGTGGGCGGCAGATGTGGTGAACCGTAAAGCCCTCTCAACTATGGTTTCCAGGACGTAAATGCCTACCTACCTATTATAATAATTATTATAGGTTGTTGCGTGAGCCTATTTACCAAACTTACTCTCCTGTAATAATAATTATTATTGTGTGATGTACCTACCTATTACAGGTAGGTGAGGATTTGTATGTACAGTGCCTGTTCCATAGATGTGCTATTTTGAGGAAAGGTGGGGGAACGTGGACAATTTGAGGCACAGAATAGTTCACACTGCACGATTAATTTGTGTGTAGTTATACTGGTACATTAAGTAATTAGATCAATATTTTAGATACCCAGGGTCCTACCTAATTTCTTTAGAACCATTATGTTCACAAATCTGAAAAATCACTTAGCACAGAATCATCTTCACCCTGCCATTTCTACAAGTTCAGTTGATCGCCTTAAATACTCCAATGTTCTAATCCGAAAGATCTAATCACCAAAAACTCGCCATGTCTTCATTTTACTTTAAATCGTTGTACCATGATTCACAGATGGCCTTTTACACAAGGCCCTGGCGTCTTGGGCATTGCGGGGGCCATAACCGGAGGTTGCATCGCTAGCTACGTTCGACTGAAATTGAATCTCAATCGTTTTGGCAGAGTAGCTATGTTACTTCCTACCATGGGCGTTCCAGCGGCGTTTTGCCCTCTTATAAACCTCAGAGTGAGTCTTTTTTTTTACATTTCCATACTTAACTTTAATTTGTTTTGTATATGATTAATTTGTTAATGTAGTGTACCATTCTGTTTGTATTTTAGTTAGTTGGAGAACCAGTGTTGTTACAAAGCGAGTGTCCCATTTGCCTTCAAATGAGGTCTATGTTGGTCCAGAGTTTAGTAGGCGTTGGCTATCCTATCGTCGTGGGTTCAGCATCCGGATTATATGTATGTATTTTCAGTTTTAGCTTTTTCTTTCCCATTCAAAGCTCAACATAGGTACTTACCTATATATTTTATTGTCGAAATATGGCTTTTATTCCATTGATGGTTCTATCACTTTAAGTTCGTATAAGAGTAGAATTTTTCGACGGGATAGATTGAGGACATTTTTCCACAGTCTTGCTGCAGCCGTTCTGACTACAAGGAAGCTCTCCGAGCCTACCCCGTCGACCGACACACGAACTCTTTCTGTTTATTAGTTACATAGTGATGTATGAAGAAATGAGTATCATATCGAAGCTGACAGTAACAGAGCACTGAAACCTGATCAAGTAATTTCTATAAACCTCAAGAGCAACTCAGATTCTTACTGTGGGGGAGGGAACCCCCACCCATGTGCTGTCTATGCAGAAAACCCCTTGATACTTTGAGGAAATCTTGGCTTACTGCAGGATGGTTAACCAGTTTCCTGTATTTGCAGTGGCAGCTCGTCCATAAGGCCACCTTGGCCCTCGCCCCACCCAAAAATTTGCAAAGGAAAACAGAAAAAACATAGAACAAGGAGAAAAAAATCTTACCTACTACTACCCACCATGGAAGAAGGGAGATCTCCCTTCTTCCATGACTACCCACTTCCACTGAGCTCTTGCAGGCGGGCGGCTATTTCGTCTGACTTCGATAGCAGTACACTGTGTGACTGTGATAAAAGTCGCGTCCTCAACGCATTTTGTTTCGATTTATCGATTAAAAAGTCGATTATCGGATCGACCAGAAGTGCCCCAGTCTCAATGTTGAAGGTATAGGCGCTTCCTGGGGTGGGGGAAGGCACCCTGTGTTCCGCAATAGGAGCCATTCCGGGCGGTGGCCAAAATATCGAATCAACTTGAACGCCGAAAACAATCGATCATTGAATCGTTCCTTGTCAAGGAAGAAGGGAGTTTCATTCTTCCATGTTCGATAAGAATGATATCAAAACGTTGCCTGACGTTATATTTTGAATGCATTGACTGGTGGTTTTTAGCTTCGTATTTACTCATCATAGTAAAAGTGAATTATTGTCTCCATAATATTAATCAACTAAACATTGAAATTTAATATCTCACGTGCAACGCGTGAACGCTTTGCTAGTCGTCAAGACTGAAGTGGATCACTATTCGCCCAAGGGAATCTCATTTGTTGATTTCTACATTCTGTAAGTTAATAACAGTTAATAACCGTTAATAACAGTAATATACATAATATTATTATGTAGCTCAGCCAACCGTTGAGAATACTGTTTTATTTGTTATCCCTGAAACTGATGGTGACTTCGTTGACTCGAGCTTTGTTTGAGCTAACCAACGAACTCTAAAAGCTAGTTGAAATCAATCTTGCTGTTCTGTGATCGTTCAAAATGTTTTGATACGATTGGATAAGAAAACGTATGTGCAATCTGGGCATAAGAGGACATTTTTAGAGGGGTTTTTCAAGGTACCACTCGGCTAGGAAGCAGATGGTCGCGATTGCTAATTTTTAAAAACCCCAGTAATAGAAACTCCAGTAATATAATTTTTTGACTACCTTTATAATGTACTCTTTGAATAGTACTCGTACAGTCACAATTTCTCTTTTATTCTTCCTATCATTTTGAAGATAATTATTTGGGTGGGTAGATGGGATTGTCTTGCAGCCACCTCCTGGATACTGGTCAGTAACCTTCCCTCTCCTCAAGAGAACTCTTTGGAGAACGATGTTTCCTGACTTGCTAAGAGCTGCATACCACTAATTATGAAGCAGTTTAGCTGTAAGGGTAGTTTGAGTTTAGTTCCTATAGTGAGTACCTAATAGGTAGGTATGCACCTAAATATTGCCCTGGTGCCCCACCAGTTTCTGAGCCCACGTGCCGCCCCTGTGTATTTGCTCTGCGCTGTTTTGGTGGTCACATTGTCTCCGACCCTGTTGGACACCACTATTCAAGTGTCGACAATATTTGAGATACTTCAACTTTCAAGGACTTTTCTATTGGGGTTTTAGCAGCCTCAGCAGTAGTGTTAGCATTAGTGACACCAGTGATCATTTGTTGAATGTCAAACGGGATAAGTATGAACATCTCTGTCAATGAATTTAAATATGTAGGTGGAAGAAACTATTCACAAACCTATGAGTAATTTTCGAAGAAAAAGAAGCTATTATTCTCGGACCAAAATTTTTAAAACTCCAATTTCCGAAAAAATCTCACTTAAAATGTTTTTTTTTTTTTTACGCTGAACACGATGGTAAAGTCAGAATTGCTATACCCTCTTCCGTTCTCAAACTGGAGCACTTTGAAATGAAGAAACGTGGTTGTTACTTGACATCTATGTTATTCACGGTTCATCTGCTATGATCTGATAAAGGAATGGGATATCGCAATTCTGACTTCACCATCGTGTTCAGTCCTGAAAAATCAATAAACTTAGGCGTTACTCGGCAAAATGGTTGTATGAGTTGTTCCAAACGCCACATTTTACGTAAACCCAGTTAGGTATTTCTTCGAAAATTCGCTCTTATAGCCATACTTACTGCATTTGTCGATTATTGCACAGGTAGCATTTCAATTTCGACATGTTGATTGCTTCACAAGTTTGTGATTCGTATATAATATATCAATATGAGAAAAGCTGTTATATCAAAGCTGGTATAATAGTATTATACCAGCTTTGATAATATCAAAATATATTATATCAGCTTTTCTCAGTGTTTTCTAACATTTTTCGTGTCGTCTAAAATGTAACATACTTTTGTAAGTAGGTATACATGACAGCTTACTTTTTGTTGTTTTCATAGCTCAAATTAGGTGGGATTATGTAGTGAATGGTACCAACATCCTCCATAACAGGCGTTTGTCCAACTTCCACAACGTAATGCTTTCATTGTATATTCCTGGTTATAAATAATTCTAACCTTGTAATTTCGTTCGACAAGTAAATTTGCTTCTGTTTTCAACATTAATTAATTGTCTCTTTCTTGTCAACGTTTTCTCAATTCCTTGATTTACTTTTCGATTACTATTTTTCAGTTAGCTGAGCAGTACAGCACACACAGACTCCCAGAATTCTCGATGCGTGCCATTCCTCAGTTCGTCAATATTGCCAAATCTGCACTTCTATCCTACAAGAATCCTATCATCGTTCTCACTATGTTTAATATGTTGCTCGCTGGTTTCATCACTGACAGACAAGCCAACTCGATATTTACAATAGCCAGGAAGCTTGAAGAAGGAGAACTTGATGACGAACCTTGAAGTATCATGGGTACAGAAACAAAATAGGTCCCAACCTATATTACAGTAGTGAGCCAAATTAAATAACTATGTTACAGTGAATTATTTTTTATTCAGTTCTGGTGTTCCTCCTGTCATCGATTGTCAATTGATCTGGGTAAACACATTCGGGTCGTTTCTCGTCTAACAGATCACCTCTGTACCCAACATTTGGTTTGATGGAATTTCTTGTTTGAGGTATCAAAATGTTCGTCTTGACAAGAGTTTTCCAAGTGATGGTGGTGTTTTTTAAAATCCAGTATGGTGGCTGGAATCCTCCAAAACAAGGCGTATCTACATTAAGCTTTGTAAAATTTAAAAATTGTAACCAATGTAGTCGGAATGAAGCTTAAATTGTAGTTTGAGGACGGCCCTCAAAGGTCTAAAGCATAATCAGACAACATTCAAAATGGCCGATCCAAGATTGCAGACAAATCCACTTTTTGTTGTTAACATTTCAAAAATCAACCCCTTCTACCCAAATTTGGTATAGGTATTGAGGTTTTTGAGGTCACTGATTACTAAACTTAGCATGACGGACGATTTTTCGAAAATCAACCGATTTACACCAAACTTACAGGGGTTTTTGAGGTCCCTGATTACGAATCCGAGGTCAGATTCGCAAATCCGTAATCGGCGACCTCATAAACCCCCTTAATTGAGATTGATCTAAATTGGTAGAAAGGGCGACGACAGTGACAGCCAACCTGAGCCGAATAATGGCAAACATTGGTTGCCCTGGACCCAAGAAAAGGAAAATTATATGGAGGTATGGGCGGGGGCCCTCCCAAGTCAAAAATCATCGAGACCACCTGTGGTCAGTACAGAGGAGGGGAGCCTTGCGAATAGCAAGTGCCTGGTGTACGGTGTCCTTCCCTGCTGTAGGGGTCATTGCTGCCACTATTCCGATCTACCTCCTTGCAATGGAGAGGAAGCGTTTCTACCTCCGGCGAACCTCAGAAGAGTCACTATCCCATACCAGGAAAGAGGAGAGAGAGACAACACTTCAGCATTGGCAGAATGAGTGGGAATCTGATGTCAGGGGGACCTGGACCCACGTGTTTATCCCACAGGTGCGCTTATAGCTACAGGAGGTACTGGGAAGTGGACTTCTACACTACATGTTCCTGTCAGGCCATGGATACTTCCGGTCCTCCCTACAGCAGACACTGTAATGCACCAAACGACAGTGCTGAGCACACGTTTTACCACTGCGCCAGATGGACAAGAGAAAGGGGAAGAGGAGGGCGAAATCACACCTGCTGGAGATCAGGAAGATGATCTCCAACCACCGAACTCGGGAGAGGATTGTCCTGCGTAGTCCGAATCCTCAAGACAAAAAAGCTGGTTCCTCAGGTGAAAACAAACTGGAGACCGCAAGACACCAGAAGAGCGCGTGACATTGCCCATTGGTCAACCCCACTCCGAAGTAATGGTGAAGTTATTCCGGGGTGGATTAGGTCTGCAGGATAATTTAGTGGGGTTTGAGTGAGTGAAACCTCACAAGGCTGCGGAGTGGCGTCCCTCCAAAGCGTAAGTCTTTTTCAAGATTTTCCCACGATTGCCCCCGAAAAAAACGAATCGTACCAGGCTGCGCCACAGGTATTTCTGAATTTACTACATACACGAGTAATCTTGTGTTTGTGAGACCTACTTTGTACCTGAATTTTCTGTTTACTGTTCCCATCGTTTTGTTAATCAGTGGTGTTCTCTGAAAATAGTGCATGGAAAGTATCTGTAGGGCCTAGGGGGATCGGAAAGGCCTAGCTTTGCCATTGCATTAGTTAGAATACAGAATCGGGAGTACTAGAACATGTATATTATCCTCATCTCGCACATCATACTTACTTATCATCATGTTAACTTACGTGTTGAGGCAGTAATCTTAACTATCTGAGCGGCTAGTTTACCCTCTCCACTATAACAAATGATCTGCGCCTGTGGAACAAAGAATGTAGCAACTCCTTGAATTTATTTAGATGTACTTACTGATTGATTTATTTGATGATTAACCCTATCAGGGGCGGTGTCAAGAAAACTCTGACTAAACAAATTAGAAGTCAGAGAAATCCTGGTGCCCTCGCTATTCACAGGGAATCGAATTGAAATCATACGGTTCACTAAATTTATTGATTACGAATTACAATAAAATACAACAAAGTTATTACTGCTTATTACTTTTTATTCTTAGAATTTATACAAATTGGCAGTGAATAGCACAAGTTAATTGATGTAAGTAGGCATTTTCTATTCATCATTCGCTGATTGAAAATGTCATCCAGGATTTCAACTTTGGAAAAGGGCCAGTCCCCCTTGGATGGAAAAATTTTAGCAACTGACTAATAGCTCGACCACTATTCACTCCTTACCACTAGACCTGGATTAACAATCAAAGTACAAATAAATTTTCATTTTCAACATTTACTCATTACCTTTTTTGCTTACTTTTTTTTTCAACTATGCTAGCATTAAAAAACTATACACTCCTTTCTTATTTATTCTAATACGATTTTTAAAGTTTGGCTGAATTTTTCATCGCCCCGCTACGCAAATAAATTGTTTTCGAATACTATTTTTTATGACCAATACAGAAATGAATTTTTCTCTTACAATTCAAAGGTTTGTAGGAGGATCAACATTTTTGGATTCAAACAAAATTGCAGGCCAGTTTCGAATACTTTTAAACTATGCCCATACTTCCTTCGGCGCTCAATTCAACTACATTATCGGCAAAAGTGAATAAATATATTTATCAATTCAGCTATCTCCATGTTTTATGGTTCACATTAAAAGATGCGTTACATTACATCAACAAGCTTTACATTACAACGAATCGAAGTGGATACTTACTGTTACTAAATGGTAGATAAAATCCTAACTAGTTTGGTTATCAGAGTACCCAGTTGTGTTATGGAACTAATTAAAACATTTTCAGAACCGCATACTTTCACGTGTAAAAGCTACTGAATAGGAAGCTAGTCTTCATGGAACATTGTTTCAGCTTAAAAGAATTGCCCTTTTTTCTCTGTACAATAATCCAGACTTAAACTTTCGTGAATAAATATCATACAATATTATATTATACGAAATTATAATATAATATATTATTGCAATAATTTAATAATTTGTTGTTAAAATGAACTGTCATAATCCAAAACTAAAGGTGATCCCCGCATAATAGAATTGTAACTTCAAGGGGAAAAATGTGGCTGAATTCAACTAACACGTAGTGTTAACTTTATCACAACGCATCATTAATGCGGAGGCATGTATTAGGACTAGTTAATAGATATCACAGACCACCTTACTATAAGATAACATGCATGAGCACGATTCTGATTCAATCTTAACAGCCGGTGGTATCCACGTAAAGTATTCTGAATCTATTTAGAGTATGAAACGTCAGTGTTGGGATTATTATTTTTCAATTTTTCACCAGTGAGTTTACAGTAAAGCATTATAGTGAAGAGACTTCGATAAATCGTTGGTATGTTCAGTTCAAACTGATTTAGTATTGGGGCGAGCAGGCCTTCGGGGTGGTGGGGTGGACATTATTACAATACTGTTGCCGGGGGGTGGAACGTACTGTACGCTACCACAGCAAGACTGGTCGTTGGCCAAGTTCCTTCTCCAGTACCCAAGGGCAAGCGCCCCTCAATACTAAAGCAGTTTGAAACAGAGTATAATCGTGGGGTTTTAAAACTAGTGGGTCAAATAAAATCCCAAATATTCAAAATTACATCCATAGCCACTATCTATCTAGCTTGCCTCTAAAATAGTGAATGATTAGGTGGAATCGAAACTACTGCGAAATTTAGTGGGTTTCGCACACCAGTCCAACTTGATTAATAGATACATCCAATCGAAAAAACCAAGCTAAGATTGACAGAGTTGAGGCATTTTGCTCGAATATTTTAAAAATCGCAACGCAGCATTCTAAAAATAAGTAAGCATAGATAACAATTTCCATATTAAAATTTGATTGTTCAACAAGTATTATCCAGTGAACCAAGGGTAATTGAAATTCGCGGAAATGGCTTCAGTGTGAAATAATCAACATAATTTTATTGGCAAACACCTCGTCGACCTTTACGTTCTGAAGGGTAAGGTACCATTTTGAGAGCACTACTCATTATATTCTATTTCAAACTGCTTTAGTATTGTGGCGAGCGGGCCGTAGGGGTGGTGGGGCGGATAGTGTTGCACAGTTGATCAAGAGATGCTAAAGCAGCCCTCGTCACTTTCCCGAGATGTGGCAACGCCGCGGTAAACTACCCTCGGTCATTGGCTGAGCCCAATAGGACCCCAATAGGTACTAAAGCATTTGAAACGGAGTACAATTTTCTGAATTGAAAGTGGCTGCACGAAGTGATAGTTAATGTAACTAGGTAACTTATGATGGAGCAGTGTATTTCCCTATATATAAGTTTAAAAAACACTGGAGGCTTGTTCAATCAGGTTTGTTTTGTCACAACAAACTAAATTTTTCAAGTTCGGGAAAACTGAGCTTCTGTACACGATTCTAAACCGTTCAACAGCGCTACCAAGCCTTCCATAAACATGTTAAAATACAAAAATCAGGATTTCATAACGGTTTTTCTAACAACAGGTAGTTTTCCAAGATAATGGGTTGTTGCTTGAGTACTACATATTTGATGAAACCGTACGGAAAAACCAATTGCTCGTAATTTTTGGTATTACGTTAACATTTTCTGTTGCATGGAACACTTGTAGAAATCGAACTCTTCCAAAATAGGGAAATCCCGGTTAAAGGCACCAATTGCTGACACCTGCTCCTTCAATGTTGAATAATAAGCGTTTGGGGCCACCTACAAATTTGTATTTGGCGCCAAATCAAAGCTACAAGGTTTAGCTATAGGTTCCTGCCAAAATCAAGTCAATTTAGTTGCAATGTCTAGATTATTCTTTGGTTTATTATCTTCGATAATGAACCATTGGAATCGCCCAAAGAAAAAAAAAATTTTTTCTATGTAGAACACGAATGTGCTACCCGTTTTTGATAGGGGTGTTGTTTCTGAGAGAGGGTGTCAGTAACTGGTTCTAAGGGTGTCAGTAATTAGGATGCACGCAAACCAGATACAGACAGTGAAAGAGCCAGTTACTGACACCCATCTTCCATGATGTGTTTTTCCTCTCGTTCTAAGAAACAGTCTCCAATTTATTAATTTCCTTTTCAGGTAAGTTCAAGTGGTGTTCTCCAAGAGAAAATAAGAAGAAGAAGAAATGCCCTATTCAGAAGGGATTTGTAAACATGGATTAATACAGCGAGGAACAAATCGTCGATTAAGGCGCAGCATCACACATCTAACATTTTGGCGAAATTGAGTTTAAAATGGTTTCTTATTCAAAATTTCGTGCACGCCGACCACTTGCAGCGCTGCCATTCACGATTTACTTAGCGTAGCATATCAAAATGAGATGTACAGAGCGAGATTCCCAGTCAATGGCAACCATCTAAAAAACAGTATTCATCAGCTGCTCAAGAAGGAACGAAAAAGACATTCAACAAGGCCAGAGAAAAAGTGGTGTGAATGCTTCATGGACTGACACCCTTGTATCAAAGATCGGGTAGCAGAGAATTTAGCATCCAGTAGGTCCTCAGTAACAAGAGAAGACATAGACAGTTGGTTCCAGCGTACTGAAAAATATGTACGAGAACAATCCATGTTTGAAATGTTAGAGGATCCACAAAGAGTCTTCGATGGTGACGAGGCAGCTTTTTTTTCTTAACCCTAAAGGAAAAAAAGTACAAGCTCCCAAGGGAGCCAAGAATGTGTATTTGACTGTTAATAATCTGTTCTACTAACAGCCAATGCTCTGGGTTATACAGAGCCCCACCAATGGTCGTATTTAAGTACGAAAGAGTGCCGGACATCATTGCAGAACGTGTTCCAGATGGTTGGGGTATGGGAAAATCAGAAAATGTTGAATAATAAGCGTTTGGGGCCACCTACAAATTTGTATTTGGCGCCAAATCAAAGCTACAAGGTTTAGCTATAGGTTCCTGCCAAAATCAAGTCAATTTAGTTGCAATGTCTAGATTATTCTTTGGTTTATTATCTTCGATAATGAACCATTGGAATCGCCCAAAGAAAAAAAAAATTTTTTCTATGTAGAACACGAATGTGCTACCCGTTTTTGATAGGGGTGTTGTTTCTGAGAGAGGGTGTCAGTAACTGGTTCTAAGGGTGTCAGTAATTAGGATGCACGCAAACCAGATACAGACAGTGAAAGAGCCAGTTACTGACACCCATCTTCCATGATGTGTTTTTCCTCTCGTTCTAAGAAACAGTCTCCAATTTATTAATTTCCTTTTCAGGTAAGTTCAAGTGGTGTTCTCCAAGAGAAAATAAGAAGAAGAAGAAATGCCCTATTCTAAAAATCTAGTATTTCTGCCATTCACGATTTACTTAGCGTAGCATATCAAAATGAGATGTACAGAGCGAGATTCCCAGTCAATGGCAACCATCTAAAAAACAGTATTCATCAGCTGCTCAAGAAGGAACGAAAAAGACATTCAACAAGGCCAGAGAAAAAGTGGTGTGAATGCTTCATGGACTGACACCCTTGTATCAAAGATCGGGTAGCAGAGAATTTAGCATCCAGTAGGTCCTCAGTAACAAGAGAAGACATAGACAGTTGGTTCCAGCGTACTGAAAAATATGTACGAGAACAATCCATGTTTGAAATGTTAGAGGATCCACAAAGAGTCTTCGATGGTGACGAGGCAGCTTTTTTTTCTTAACCCTAAAGGAAAAAAAGTACAAGCTCCCAAGGGAGCCAAGAATGTGTATTTGACTGTTAATAATCTGTTCTACTAACAGCCAATGCTCTGGGTTATACAGAGCCCCACCAATGGTCGTATTTAAGTACGAAAGAGTGCCGGACATCATTGCAGAACGTGTTCCAGATGGTTGGGGTATGGGAAAATCAGAAAATGTTGAATAATAAGCGTTTGGGGCCACCTACAAATTTGTATTTGGCGCCAAATCAAAGCTACAAGGTTTAGCTATAGGTTCCTGCCAAAATCAAGTCAATTTAGTTGCAATGTCTAGATTATTCTTTGGTTTATTATCTTCGATAATGAACCATTGGAATCGCCCAAAGAAAAAAAAAATTTTTTCTATGTAGAACACGAATGTGCTACCCGTTTTTGATAGGGGTGTTGTTTCTGAGAGAGGGTGTCAGTAACTGGTTCTAAGGGTGTCAGTAATTAGGATGCACGCAAACCAGATACAGACAGTGAAAGAGCCAGTTACTGACACCCATCTTCCATGATGTGTTTTTCCTCTCGTTCTAAGAAACAGTCTCCAATTTATTAATTTCCTTTTCAGGTAAGTTCAAGTGGTGTTCTCCAAGAGAAAATAAGAAGAAGAAGAAATGCCCTATTCTAAAAATCTAGTATTTCTGCCATTCACGATTTACTTAGCGTAGCATATCAAAATGAGATGTACAGAGCGAGATTCCCAGTCAATGGCAACCATCTAAAAAACAGTATTCATCAGCTGCTCAAGAAGGAACGAAAAAGAAATTCAACAAGGCCAGAGAAAAAGTGGTGTGAATGCTTCATGGACTGACACCCTTGTATCAAAGATCGGGTAGCAGAGAATTTAGCATCCAGTAGGTCCTCAGTAACAAGAGAAGACATAGACAGTTGGTTCCAGCGTACTGAAAAATATGTACGAGAACAATCCATGTTTGAAATGTTAGAGGATCCACAAAGAGTCTTCGATGGTGACGAGGCAGCTTTTTTTTCTTAACCCTAAAGGAAAAAAAGTACAAGCTCCCAAGGGAGCCAAGAATGTGTATTTGACTGTTAATAATCTGTTCTACTAACAGCCAATGCTCTGGGTTATACAGAGCCCCACCAATGGTCGTATTTAAGTACGAAAGAGTGCCGGACATCATTGCAGAACGTGTTCCAGATGGTTGGGGTATGGGAAAATCAGAAAACGGGTGATGACTGGAGCAACGTTTTACGAATGTTTGACTCACAGAAAAGAATATATCATGTCCAGTAATTTTGTTCGTGGATGGCCACACTTCTTCTTGACATAGGTACCCTTTGAGTGATTTTGGTATGAAGAAGAGCACTGAACAGAAAATGTTCTACATTCAATTGATAAGCACGTCGAAAGTTGAAAATAATTCAAATCTGAAGATTGAACAGTGGGTGTCAGTAATTGGTGCGAGCCTATCAGTAATGAAGAAAAAACTATGAATCCGAATTTAAGTTCGGAAATTATTCATAACCTTGTTAATGGGCGGAATGGAAAGTACAGATCTTGGCCTTACAGATGAACTTTGAATTGTGACAATAGATCAGAAAGTAAAAGAGAAATTGATGCAAAATTACACATTGCTTCTTAAGAGTATCAGTAATTGGTACCTTTACCCTACATATTTAAAAAAATGTTTTGTTCACTTCCAAGTTATTAATAAATATTGAACCAATGTGATTATCTACTAGAATTGTTTGTTGTGATTCTTAATGAGACATTCAAACTTTTTGCAATTCTTGGTGGTATTATCACATTATGCAAATAGTGCTATTTGGCAGGAATTCACCGTTTTCAAGATTACAAATGTTACACATTAATTTGTCTTTAGGTATTCATAACTTATTAATATGTACTCAGTATTTATGAGATCTTAATAAATAACAACAGTTGGAAAATAAGCCACCAACGACTGGGGAATATTACATAGTTGATACAAGTCGAGGTGGTAAGTTAGAACTAAACTACCACATTGTATGAGATTATCCAGTAGTAATTAATGAAAGAATAAATGGCTTGTTGGCGAAAGTTGATTTGAGAGCGAACTCATATTCACAATAATTTTGTCGAGGTCGCAGAACTTGCAGAAAAAAAAGTCGAGAGTGCGCCAATGGTGTTTGCCTTTGTGAACATGACTGAAAGTCTAACTTTCGGACAATGAGTAAAATTCGTAGAAGAGATGGTGAAAAGTAAATGACAATTAGGAAATATGGTGTAAAATCCACGACTAAATAGTGTCAGATTCATATGGCACGCTTTGTTGACGAAGGGCAATCATTTTGGTTCTAGCGAACATGGAAGAAGGGGAAAGGAAACCTCGCTCAACATTATGAGGTCATGATGAAAACTTGAATTTTTCGTTTGATTTTCTAATTGTGATATTAATAATAACTCTTGACTATGGTTGTGCTTTACTGAAAATGTGATTTAATAACAAATTAAAATTAATAATTTGATTTACGACCACGAAATTTCAATGCATTTGTGATGATAAAGTTGTTGTAAACCCCCCTATTGGTTACTTCTCCATAATAATATTTTTCATATTACATAATAAAACCTGCAATGATATTACACATTGTTATTTCTGCATCCTTCCTTACAGAGAAGGATAAATTTGTCGCAATTTTCAGTACCTACAGCATAGCACATCTACAGAGTATTGTCATTTCATCATGACACAACAAGAATCATGTGGCATAACAATGTTATGACTTGCTATGTCACATAGCAAGTGAGGGGAAAACGTATGACGTCAACTGTGTGATTGAATGCAATTTCTGTTAGCAGACCATCAATCAAGGTGGAGTGAAAAAGAAGAAAAAAACCATAGCGCTATCGACCGAATCGGTTTTATTACTCTCCTGAAAAGTAGGCCAAAGTTAGATGTGCGATGATGCATCTTACGACGATAACTCGATTTTCAAGAGAGTGACACCTCTCAAATTTGGAGGGGTTACTCAAGGTACCTACATAAGAAGCCTGAGTTTGAACATGGCCGTCTTTGGTGTGCAAAAAGTGTTTTATCAAAAAAATGCAAGGAGGGTCCGGACACCCCCCCCCCCCCCCACCCAATATTAAAACATCAAGAAATATTGAAAAATTATGAATTTAACAAAGATTTATTTGAACCCTTCTTTTGGAAACCCCGAATGGAATCCCTGACTATGTTACTGATGTACAAGCAGGAGTTGGGCAGAAATTCAGTTATTGTCAGTGATTCCCTTAACGAAAGAATTGAATCGCTAAAAAACTTACGTGAGGTTAGGTTATGAACCTCATGACACCCCACCCCGCCCCTGAGTTACAGTTTGGAACTAACGCAGTGCTTGTCGAAAATATAAAGAACACCACTTCACGGTGGGTAATAAAACTACTGTGACAGATAACTTCAAGGTTATTGACCAGTTCACATCTGGGATTGTTTAAAAAAAAAAAATGCTTATAGCAAATAAGCATTATGTAAAGAAATGTGGTTTATCGAAGAGTAGGTTCTGACGTCTACAGGGAACTTCATTTCTTTCAAGGAAGTATTCATGAAATCAATGAAGGTCAGCAAACAGAGCGTTTCCCTTTCCCTTCTTCCATGTTCCTAAAGTTGAACTTGAACGGTACGAATTCTAACGAATATTTTGGAGTCGAATGAATGAACAACCTATCAAATTTTTCAGAAGGGTTTCCATTATATTCGATGTTTTATGAACTATAATACGCTATTCCGAATCATATCCACAAGAGGGCTAGAACGCACACTTCCAAGCAGTTTAGACCATACGTATGAAAACATGTAGAATTTGATAACGCTAGGTACACTTCATTAGTCAGTATAAATACGTAAGTACACGATGATGCGCGGATGCACAATGAGCAACGACGAAAATGCGACTTCCGTGGGCTTACAGAAAATCACGGCACTGTTGACATTCGAGAACTTTTTTTTTTCAAAGTCACTGAACATCCAAGTTAGTTGAATGAAACTTTATAAATTTTCTAAGCAAGAATCAGTTCTACTGATTGACAATGTAATATCAAAATCAAGAGGGACGTTTTCCAATTGTTCATCGTATGATTCCAGTTATGATGAACCAATTTCATCAACGTACGGAACTGTTATGCGAAATTCAGAACGTTCGTTCATGAATTTAAACAGTTTGACATTTACATTCTATGGGAGAGGGGGCTGCGATTGTAGCAGAATAAAATGACACAATATTGAGCTCTCTATCAGTTGTGTGCACTTCGAAGCGATTATTTGTAATGACTGAGGTAATTAGAAATCCCGCCACTTGTGGAATTCGATCGGTAATTCCGGTTTTGAATGAAAAAACGTGAAACCAATTGACATTCATCTGTGAGGTTTACGGAGAAAATGCGATGAGCGATTCAATGGTGAGAAGATGGGTTCAAAAAAGGATACAGTTCATGACGAAGAATCAAGTGGACGTCCATCTGTGGTTAGTGATCAACTTGTTCGTAAAGTTGATGAGAAGATCAGAGAACCCGTAACTTTACAATAACTGCTCTTGCATTTGAAAATCCGCAAGTTTCACAGAAAGTAATTTACTGGGTTTTCGTAAACTTGTGCACGTTGGGTACTCAAAGTTCTTTCTGCACAGCGCAAAAAACGACGGATGGGCAGAGCACTTGATTTCTTGACTCATTACACCGGCCGAATTTCACAAGTGGCGGGATTTCTAATTAACAAGGCCATTATAAACAGTCGCTACGAAGTGCTCACAACTAAAGGTTTGTTCGGACAGACAGTCCCTTTTAGCGCGTTTGGACAGCCCCAGAACTGATCCTGGATCGAGAGTTGGCTGTTCCGGGCCGTCCCAACAGTCCTGGATTATTTTAGGGGACTGTTGATCCTCACATGCGCACTCGATGCTTTCAATCTTATCCAAGGAAGAAGTTCTTATCAAAACAGCTTTTTGTAGTGATTTTGAACCGACTTAATTTGAATTTGTGAATCTTGCACTGAATTATTTATGGCTTGATTGTGTGATGGTATTTCCTCCTAATTTCTTTTGCGAAAATGAATGTTCTTACCGTTCATTCTTTCGGAATCACAAGAATCAAGTCACAGGAGAATCAGAATCTGATGTAGGTAGGTAAGGTATCGGCAAAGTAACAGTTAAGAAAACCGGAGCGACAATGATGAGAATAGCGGAAGGTTAGCTTCAGGTTATCCAGTCAGAATCTGATGAGCGTTCGGACAGACACAGTCCTGGACGGTTCTATCCCCTCTTTCTTCAGAACGCAGTTCGGTACTGGACTGATCCAGGACTGTCTGTCCGAACAAACCTTAATAGAGAGCTCAAAATGGTGTCATTTCAGAGTAACTGCCGCACATGCGCAGCAGCGTCGTGAATACGAAACGTATCTCGTAAGAGGAAATTTTGACTTATGAGAATAATAATTATTACAAGTTGTATGGATCTTTATAGTTTGAATCAATAGTTCGCATTGATTTCAATGAAGAATATATGATTTTACTTCAACTATAAAATGAAATAATCAGCGGTAGAACTGATACTTGGGTAGAAATAACAAAATTACTCGTTCAATAGTAAGATAATGTAGACTTCTAACAATAAAATCATAAGGATTCCCTTAACGTGTAAACAAACAAAAAATTAACCCTAGAAAACTTGCAATGATTCGCCTACTGCGTGATCGAACACAAATGAAAAATAACTCTAGGAGTAAGAAATAAATGAAAAGAACACTATTTTAAATTAATATTGAAAATTCTTAAGATTTAGTTTTAACCTTGGATGATATAAGTGACGTGAATGGCGAATAAGGCGGCTAAAAGCCATACTGCCGCGAGTCATTGCCGCCGCCGATAAGGTGGTGGGGGCGGCGGTAGGCGACACCGAGGTGGCAGTGGGGGCAGAACCTGACGACTGCCCCCTCGCCCACGCTAGCACCTCCGTCCGTTCTTCCAGCACCTCGCGTACTCTTGGTAGCCGACAGACACTTTTTCCGATTGATAACGGGTCAACTTGATGCCGCGACGGATGTCCGGGGTGACAATCCCCTTGAAGCCACCTTTGCGAAGGAGCGAGTCAATAGTTTGGATCTGGTCCCAACCTGGAGGAGAGCAGACGATGGTTTATTAAGAATCGAGTCCCAGACAGCTTAATTACACAGGCACAAAAAAACTACAAATTCTTGACACAACGGTTTATCATCTTTTTGTACAGACCACTAAACGATAGATTCATTATTATTATTATGGATTATCATTCATTATTAATCATTATTATCAAGTAGTGCAAATTATTATTATCCAACTTAAACGCCTTCCAAAGGTGCCAAACGTTCGTAAAATTTATAGCTGATTCCGAACATCACCTTATTTTTTCGATTGCATCGCTTCCAACCCCCATTTTCTAAATTTAAAAAAACATTTCGTCCGCAGGTTTTCTGTACACCTATATGCTTCGAGGTTCGAAATAGTTTTTCGTTCTCTAATATTTCAATGGTCTCAATTGCCAATCATTTTTCCAGGCTTCATTTCTATTGTTATCTCAAGAAATGTGCAGAAAAAATTACGAAAACTGGGAATTTGTGATGAATGGTTTGCTGAGTTTCCCCTGTAACTCGGGAAGGTTAGGCAATTACGCCCACCCAGAGAGACTGCCTGGTCTGCTTTCACAGACCTACCTATCCCCAGAGCAGTCGAACCAAGAATACGAGAAGCAAGGGAAACAAAGCAAACCATTACAGGTATGCCAGGCGGTTGTTGATAGAAAAAAAGAGGGACTGGAAGTAGTATGGAGTTCCAAACCAGGAAGAACAACTGGAAAACTCCAGGGTATGGTTAACCTCCATCGTAATGGTACTACTGCAAATTTATTACTTGTGGAGAACTATGCTCCTACAATCATGGATATTGGCAGGGGATAGAAAATAGAAGAACCCAATGAATAATAGAGGCATGGAAATAAGAAATTTGAAGAATCGAGGAGAGAAAGATATTCAATATAAATGCCAATATATATGCTTATACGCAAATGGGTATGATCCCTAAATAGGAGTCCCTTCTGGGAAAACCCCTGAAAGAACTCGTTAAAGCTCTAAAAAAATAGTGGAGGAGGTATCGAGGCAAAGCCAGCACATACCTACCAACCACACTCTGCTACCATGTGATGAATGGTTTGCTGAGTTTCCACTGTAACCCGGGGAGGTTAGGCAATTACGCCCACCCAGAGAGATTGTCTGGTCTGCTTTCACGGACCTACCTGTCCCCAGAGCAGTCGAACCAAAAACACGAGAAGCAAGGGAAACTCAGCAAACCATTACAAATTTCATAGACTTTTCGACAGTTTTTTGAGATAATGGCGGGTAGGAAAAGCGGTGCAATCGATAAAATAAGGTGATAATCTGAATCAGCAATAAATTTAACATAAGTTAGGCACTTTTGGGAAGCGTTTGCGTTGGATTGAGGTTTAACTAAAAAACTAATGCAGATAAAATTTAAAAACAAAAACCTTAACCGACCTCGGATTCGGATTCAGGACCCCGAAAAACGTGAGAAATCGACAACCTCCGGCCAGATACAAGACCGACCCAAAATTTTGTAAACTAGTGTTATTCAGAGTGAAATAAGATAATGAAGGTGTACCGTGAAGGTATTCTGAACTGAGGAAATTAAATGCAGGTGTTCCACTTGGCCCCATACTGCAGCACTTACAGCAACTGTTGCTGATGATCTTGCTATTCTTGCAGTTGCACACTCCGCTGTAGAACCAACCAGTAAACTACAATATGCTGTCATCAATGTCCTAAGCTGGACGAAGAAGTTAAGGTTGAAGTTGTACAAAACGAAATCTATCCATATAAACTTCACAAATCTGAAAAGAGACGTAATCCTATTAAAGATTAACTCGGAAACCGTATTTTATGCGGACTCTCGACTGCAAGCTGAAATGGAAAGCCCATGGAATAAGTTGCCAGCAAGTAATCAAACCAAACTGGACTTACGGGTGCCAACTGTGGGGTTGCACAAAGCAATATATTGCACAAAGCAATATATTGCAAAAAGCAATATACAAACAAATCAAAACAGAGTCCTGCAGTGTATTGTCTAGGCACCTTCGAACGGCTGATCTCTATCGTGACATACAGATAGAGACTGTTGGCGGTGAAACACGGACTTTGGCTCCACAAACATCCAAAAGTTGGAGTATTGAGCCTGGTGGACAACAGCGGAGATTGAAGAGGACCAAACAAAGTACCTCGTCAAGACTCACTAGTGTGGAGTGATGTGTAGTGGAAATAGGTAGTGATCAATAGACCACAAAAAACGCTCTACTGTATTATAAAAACGTTGCTAACATGTATAAACAATTTAAAAAAAAAAAAAAAAAAACAGATCTCGAAATCCCCCAGGGTTTTTCTATCTAGAGCTAGAACATTTTTGGCTTTGGTGTTAATATCCGAGTTTTGCAGGAACTAACCAAAAAGAATCTAGACTTGCTCCTAGCCTAACAGATCTCATATCTCATGCACCAAGGTTCTACAGACTAGAAAAGAAACGCAACAGGTTCTGGAATACTTGTATGGTGGCCTACCTTGTTCTGTGGCGACCTCAGGCAAGTAAGTTGCAGTACGTTTGTTGCCTTTCTCATTGTGAAACTCAATACGAATTCCATGAACACCAACTTCCCAGTCAGTGTAGTCTGTGCCATCCTCAAAATGGCGAAGGATGGACACAGAGACGTGGAGTTTGGAGAGCTCCTCTCGCGATATTGGACTGAAGCGTGAGTCTTTCACAGCGCTGGAACGGAAGCTTCAACTTTTAGTACAGGTTTAGAATATTAATATAACAGTAGAGAGAACAGATGAGGTTGAGCCAACCCTAATTAAATTACTGATGAAGGAATTTCTTTTACAGTTCAACAAGCTAGTGGACATATTTGCAGGAGCTCCTATTTTGCTGGAGACAGGACTCATTTTTTGTAGTAAGGCAGGAGATTCACAAACCGGATATTTCCGGAAAGTATCTATTCATAGATACCAATAGTGTATACCAAACGATACTTTATGGTTAATTGGCCAAGTGATACCCTGGAAATATAGTTCAGTGATGAAACGTGCCAATTGGGTCAATCTATGCAATCCACTAGAGGTAATGGCCGGTTTGGATTGATTGAGGGTGAGCAAATTCAAGGACTTAAACTTATTTTTGTACCAAAATAAGTACAAACGAATTTAAAAAATGAAAATCATAAATTCGTTTGTACTTATTTTGGTACAAAAATAAGTTTAAGTCCTTGAATTTGCTATATTATAGACTATTATCCGAGAGGGACTACCGCAAGCCTTTATCAGATTCCACTCTGTTTCCTATACAGCGACAGGTATAAAATGTGCACAATATCTGTATACCTTGAGCTCTTCATAGGCATCTCGAGGATGGGAAGTTAATGGTGTCGAAGAAAGCTGCAATTATTCAATTATTTACGTCATCTTCAGTATGGTTCGCCACATCTGAAGTCCTTTAAAATCCGACATTAAAGAATAACAAGTTCAAATACATTTCTCAGGGAACCAATGATACCAACAAGGTCGTCAGAGGTTACAAGGCTTATTCCAACTAATTTTCAGAGTTTCAAAGGACCTTAGTGTGAAAGCTTGAACTTTCAACATACTACACTTTGAGCAGTTGAGTCTCCCTCGCCACTCATACTGACCAAGCATCAGTACTTACATCCAGGGAACCAAAACGTTAGACCAAGTATCTAAATCGTTGTAAATTTGAAATGAAGAAGGGGTAGTGGACCTTGACTCCAACGTCTTGACTCCCATGGTTACCTTGTTACTGCATACTCGCGGATCCCGTTATGGAGATTAATGGCATTGAAGGTTCCAATGCACCCACGAAGTCTCCGGTCACGACCGATTTCCCAAGTGACGAATAGAGGACTGAAAATCACGTAATAATAAAGGCAATGAATAATACAATTCACCAAAAGATGAAGAGATGGAATTGGAAGTAAATTAGTAACTCTGTCTTGAGTCTCTACAATTTGACGACAAAACAAAGACATTTCAGAACTGAACCATACATGAGTTAACTCTTATCGTGAACACCTGCCTTCAAAACGGTACTCTCCTCCAAGTGAACACATGATTTCAAAAAGATTACCACACAAAATTTCGAATGTTGATCTAGAGCGGAGTATTTGATACAAGAAAATCAAACATACGTTCACAGACGAATAGTCAATACCTATCCCACAATTTCTTGACCGACTACTAGAGCGGGATGGATGTAATGAGCTGAAATTGTGAGGATTGGGCTTTCGACCGATGCATGAAGATGGCTTTCCCACATCCAAATGTTTGCATACAAATAAAGTCAAGGTGATATTCTGATCCCATCCCGCAATGCCGGTAACTAGAATTCTGTTGAGGAAATTATCATTTCCAGCAAATTAGCAATTTCATCCTTCGTGCATTACAGATGTTTCCCTTATTGTCCGAAACATGGACCAAGGCCAGTGAACTTAGACATGAAAAAGGGCCAACCTTGCAATAAATCCGACTTTGGTTCTGAATTTTCCATGTTATTAGGACCTCTTTGAATAGTATAAAACCAAGTTTGCAGCTTCGAATGTGGCCGTGCTTGGTGGTGCTCGAAAAGCCTCGAAATTTTGTGACTAGTTTCAGTTTTTGGCCCAAAACCCCCCAGACGAATGCTTCCCACTGAACCTGGACCGAGAAAAAAAATTAAAATTTAAATATGTGTAAAAACAATTTTCGCGTTGTATCGTATTAACTACTGTACGAGTTTAGTGTTTTTTCCTTGCTGTGTTTCTGCTTTGGATGACTCTTTTGTAATGCAATATGTGTAAAGCATGAATGTTAATCTCGAACGAAAAAAGTTACACTCACCTTTTTCAAAGTAGATGAAATTTTCTATAATTTGAGACCAACCGCAGTTTTGTAGGTTAGATAGAACCTGAGATATTGGCTTCCAAAAATTAGCATTGTTTTCCAAAAAGATCAAAATCTAAGTTTTTGTCATGTTTCAAGTGAAATTACGGTAGGGGGGGGGGGAGTTGTGGAGAAATTATTTAGCTTTCATTTCAGCCCATTCTGACGCCTGTAGGCCCAATAGTTCTCGTTTTATGTCGAAGAAAAAAAATAGGAGAAATTGGGTTTTTTGAGAAATGGAGCATGGCAATGTTCTGTGCTAATTCTGATAAACATAATATATAATATATAAACATAATATGAAATATTATTTCATTACAAAAGAGTCATCCAAAGCAAAAAAAAAAATGAATGTAACACAATTTACAGATGAAATGCAAGGGGGGAAAAAAACGCTAAGCACTTACAATATTTAATATAATACAATACAACGCGTACAATTTTTTTCATATTTAAATTTTAAATTTTTTGCTCGGACCAGGTTCAGTGGGAAGCATCCTTCGGGGGTTTTGGGCCAAAACTGAAACTAGTCACAAAATTTCGGGGTTTTACGAGCACCACCAAGTTAACCAGCAACTTTCGAAGCTGCAAACTTGGTTTTGTACTATTCAAAGGGGTCCTAACAACATGCAAAAGTCAAAACCAAAGGCGGATTTATTGCAACCTTCGACGTTTTAAATTCACTGGCCTCCTTCAGCAGCTTCCACGCTTTCGAGAAAGGCGTATTCGAGTTATGTATTAACTTTCGTTTCATCCTTCCCCTATTGTTACCCAAGTTCTGTTTAATTTTCTTCCCTTTTTACCTCACGGTTCCCAAGATTTTGTAAGCTGGTAATTGTGGTACTAAACGCGTACAGAAGGTAACGATCCATTTATATTCAATCCTAATTGGAAATAATTACTTTTTGTATGTAATTAAATATCAACAGCCACAGTGCAAAACCCTGTAAGTTCTTCTATATTGTGATTTGTAAAAACCTACATGATAGGAACCTCCAGAATACCTGTAAGTATACCGACATAAAAAGTAACAGATGATGAAACTTTTTTCGATTCTTTCAACAATTTCGTATTTTTTCGGTGTAACATTTCATAATGTATGCGATGGAACCAAATTAGATTAATTAATTTAGGTGACTCTATACTATGGTAAGGCTGATGTTAAGACAGATCAATTTTATTGCACCTACCGAAGATTGATTTGATTTCAAAACGTTTAAAAAGTTAGAAAAGTTTCTTATACTGTGAATTTTCTAGTTAACTTGATAAGACTTGAGCTTTTTTATTTTTCATTAAAAATGTTATTTACTTGGTTTTTAATATACAACCCATTCTTCAATGGGGTTGACACTTTGTAAGTTACAATCGAATTCAGTGTAAATTTCAGCCGAAAATTCCTATTACGAAGAATGAGTGATATTGAAGTATTTCAAAACGTTCAAAAAATATGTACTTAGTGTACCATCTGGCGTTCAAAGAGGTACAAATATGCAGTTTTTTAGCTCTTCTGGAAATGTTCACTTTTTGCATTGTGGCTGTTGATATAGTATATTATTTTATGTGTGTGATTTAGTTTGACCGTCAGTAAGAATGATGTTGAGGGATGTCGAGGGTCGGTCAAATGAAAATTGATTTATGTGCCAACGTTTCGAAGAATATATTTCTTCATCTTCAGGGCAGTTTATAAAATGGAGTTGGACTCCAACAGGGAAGTTCTTGCCTCCAGATCACAGAAGTGACAACTTCGTTACTATGAAATATATGTACCTATACAATACTTTTTTCATTAATATCATTTTTAATACAGTATTTATACAAGTACCTGTGTATAATAGAGGGTTTCGAATGAATAAATTTAAAAAAAAATCTTTCCATCAAGTACACTTATTGATTAGGTAAGTAATTCAACACAAAAGTGGCCAAAGGACTATTAGGCACACTCCTAAATTGTATAATATATGTGTCGCAAGTTGTAATACATACAGGGAAAACCATAAAATGACTGGATTTTTATGAGAAGCTTCTTCTTACACCTGGTTGTGATCCCTGCCTTGTCAAAAATAGAACACTACGGTCATAAACCAACAACCCTTAAAATTACAATACGTACGTGGGCTGGAGAATATGAAACTGTAAGGGAGTAATTATCATGAGAAACGAAAGAGAGCCTAGTTAGTAAAGCAGCTGGACTCGACGTACCTTTAGGGAAAGGGGGGAAAATGAAATGTTCAACGATGAAATGACCGAATGATGAAGGGTTTCGAAAGTTGGTTGAAAATCAATATAATTTCACTTACTAAGGATCATTGCAGAATTCGGGAGACTTGGGTGGCTCCAAGCTGTGGAGATGGCAGTATAATACGTCAAAACAATAATAGCACATATCGGGATGAGCTACCATTCCATTTCGAATCCCGTTGGGGATGAGGGATGTCGTCCCGTTGCAGGGCACACTCGAATTGTTGTTGAGCTTTTGTTTTTTAGTCCCGCAGCAACCCGAGGCCATTTTATCATGCCTTGCACCGACCAAAATATATAGAAGGAAGTTTCAAATGAACGGATAAAAACTAATATTTACAAGAAAATAAATGAAAAAGGAAAACTACAGATCTACTGGCCACTTCGGACTCTTCAGAGCCCCAAAGCGATCAGCTGACGCGATATACACAAAGAAGTGGGCCACTGCGCATGCTCAGCAGCGCCACCTGGACGGTCCTGCAGTGCAGCCAACCCTCATGCAGCAGTGGTGTTCCTTTGTTGAAAATAGCTACAAACAACAAGTAATTAACTGCTTGATGTTGTTTTTTTATTCATTTTTAAATTTTCCTAGTTTTGAATCATTCTCACCATTAAAAACTCACGATTCTTCCTCCATGACTGTTCCCGTCAGTTGTCGCCGACAACTTGTCGGATTCGAATCACTCAGACAACTTGTCTGAGACAAGCCACCTGTTCATTACGTTCATTACTGACTGACAGAACTCGTTCATTACGTTCACACTGGGTTTCGCGTCAGGCGGTATCTTTATTGCTGCACAAATTTTGTTTAACTTTTAAAGTTAAACTTATAGAGGTAGGTAGTAAAGTTGAAATAGGTAGAAGCAGTAGAATTTAGTGAGAATGTCGGGTGTGACAAATAAGCATTTGGACCGTCCAACGAGTGATGGTTTGTTTGAATGGGAGCGGTGAACGGTGAAACTAGTTTCTGGTTTCTTGACCCAGAAACAGTGGATTTTGACAGTGGATTTTTTTTTTTTTTCTAGTTGTTTCTATTTGTTTCTCATAACCCCCAATCGGGTTCTTATAAAAATATTCTTTAGTTGCTTAACACTATTGTCCAGGCTCGGCGGGAACTTTGTTCCTATTTGGAAAATAAAAGTGTTTATTATTAAACCGCCCAATCAGGCAGCACTGGTGACGCGAATGCTCCAACGGATGTTTGAGGAAGTAGGAAACGTCTGTCATCTCGTCATGTGAAGTGGAAGCCTCATGGAAGAAAGTCTCCCTTCTTCCATGTGGAAGACTATAACCCGTTTGTTACCTCCCCTCAATATTGTTGCCTCGTGTGTTGTGAGAGGTTGTGTTTAGGTGCTTTTCGTACGAGTATATTTCAACAGTCAATTTATATCAAAATATCATCAACATTAGTCAAGTGCTCAGTGTCAGAGGTTCACAGTGAAATTCGTATAACTTTTCGAGGGTTTTGTTGACTGTTTGTGCTCCGTCGACGTGCTACAGGTGCAGTGTTCCAAATGGCTGAAGGCGCGAATTCATCAAATGCACGAGCTGTCGTTTCACTCGCAGGTACGAGAGATTTTCAAAAGGAAAACAAGAGTATTTGAAACAATCGTCTATTTCCACTGAAATATCATGTACCTAACTGTTAGACTGGTTTCGGTGATTGAACCATCGTCAGTAACTAAACAATACTCACATTTCAGTGGAAATAGACGATTTCTTCAAATACTCTGGTTTTCCTTAACGTGGGTTTCCACGATTTCGTCGCCTAATGATTTAGTTCGTAGAGATTTTCAAGGTAAAAGTGTAGTATAACGTACTCAGCCCCGATTTTTCCGAATCACAATTTTGACTTGTGTCGATGACATCCGAAAATTGACAAAATCAATCATTATCGAGTTGTTCACACGTGAAATGTCAAAACGTTTACGTTACACCGAATTCAGAAGGCTAATAAGCTGTAGGTTGAGTTCAAAACGGTCTTTAGTCGAATCTACTGTCAGGAAAATCATCCAAATTCAATGTAAGAAACCTTCGCCGTTTTTGGGGCACCGTTTGGTTTCCCATTAACAGAGGAGATGTTGTGTAGTTACGGAGGTAAGTGAAGTTTACTTGGTGGGACTTCTGAGCATTTGTTCTCATTAACCACTTTTCGTCCCACTGTACAAGGGCATCAGCGTGCTGTTGGAGGTTTCGCGTCGCTATTTGTCCGCATTTGGATTTGGTCAAAATACCACGATCATCAGCGAACACCCTGCATTCTCTAGAGATCACCCAGCCCTCATCCCTTCATTCCGTGGTGACCCCGAAGGAACTCCACCACTTTTTGGAAGTAACCAAAACATTATGCGAGACCTTTATCAACCCCCAAAACCCATTTCAAACCTTTTTTATGGCCATCCGGAGGTTTGTACAACCAGCCTTTCGTTCGGTACAATTTATGGTACCTTCCATTTATAATTAGGTAAAAACTATTTTATGCAATTTTATTCGTTTGGCCATTCTTTTATTTTCATTAGCCTTGTAATTTAACAATAGGTCGTCACCTATAGACGAAGAAACCCATTTGAAAGCAAATAATTATGCGTATGAAGTAAGTAAGTACTTGAAAAAATAAATTATTTGCTTTCGATTAACTGGACATTGATTATTCACAATCGATTAATTGGTTACATAGATTATTAGCTTACGAATAATCATTTGTTGTATAATCGATTATTTGGTTCCAATGTTGCATCCCTAGTTCTATGGATGTAAGCCGTTATGGGAGTGAGAACATCGAAGGTTTTGCACAGGGATCTAGTTGGAGAACGCTTATGGGCATTGGTTGATATTCTTAAAACTGAATTCATTGTTATGTTTATTTTGTTGAAGTTAGATGCACAAGTACCTCCCCATACAATAATACCATAAGTTAAGATGCTGTGTACTTTTATTTATTTTTTTATTTATTATTAGCACGGGCAACCCCAGTAAACATTTACATAATGTTTATTAAAATACATGGGGGATTACAGCAAGCGAAACGTAATGAAGTGAAAGTGATTAAATGATTGAAAAGAAAGAGGTGAAGACAACAATATAGATTTGGAAGGGAGAGTTGAAAAAGTCAAACTGTGGGTAAGAGGCCAGGAGGAGATTCGCACTTCGGAGGATTCGGTGAAGAGGGCGGTTTTCTAACGTAATTTGTGAATGAAAAAGGGATATTAAATAAAACTGATGAGCGAGTGGGGGTTTTAGAGGCGACCAAATTAATTTTAGAAAGCGAAGAGGGACAATTTATACGATTGTTGAGTAATTTGAACATCAGATTCTTCTTCTTTCCAGGGTATCAAGGTGGCATCTGTGAAGGAGGGCAGTATAAATCACAACATCCGAGGGGATTCCCGATTTGTACGCCACGTAGAGCAGAATACTTCTTATACTTGAGCATAATACACCCTTTTAAGATTTTCTCTTGTTAGCCAACTTCGTAGTATTAGAAAGTACCTACTGCATCGATTTCCTGATTTTATTGACCAATGCTGCTACATGATCCTTCCACTTGAGATGTTGATCCAAGTGCACACCGAAGATAATATTATCGAATTCAGCCTTTCTATTTCCATGCAGCTACACAAGTTTCTTACTGCATCACAGTATCCATCTCAAACATTTCATTATAATTAAAGGTACCTTCTAACTTACGTTGCTGGGGGCGTACGATCTCGTTGAATCGAGACATTCGAGGTTCCAGAAAGTCTGAATGTTCGTCTGCTGGATTTTCCTGGTACCTCACAAATGTACCATCACTGTGAGCACTATGACGTCTGGCTGTGGTAAGCCTACTCTAGTAGTTCTCCACGAGACCATTCGTGAATTCAGTAACTGACTAAATCAGGTCTTATCAGCTAGGCGTGGCTAATACGGTTATTTCTTGGTGATAGGTTATCGAGTAACAGCGACCGTCTGGTAATAGGTTGTCGTATTAGGTTATTTTGGTAATAGGTTACAGCGATTCGGTATAACTATTATATAGGCGTCACAGTCTTATAACTAACTATTGCTAAAATTCAATGAAATTATATCTTAGGTGATTCATAATGGTAATAATATCATGGTAGGTGCACACCTTTCACGCATTCGATTTCCGTAACCTATTACCTGGTATTAGGTCCCAGCCAACCTATTGCCAGGTAGTTAGTGGTTATCAAGGAATCCCAAGGGACCGGGAGGGGTATTCGTAAAGAGGCCCTCAAAGGCCTTTGAACCAAGTTCTCAAAACAGTTATTCCAGTAATAGGGGCTTCTGGTATTAGGTTACTGAACAGTATTCGGTTATTTGAAGCGACCAACGTTGAATATTCGTACCGATTGCCCAAATGTATCATAAATTGAATCAAATTGTTCTGTTTGTGAATGTTAGAAGAGGAGGCCAGTAACACTGCTGGACAAGATGACGGCTTGACTATGAGGCGATTTGCTGGAGAGAAATCTGTGAAAGAAGAAAAAGAAGAAATCTTTGAGGAAACAAAATACGACTTCACCTTGGTGTACGGTAGGTACCCATTGTACTCATCACTTGATAACGATTCGAATGATTTTGAAATTCGGTAGTTCTATGATTTAAAAACAAGGAAATCAAAGGGTTATCGACATTAAGACGTAATGCAACACATACTTTTTAAATATTAACTTGGGGTTTTTGTCCAATATTTGAATCGTATGCAAATCATCAGAATCGAATGTGATGACATCGGTGACCCAATAACAGGCTGTTCGTTTTATAGAAGATGAAGCGTGTTTCGACCCACTGAATCCTGAACTGGATCTTGTGGAAGTTAAAGAAGAACATGATTTCGATGAAGAACCAGCTATTAAGATTGAACCTTCTCTTGCTGATGGTAAGAACTGTTTTTGGTTACTATTTTGGTACATTCTGACCTCTCCGGCGTCTGATGGTTTTTCTCCTGTTCAAACGTCAACAAAGTGGTGCTGAGGTGTATGACACATAATATACCCCCGTCCCACCAACCTTTTGAATTACGTTTGCAGTGGTACACCTAGCCGTCAATTATCCTCAGTATTGACATTTGAACCCCTAACCAATGTTGAATATTCATAACAATTGTCCCAATGTATCATAAATTGAATCAAGTTGTTCTGTTTGTGTATGTCAGAAGAGGAGGCCAGTAACACTGACCAACAAGAGGACGGCATGACTATGAGGCGATTAGATGGAGATGAAGCTGTAGAAGATGAAGAAAAAATCTTTGAGGAATCGGAATGCGACATCGCGTTGGTAGACAATAATGACAGTAAGTACCCATTGTACTCATGATTTTCATTTGATAACGGTTTTAACGATTTTGAAATCCAGTAGTTCTATGGTTCAAATCAAAGCGTTTACTCCAGGCATGATGAAACACAGACAGAATAATACCCTGACAATAAATAGGTCGTTTATGAGTTTTTATTTGTGAATCATCGTAATTCTTTGATGATGACAATAATATAAATAAGGTTCTTTCATATTTTGTGTGTGAAGTCATTTGAGTTTTTTTGACATCTTTGTGTTGAGATGGTTAAATGATCTCGTCCATCTCATGATGACCCACAACTTTTGTAATACATACAATATTACTTAGTAATGTCAACATACTAAAGAATGAAATTTAGGAGAGGAGTTTAGTATGTTGACTCTCAAAACACTCCAATGAATTTGAGCAATGAATTTGACTTCTGAGCATTTGTTCTCATTAACCACTTTTCGTCCCACTGTACAAGGGCTGTTGGAGGTTTCGCGTCGCTATTTGTCCGCATTTGGATTTGGTCAAAATACCATGATCATCAGCGAACACCCTGCATTCTCTAGAGATCACCCAGCCCTCATCCCTTCATTCCGTGGTGACCCCGAAGGAACTCCACCACTTTTTGGAAGTAACCAAAACATTATGCGAGACCTTTATCAACCCCCAAAACCCATTTCAAACCTTTTTTATGGCCATCCGGAGGTTTGTACAACCAGCCTTTCGTTCGGTACAATTTATGGTACCTTCCATTTATAATTAAAAACTATTTTATGCAATTTTATTCGTTTGGCCATTCTTTTATTTTCATTAGCCTTGTAATTTAACAATAGGTCGTCACCTATAGACGAAGAAACCCATTTGAAAGCAAATAATTATGCGTTTGAAGTAAGTAGGTACTTGAAAAAATAAATTATTTGCTTTCGATTAACTGAACATTGATTATTCAATATCGATTAATTGGTTACATAGATTATTAGCTTACGAATAATCATTTGTTGTATAATCAATTATTTGGTTCCAATGTTGCATCCCTAGTTCTATGGATGTAAGCCGTTATGGGAGTGAGAACATCGAAGGTTTTGCACAGGGACCTAGTTGGAGAACGCTTATGGGCATTGGTTGATATTCTTAAAACTGAATTCATTGTTATGTTTATTTTGTTGAAGTTAGATGCACAAGTACCTCCCCATACAATAATACCATAAGTTAAGATGCTGTGTACTTTTATTTATTTTTTTATTTATTATTAGCACGGGCAACCCCAGTAAACATTCACATAATGTTTATTAAAATACATGGGGGATTACAGCAAGCGAAACGTAATGAAGTGAAAGTGATTAAATGATTGAAAAGAAAGAGGTGAAGACAACAATATAGATTTGGAAAGGAGAGTTGAAAAAGTCAAACTGTGGGTCAGAGGCCAGGAGGAGATTCGCACTTCGGAGGATTCGGTGAAGAGGGCGGTTTTCTAACGTAGTTTGTGAATGAAAAAGGGATATTAAATAAAACTGATGAGCGAGTGGGGGTTTTAGAGGCGACCAAATTAATTTTAGAAAGCGAAGAGGGACAATTTATACGATTGTTGAGTAATTTGAACATCAGATTCTTCTTCTTTCCAGGGTATCAAGGTGGCATCTGTGAAGGAGGGCAGTATAAATCACGACATCCGAGGGGATTCCCGATTTGTACGCCACGTAGAGCAGAATACTTCTTATACTTGAGCATAATACACCCTTTTAAGATTTTCTCTTGTTAGCCAACTTCGTAGCATTAGAAAGTACCTACTGCATCGATTTCCTGATTTTATTGACCAATGCTGCTACATGATCCTTCCACTTGAGATGTTGATCCAAGTGCACACCGAAGATAATATTATCGAATTCAGCCTTTCTATTTCCATGCAGCTACACAAGTTTCTTACTGCATCTCAGTATCCATCTCAAACATTTAATTATAATTAAAGGTACCTTCTAACTTACGTTGCTGGGGGCGTACGATCTCGTTGAATCGAGACATTCGAGGTTCCAGAAAGTCTGAATGTTCGTCTGCTGGATTTTCCTGGTACCTCACAAATGTACCATCACTGTGAGCACTATGACGTCTGGCTGTGGTAAGCCTACTCTAGTCGTTCTCCACGAGACCATTCGTGAATTCAGTAACTGACTAAATCAGGTCTTATCAGCGAGGCGTGGCTAATACGGTTATATCTTGGTGATAGGTTATCGAGTAACAGCGACCGTCTGGTAATAGGTTGTCGTATTAGGTTATTTTGGTAATAGGTTACAGCGATTCGGTATAACTATTATATAGGCATCACAGTCTTATAACTAACTATTGCTAAAATTCAATGAAATTATATCTTAGGTGATTCATAATGGTAATTACTATGATATTAATATCATGGTAGGTGCACAGCTTTCACGCATTCGTTTTCCGTAACCTGGTATTAGATCCCAGCCAACCTATTGCCAGGTAGTTAGTGGTTATCAAGGAATCCCAAGGGACCGGGAGGGGTATTCGTAAAGAGGCCCTCAAAGGCCTTTCAACCAAGTTCTCAAAACAGTTATTCCAGTAATAGGGGCTTCTGGTATTAGGTTACTGAACAGTATTCGGTTATTTGAAGCGACCAACGTTGAATATTCGTACCGATTGCCCAAATGTATCATAAATTGAATCAAATTGTTCTGTTTGTGAATGTTAGAAGAGGAGGCCAGTAACACTGCTGGACAAGATGACGGCTTGACTATGAGGCGATTTGCTGGAGAGAAATCTGTGAAAGAAGAAAAAGAAGAAATCTTTGAGGAAACAAAATACGACTTCACCTTGGTGTACGGTAGGTACCCATTGTACTCATCACTTGATAACGATTCGAATGATTTTGAAATTCGGTAAGTAGTTCTATGATTTAAAAACAAGGAAATCAAAGGGTTATCGACATTAAGACGTAATGCAACACATACTTTTTAAATATTAACTTGGGGTTTTTGTCCAATATTTGAATCGTACGCAAATCATCAGAATCGAATGTGATGACATCGGTGACCCAATAACAGGCTGTTCGTTTTATAGAAGATGAAGCGTGTTTCGACCCACTGAATCCTGAACTGGATCTTGTGGAAGTTAAAGAAGAACATGATTTCGATGAAGAACCAGCTATTAAGATTGAACCTTCTCTTGCTGATGGTAAGAACTGTTTTTGGTTACTATTTTGGTACATTCTGACCTCTCCGGCGTCTGATGGTTTTTCTCCTGTTCAAACGTCAACAAAGTGGTGCTGAGGTGTATGACACATAATATACCCCCGTCCCACCAACCTTTTGAATTACGTTTGCAGTGGTACACCTAGCCGTCAATTATCCTCAGTATTGACATTTGAACCCCTAACCAATGTTGAATATTCATAACAATTGTCCCAATGTATCATAAATTGAATCAAGTTGTTCTGTTTGTGTATGTCAGAAGAGGAGGCCAGTAACACTGACCAACAAGAGGACGGCATGACTATGAGGCGATTAGATGGAGATGAAGCTGTAGAAGATGAAGAAAAAATCTTTGAGGAATCGGAATGCGACATCGCGTTGGTAGACAATAATGACAGTAAGTACCCATTGTACTCATGATTTTCATTTGATAACGGTTTTAACGATTTTGAAATCCAGTAGTTCTATGGTTCAAATCAAAGCGTTTACTCCAGGCATGATGAAACACAGACAGAATAATACCCTGACAATAAATAGATCGTTTATGAGTTTTTATTTGTGAATCATCGTAATTCTTTGATGATGACAATAATATAAATAAGGTTCTTTCATATTTTGTGTGTGAAGTCATTTGAGTTTTTTTGACATCTTTGTGTTGAGATGGTTAAATGATCTCGTCCATCTCCATTGATGAAGTAGTAAGAATCCTTTCATTCTTCTAAGTGAATAGGTGACTTTTTCTCTCATACAAGTCGATGAGATTTAAATCATCTTGAAGTATATTGAAGTTAACTTTTTTTTTTTTTTTTGCAGGAGAAAAACCATTCTCTTGCCATCTATGCGACTACAAGGCTGCTGAGCGCTCAAACCTTTCAAGGCACATGAGAACCCACACAGGTACCTGCAGGTTTAGTTACTAAAACTATAATTCCATATATTTTCTCTAGTGCCAATGAGTAGGTACTTGTAATTAGCATGATTGATGAAGTAGTAAGAATCCTTTCATTCTTCTAAGTGAATAGGTGACTTTTTCTCTCATACAAGTCGATGAGATTTAAATCATCTTGAAGTATATTGAAGTTAACTTTTTTTTTTTTTTTTGCAGGAGAAAAACCATTCTCTTGCCATCTATGCGACTACAAGGCTGCTGAGCGCTCAAACCTTTCAAGGCACATGAGAACCCACACAGGTACCTGCAGGTTTAGTTACTAACACTATAATTCCATATATTTTCTCTAGTGCCACTGAGTACTTGTAATTAGCATGATTGATGAAGTAGTAAGAATCCTTTCATTCATCTAAGTGAATAGGTGACTTTTGCTCTCATACAAGTGGATGAGATTTAAATCATCTTGAAGTATAATGAAGTTAACTTTTTATTTTTTGCAGGAGAAAAACCATTCTCTTGCCATCTATGCGACTACAAGGCTGCTGAGCGCTCAACTCTTTCAATGCACATGAGAACCCACACAGGTACCTGCAGGTTTAGTTACTAAAACTATAATTCCATATATTTACTCTTGTGCCACTGAGTACTTGTAATTAGCATGATTGATGAAGTACTAAGAATCCTTTCATTCTTCTAAGTGAATTGGTGACTTTTGCTCTCATACAAGTTTTTTTTTTTTTTTTTTTTTTGAAAGATTTTATTGCTCCAAGTAATAACTTATTAACAATATTATTTTGAAACTAGGGCACATACTATTCAAAGCTTAGATACATCACTGAGTTTTGTTCATTTTTATGATGATATTGCATTCACTATACTGCTTCACCCGTGAGCAAGCTCGAGCGGTTTGGTACGCTTCAATCGTCTGGTGATATCACTCGTGTCAAGGAGTCGGACAGCTTCCTCGTTGACGTGAGACCTTAGCCGTTGAAAATGACGTACGGCTTGCCGCTTGATGGCTTCGTTTATGGTTTCGATTTGAAGTTCATGGTGGAGTCGTTCATTTCGAAAGTACCATGGTGCATTGACAACATTTCTTAGCACATTGTTCTGGAATCTTTGGATTATTTCCCGGTTTGATTGAGCCGTGCAGCCCCACAGCTGAGCTCCGTAAGTCCAGACTGGTTTAAGGACTTGGTTATACAGCGTAAGCTTGTTCTGGATTGACAGTTTTGACCGCCTCCCCATTAGCCAGTACATTTTTCTGAATTTGAGAAGAAGTTCCTCCTTCTTTTTCTTGACGTGGGCTTTCCACCGAAGCCTGGCATCAAGCGTCATACCGAGGTATTTGGCTTCATTGGCATGAGGAATCACTTTGCCATTGAGATAAGCCGGTATATAGTCGATCCTTTTATTGGTGAAATCGACATGTACCGACTTAGTTTCATTCATTTTGATTCTCCATTTCGCTGTCCATTGTTGTATGCTAGATATTGACCGCTTTAACTTGGTCATTGACTCAATGTTGCTGTCTCCAACTGCCAATATCGCTGTATCGTCTGCGAAAGTGGCTGTGGTGTTCATTTCAATTTCTGGGAGATCGCTGGTATACAGGACGTACAGGAGTGGGCCAAGTACACTCCCTTGCGGGACTCCTGCACATATCGGTTTTGGTTCTGAAAATGCATCATCTTGCTTTATCCTGAAGTAACGATTAGTGAGGTACGATTGAAGCAACTCAGCATACTTTATTGGCAGGGCCTTACGCAGCTTGTAGTTGAGTCCTTCATGCCAGACCTTGTCAAACGCCTGAGTGACGTCAAGGAAAATGGCAGAACATACTCTATTTTTCTCAAATGCTTCTTCGATGATGTGTGTTATCCGATGGACTTGGTCGATTGTTGAGTGTTTCTGCCTAAATCCAAACTGATGTCGTGGGATCAGCTTTCGTTCTTCAATAATTGGTATTAGTCTTCTGTGTATCAATTTTTCGAATAGTTTAGATAACACTGGTAGAAGTGAAATTGGTCTGTATGAACTTGGTTGCCCTGGTGGCTTGCCTGGTTTGGGAATCATAATGACTTCTGCTATCTTCCACAGCTGAGGGACGCTTCGAAGTTTGATTACCGCATTGATGATCATGACTATTTTTGCGATAGCTTTACGCGGTAGGTGCTGGAGGATTTGTCCAGTGATAAGGTCATAGCCTGGTGCCTTTTTTGGGTTGATATCCTTGCTGATCACCTGTTTTATCTCTTTGATGGTAACTAATGGGATATCATTGTCCTGATCAAGTGGAGGTGTTTCCTCTAGCGGCGGTTCATCCGCCATTGCGAGATTCGGAGTGAATATATTCGCAAGATGGTCTGCAAAAGTATTGGCTTTGTCTTGGTTGCTCCTTGCCCATTTCTCGTTTCCACTCGCAATAGGTGCAGCATGAGTAACAGGCCTCTTGAGATATTGTGTAGCCTTCCAAAGTGAGTAATCGGTATCACGATGACTCGTTAGCTCTGTGATGAAGTGTTCATGAGTTTCTTCATTGATCTCCTCCATCAGCGACTTCAGTTCACTTTGTGTTTTGTACCATTCAGACTTGTGATGTGGTGCTCTGGTAGCTTGCCATCGTTTTCTGGCCTTTCGTTTTTTCTTGATTGCAGAGACTATTTCTCGTGGATAATTGATACCTTTGAGCCTTCTTGAGATTGCAGGTGTGTTGTCCCATGCAACTATCTGAATGCTGCAAACGAGATGTTCGAGCTCACTTTCCACATCATCTGGCGTGTGTATAGGCTTGCTCAAATCAATATACCTGCAAATGTCTTGTTTGAAACGTTCCCAATTTGTCTTATGATTGACCAAGTACGGTTTGTGTGGCTTCTGTATGATTCGATCACTAAGCGTCAGAGCAATTGGGGAATGATCTGAACTCAAGTCATGGTTTTCCTCTACAAGAAGGTAGTTTGCTGAGATATTCTTTACAACGAAGAAGTCAATCAGGTCTGGAGTTTTGTTTGGGTCAGTGGGCCAGTAGGTTGGTTTCCCAGTAGAATGTGCCTCACAGTTGTCATCAATAATTGCTTGATGGAGTCTGCGTCCCTTTTCGGTGGTTAATCTCGATCCCCAGTCAGTGTTTTTTGCATTGAAGTCGCCTCCGAGAATGAAACGATTTCCAAGTTGGGCCAAGATGTTCTTGTATTCTTCATATTTAGTTTTGTACTTAGGTGGACAGTATATGCTTGCGACAGTAATCAGAAATGAATTAGTTTTTATCTCAAGAGCACACATCTGGACTGCTTCATTTTCAATTTTGATATACTCCTGATGGGCCAGGTTTTCTTTGATGATCACTGCACTTCCACCACGGGCATTGTTGCTCGGATGAATGGCATGGTAGCATTTGTACCCCTTGAGTCTGCAGAAAGATTCTTTGGTGAAGTGCGTCTCAGATATGAGACAGATATCAACATGATTGTAGTCTAGTGCCAACTGAAGCTCATTTTTCCGTGACGCGAGGCCATTGGCATTCCAGCAAAGTATTTTGACACTTTTCATGATGATTTTTTCGAGCCCTTGCGTTCAATTTTGCCAACACGCTCATTCAGGTTGTTAACACTCTGAGTAAGATTTGTGACAATTTCGAAAATTTGATTTATTTTAACTTGCATTTCATTATGGCTGGGATCGATAGATTGTCTCCTGCTTGACCGCTGTGCTAGCAATTGCTGGTTCTGCAAAACGTTTGCATAAGACATCAGATTTGAATTTGAAGTTTTTCCATCTCTCCCCTGAACTGACTTTTCGTGACATATTATTGGCTTTTTTGGCACAAACTTCCCTTGATTGAGTTTCTGCGGTGCTGCCTTAGCCTTTGTAGCTTGCTCTGGTAAGCTCTTGTGCCTATGCATAGCCTCTATGGCTACTGGACAGCCACGGTAGTTAGCCGTGTGATCTCCGTTGCAATTGGCACATTTTGCAGGGGTCTCTTTGGGCTTCCGACATTCCTCAGTGAGATGGCCTTTAGCACATTTAACACATCGAGGCGGCCTTGCACAGTAGTTTCTGGTATGGTTGAACTCCTGGCACCTTTTACACTGAGATGGATGTTTTGATAATTTGATAGGATGCACAGTGACGCGCCCCTTTAGGATTTGACTAATTTCGTAAATTTTGCTGATATCCAAATCTTTTTGAAAATCTACAATGCACATATCTAGAGGATTTTTTGTCTTCCACTCCATTTTTCTAACTACTTGAAGGATACTGCTGGGACCAAATTGGTCTCTTAAGTCTTCAAGGACCTCTTCATTCGTCCAAGATTTATGGATTCCCTTGATCATCACTTTGATAGGCCTCTCCTGTTTGTTCTGGTATGTATAGTGCGGAATTTTCTGATCCGCAAAACACTTCGTGATAGCACGAAAGCCATCAGAGTCCTCAGTGTTTATTTTTACTACGTCATTGGACATGGTGGTAAAACTCACATTAGTGGTTTGATCCTCAACCATTTTTTTCAGGGCTGGGAAGGACGTTACCCTCTCAATGTAAACTGGTGGTGGTTTGGGCACTTTTTTAGGTTTTGAGCTTACCATGGAATGTTTTCTTTGAGAAGGTAAATTGGCCTTTTTCCTTTTATGACCCTTCTGGATCACATTCTCCCACTCGCCTGTCTCTTCGGCTAGGATTTCCTCATCAGTATGATATTCCTCTTCTGGGGGGAAAGTTACTTCACCCTGAGGATTTTTTCTCAGTATTTTCAATTTTGTTTGCTCTAACTCAGTTTCCAGCTGGGAAACCCGTTTCGCTTCTCTGATCCCAGCGTCATTGATATCTGTTAAAGTATTACATAGGTGATCAATAATATTAATTAACTCACCGACTAAACCTTTGACGTTTTGTTTCTGGAATTCCGCTGATTGACTCACAAGCGCTCGCTGATGCGACAGTTTGCCTCGAACTTGCGTAACAATCTCGGGAATTGTGACCTCCATTTCGCGCGGCCGCGACCGAGTAAACACCCGCGGAACGTTAACTGTTTTATCTGAGATGTTACCTCTTCGGCAGCTCGGACAAGACTTCTCATACAAGTGGATGAGATTTAAATCATCTTGAAGTATATTGAAGTTAACTTTTTTTTGCAGGAGAAAAACCATTCTCTTGCCATCTTTGCGACTACAAGGCTGCTGAGCGCTCAACTCTTTCAATGCACATGAGAACCCACACAGGTACCTGCAGGTTTAGTTACTAAAACTATAATTCCATATATTTACTCCTGTGCCACTGAGTACTTGTAATTAGCATGATTGATGAAGTACTAAGAATCCTTTCATTCTTCTAAGTGAATAGGTGACTTTTTCTCTCATACAAGTGGATGATTAAATCTCATCATCTTGAAGTTAACTTTTTGGTTTATTATCTTCGATAATGAACCATTGGAATCGCCCAAAGAAAAAAAAAAAAAATTTTAACCCCCCCTCAAAATTTGTTGGTTTACGTTTTTTTTTTTTTGCAGGAGAAAAACCATTCTCTTGCCATCTATGCGACTACAAGGCTGCTCGTTCACAACATGTTTCAAGGCACATGAGAACCCACACAGGTACCTGCAGGTTTAGTTACTAAAACTATAATTCCATATATTTTCTCTAGTGCCACTGAGTACTTGTAATTTGCATGATTGATGAAGTAGTAAGAATCCTTTCATTCTTCTAAGTGAATAGATGAATTTTTCTCTCATACAAGTGGATGAGATTTAAATCATCTTGAAGTATATTGAAGTTAACTTTTTTTTGCAGGAGAAAAACCATTCTCTTGCCATCTATGCAACTACAAGGCTGCTAGTTCACAACATGTTTCAAGGCACATGAGAACCCACACAGGTACCTGTAGGTTTACTTACTAAAACTATAATTCTATATATTTACTCCAGTGCCACAGAGTGCTTGTAATTTCCATCATTGATGAAGTAAGCATCTTTTCAAGCTGCTAAGTGAATAGGTGATTTTTCTTCTCATACAAGAGGATGAAATTTACCTCATCTTGAATTATACTTTGATTTGAAAAATATGCAGGCATAGCCCCATTATGAATGGTAGGTACTTGTTAAATAGACAGCCAATCTACTTACATGTTAGGTACCTTCCTATGTTCATATCATCAACTATAAGGGCCAGGAGCGAAGCGTGGCTCTGAACGTGGGGGAACCGCACCCAATTCAGTCTGAGACACACTCACACGCCCGCGCCAGAATACACACAGACGGACTCACACAATGTACGTGTGATGTCACCCCCCCCCCCCCCCCCAATCAGCGATAATTTTGCGGTTCATAATAAGAAGAATTTGCGATAATAAGAAGAAGGTAAAGATCCACGATCTCACTCAGATCGTGGATCGTTACCTTCTTTTTCTGAGATGACTTGCCTTCTTGAAAGGTAGGTAGCATGGAAGAAGGAATTCTTCCATGGGTTGGTAGGTAGCTGTGGGTAATTTTCAATTGAATGTTTTACTTTTGATTAAATATTTTGTTATTCGTAATGAATTTCTTCATCATTCAACTTCTACTTACATTCTTCACTTCTCGTGGGGACGAGCCGCTTCCTGAGCTGCCCCTGACGCTACGCCCCTGATTAGGGCTGCAGTTTAGGAAGAAGAAGAAAATACTAAATCTGGAAATCAAATCCTGAATCTACTCTAGAGTATACTCATTCCTTCTTAAAATTATTGTAATTTATTGCAGGCGAGAAATCATCCAAATGAAGGAGGCAAATGAGTCGACGCTCTAAAACTTCTGATTCCAAGGGACAACGCCCTGAAGATGCAGAGTCGACTTCCTCTGATACTGATTAGACGATGAACCATATTGCACAATCAATATGGACTCTGATACAAATGTGGTTGACGATTGGGTAACGCCCACATCTTCCAAAATTCCTAAAATACTTACTTGATTTGTAAAAAAATAGCTTTGATATTCTTTTATAAGTAAATGTGACTCTCATCTGAAAACACTCGTTGACTTTGATTGTTCCTGTTTAACCCTTTAGTGCATGATTTGTTCCTTTGTTGAGAAAAAATCTGAGTGGTAGGAATAGGTATCAGGATAGCGGGAAAAGTAATGAAAAATTTCATCACTGTTTTTTCCCTGGAATTCCTAAAAACTGGAAAGTGTCTGAAGGCATCATTGTACGTATGGTCAGCACCTCGCTCTGGACCTTGGGAGGGTATTGTCATCAATGAAATCCTGTTTTAATGAGCATTTGAATTTATTGAAACACGCGAGAATCTTCAAAAACCGATTGGTTGGTGTTCTCTTGTTGAATATTTGTACAACTGTTTGCAAATCAAGAATGGTAATCCTTCAACACGTTTTTCTTTCAGTTAAACACAAATAAACTTCACATTTCTCACAATAACCACAATTTTGGAGTTGAGTTCCTCTTGAAACTGAAGGAGTGTGTGCTGAGCATTGAGGGAGGTCAACTTCTCCTAAGTCAAACAACTCATTTTCATCTAGAAACAGACCAACCAACGAGTCCCCATTCGTCTCTCACAAATCGTCTGGAAATTCATAAAAATTCATTGGGAGGTTCACAAAGAACCAGGAGCGTAGCGTGACTCTGGACATGGAGATACCACACTCAATTCAACAACCCCCCTCCCCCCCACCACTCATACTAACTCCATCACCCTCAAAATGACAAGTGACTTAGCTACAGTAGAGAATGAAGGAGCGGTGTAGGTAGCGACCTAACTCACAAGCAGAATAGTGCGGTAATCGACTACTTTCACGATTACAAAAGTAATCGCACCACACGATTACTTTCGTAAGTGACAGACTACACGAACAATTTTTCGGTCATCAAAATCCAGATAATTTTCAAAATTTTTAGTTGTTCGATAGCACACTAGCGAAACTCGGACCTAAGGCCTCGGAAGTAGTATTCTCGCACAACGTAAAGGACTACGAACAGTTGAGGGACATTTTAATATCCAACTTCACGGACTAAAGAGATTTTTGCTCATTGATAGGGGAAATGTCGAAAATGACCCAAAAACAACAGGAAAGTCCGTTTGACTTTCACAGAAGAGTTTCAAGCCATCTCAATACAATAATTGCCTACACACAGACAAACAAACCGGAACCTAACTGTACAGTACGTACATTGTGATTTCTCCCGAGAATTTGCTCTAAGAACTTATCTACACGAACCCCCCGACTCAGTATGTAGTCTTTTGAGGGCTCGTAAATGCACAAGTTTCGAAGAAGTACTAATAATTCTTCGAAACGAATTTCAATTTAAAAATACGCCAAACCATAACCTAATTAGACCCACAGGACAAGTCCCAGGACAAACTCCCCGTCTTTCCAGCAATCCTCCAAAACCCATTGAACATAGACCCTTTGAACAAAGACCTAACCCCAATTGGAGACCCGCTTTTCAACAAAATACATATTGGAGACCCCAGACGAGTTTTAACCGCCCTTCTTACTAGGGATGGGCATAACGGTTATTTTCGAGAAACGTAAAATAACGTTCGTTATAATAAAATAACTGTCGAAAAAACTTGTTACAAATAAACTAGTTTCTTTTATTCTCAACGAAAAACGGTTGTTCTAATAATATTATGTTGTTAGAAATGTAGTTACAAAGAAAACGAATAACTGTCTTTTACAACTGATAGGAAAAACGAAAACTTTGTCGACACATTTGAAGATAGTTTGTTTTAAATTAGCAAGGAGATTGGTTTTAATGAATGGGACTTGCAAAAAAAAGGCTCCAAAATAGTATTTAACAAAAGTAGATGATAATATCTTTGGTTGAATTTTTCTGTTTACGGTTCTTTGCATGTCATCAAGTTTTGGAGAACAATCATCAAATAGGTAGAAGCAGAAAGTAATAAAAACCGATCAAACATAGGTACTTAGGTACCTATATATTTGAATGAGTAGGTAATTTTTCACATTTTTCTGAGAACTCACGAACGAAAGGCAGTAATTTTTTAGTGAAACCCATGTGACTGTTTACGTACCTATATATTTATATTAAGAAAAAACTATAGAAGAAATAGGATCTCTTTTACATTATTTTATTTTCAGTCCTTGTGTACAGCATCGAAGAATTTTATTGGAGTGTCGATCGGTAATGGTAGAGGCTCTGTAGACACTACAGGTTGCATCATAAGCTCCTGCTTGTGAGGTGGGTGGATAAAGAAGGGGGTGCTTGGGACATTTTACAAGAATAACCGAAAGGACCCTGAACATAAGTGCGACTGAGCTGTGGCGTTGGTATGCAGGTGTACACTAATGAAGGTTTTGATGGGCCGTAGCTAACAGTTGCAATGTAGCCAACTGGTCGACTTGGGGTCACCGAAGGTGGATTTGAGGGTACGGGCTGCTGGGACGACGGTGAGGTTGGAAGCTTTTGGAGTGTTGAAGGCTGTTTCGAAGGAGCTGGAGTTTGGTTCGGATGTATTGAAGGATGAACTGGTGGCAGTGTAGGTTGGCTTAGGTCCACTGGAAGATGAGTCGTCAACTGCGGATGCTTTGGAGGTAAGTTTGAAGCTGCTTCAGGTGATTGGTGATGCAGAGTTGATGGTGTAGTTGTAGAAGGCAAAGACATAATGTTCATACTAGTTTCATCTTCCACTAAATGTCCAGTACCAGATGGAATCGATGCTTCGTCTACATCTATAATACATTTATATTATATTGTTATACCTATTATAGTTGTAAACAATATCATAAACTAGGTAGGTATATAAAATATATTTAAAAAAAAAACCTAATATTATTGTTACCTATTGTATCGAAGTTTCGAAGAAAAAGAAAGCTATTATTCTCGGTCCAAAATGTTTAAAACTCGAATTTACGCAAAATATGTATACCAAAATCCATTTTAGACCACCCTGAATTCACCACCAACAGACACCAAAAATCATAGTTATATACCAAATTTGCACAAAAATGTGCCGTGGATGGGCAGAATCGGGACACTCCAAGGGAGGTTCAGGGGTGTTGTAAAGGGGTAAAAATTACCCATAGATTCCCAAAAAATTAGACAGTCTGACAAGTGACACCTCATTTTAAAGGGTTTTTCTAATGCTGAATGAACACGATGGTGAAGTCGGAATAATATCGTAATTATTAATATCTTAATTCGTTCTCAAACTGGAAAACTTTGAAGATGAAGAAACGTGGTTGTTACTTCAAATGTTCTTCACGGTTCATTAGCTCCAATCTGATAACGGAATGAGATGAACTGACGTGTTACTCGGCAAAAGAGAAGACAACATTTGTTATAAAACCAGTAAAATGAGACATTTTACATAAAACCAGACAAAAAAACATTGACCCAAAAATTGAAAGTCTAACAAGTGACACCTCATTTTAAAGGTTTAAACACTCTGAATAAGATGGTGAAGTCAGAATTGCGATACCTTATTTCGTTCTCAAACTTGAGTACCTACTTTGAACATGAAGAATATGTTCAAATTTGCACAAAAAATCTGTCTTGGCAATCGAAAGGCTAAGTTAGTAGATGGGCAGAATGGGGGGCCCCTCTAAGGGGGATTTTGGGGCGTTTTAGGGGGGGAATTCCTCATGAATTTCCAAAATGAAACATTCTGACGAGTGACTCCTCATTTTAAAGGTTTTTGTTTATCCTGAAAACGATGGTGAAATCCGAATTGCGATATCTCGTTCCGTTCTCAAACTGGAGCACTTTGAAGATAAAGAAACGTGGTTGATACTTGAGATGTTCTTGATGGACATGATGTTCTTTAATGGAGACATTTTACATAAAACCAATTATTTCTTCGACAATTCGTTCTTATAGCCATGCTACATGACTGCGGATTTTTTAGTTTGCTGTCCTCGGTAGGTACTCATCAACATTCATTGAATAAAGGCGCTTCACTACCATCAAATTTTGATGGGAGTGAAGCGTCTTCAATTTTAGCGTTAGGTTAAACAGAATGACAGCCGGGTCATGCACAGTTGCCGCTCCCTCAGGTCCTATTTCAAGTATACGCGGAATGATTTGCTTCGTATACCTAGTTTAAATTCGATTGGCAGATAGTTTATACGTTCTCATTATTTGACTTAGGCTGAATCGCCAAAAAGTTGCCCAAGCATATTGTTCATATTGAATTGTCTCCAATCCGCTCGATGTACCTACCAATTCAGGCAAAGAATGGATTGAAAAATAAAATAATAGGTAATCATAATCATCATCACCATCCCGGATCTCCAGTTGTCTCGTAAGAAAAAAAAAAAAAAAGAGGCATGTTAATTTATGAAATGTTCACCGAAAAATGTTGATACCTTTAGATGAGGATGCTGCATATCCTTGAGAGTTCTGATGGATGGAAACTGGTTGCCCCAACATGTACAGCTCTTCGTCCGTTAAATGGGGGAATGGAGGCGGCGATTCGTTAAAATTCAGTGGTGGAGGTCTACTACCGTACTGTCCAAAGCCATTTTGAGGCCTCAGCACCAAGTTTCCTTTACAAAAACAACTAAATGATGAATATGATATATATATATGAGAAAATTTAGCATTGAGTTTTGAATTGAGTTATTCCAAGGGCAGGTTCATCTCAATTTTATCATATTAATAATCATTATTAAAATATATTATTTTATCCGACCCCCCCATCATTATTATTGTTTAATAAATATATTATTCATATTGAGTGTGTGTGATGTTTTGACCGTCAGTAATAATGATGTTCAGGGATGTCGAGGGTCTTCCTCGACATCCCTCAACATCATTCTTACTGACGGTCAAAAAATCACACACACTCATTACGGCAGAGGTAGCAACCATCATTTGACCGACCCTCGACATTTCTCAACGTCATTATTCATATTATATTAAATAATATAATAATAATGATTAATTATAATTTCATTATTTTATATTAACTTATAGGAGCCTTACTTCAAGTTTACTTTCTAACAGTCGTTCTATTATTCCAAACCCATTTATATAATAAAACTTAAGGCTGATAGAAAAAGTTAGGGTCAGAATATCTTGACGTGAGAGTAGTGGGACTCATACGCAGTATTGAAATCCTCAAAACATTGCTGTTGAAGAAAGTTGCAGTGCATACCTCAGACAGGGAATATTCCTCCGTGAGACCCCTCGTGTAACGCTAATTCGAAAATGTTATTGGACTAACCATAGAAGAACAGGTATTGAATTATACCCAAAGAGTTTCTATCCACCTTGCTGACTTATGAAGTAGTGATCGTTCGTACCGTAGATCTGCGGATTCTCATTGTATGCTCCGTTAGGTCTGACTGGATGAAGTATGAAATTATTGGCAGGTGCTGCCGGCGCTCCATGAACCTCGTACTCGGTTCCCAGGACTTCTGGAACTGGAGGTGAAGGCAATCCCTCAGCCTCTGGAGGAACCGGTGATAATTTTAGCTACAACACGTTAGAAACGTTATTTACATTTATCTGTTATGAGTTAAAGGGAAAATAAGTTCACAGATCGATTTAACGAAAATTCGCAGTCATCAGGTTTTCTGTAATTATAATTAGTAGTGTACGTAGGTAGATAATTGCTAAGAACGATTGTGATTTGGTTCATACATTGTGTAACATATTCTAGGGAGTTTTGAGAACTAAGGTACCTGATGGCCATATGGCCACCTCAACTTTGGGGGGCTCTTGTGGGCCGTGTATTCAATTGAAGTAAACGTTTTTGGTGCCAAAATTTGAACATAGTGCATCCAATAATTCTTCATGATCTGACACAATTTTCGTTTCAAATATTGAATTTCTTCAAATTTTATTGGTAATATGACCCGTGAAGGTAATATGGCCAATGATAGTAGTGAACTCCTAACGATGTAAATATTTTTTAATGAACACCCATTAAAATTTGTTATTATTGAAAGACACAAGTTTTCTCTCACTAAATTGAGCAACATTGTAAAAAATAGTATTTTAAATTATATTTTCGTTTACAAGGATTTGGTAAACGGAAAGAAGAGTTGTTTTTAAATTGATCGTCTGAGACAGATGAGTGATCCCTTATCCAGCTTGGTCAGGCCGAGTTATTCTTTGTAGACATGTCCTCCGCAAGCTGTACGAGTTCGCATGTCAAGGACTTAACATTTTGATCAGGCTGAGCAAAAACACTCGTCTAGGATTTATTCCTTGGTGCTTATTTCGCGCTGGACAGGACAGAAAAGTTCATGTTACCGTGAAATTACAAACATGAAAAAGGAAAAATCAAGGATTGTTAATATGGCCAATTGTGGCCATATTCCCGACCCAACTCTTCTATGTTTTCAGGTGGTAAACACAACTTCCGTAAAAGTTTTGGAAAAACACGACTTATATGTTCAAACTAGAATATAGAGAGTATAGTAATCACTGGTGAAATCCATCATTATCGCTCACTAGATACCACTAACATGAGAAACCCACTTTCAAGAGAAATAAGACTGATGCGTTTCTTCACTCAAAACAGCACTGACGACACGATTCTCAAGGGATCTGGATAAATTTTTGCACAGCGTCACTAGTCAACGCCTTCTTCAAGATAAATCTTGAAGAATCGTAGTGCTACACATTGTCATGAGAGAGTAGAAGTAGAAGTAAATTTACTTCTACTTCTACTCTCTCATGACAATGTGTAGCACTACGCTCTGAAGAGCATGTTGACCATATTAGGTACCAACACTGGCCATACTACCCTCACGGCCATTAATTATCAATTGAGGCGCAGTTTTGCAAAAAGGTACAATTTCAAAAATGTAAATTTTCAGGAATAAAAAAAGATGTTATACTTTCTGCATACATCCAGTTTCTACCTATATATTTTTATTCTTCTTCTTTCTTACCACTCAATTAATAAAGGACAGCGACATGGATGGTCACTGGATGGTGACATTGTTTAGGATAAATCCCTTGGGTTCCTTCATGGATTTGTACCATTTTGAAAAAATGCCACCAATAGTACCGTTTTGAAAACCCGCTCGAACTTCTTCACGCTTTTAAGGCTTGATTTGTCCCGTTTTGTTAAACCGTAATGTGACCATTCGATTCTTCGTAAAAGTTTACATACAAATCGATGCTACTTGTATCGTTTTGCAAAACTGCGCCTGAATCATTCCAAAGGAATCGAACTCCAATAAAAGGCCCAGACTTAATGGAAGATCCCAGGGCATTCGAAATGCTATTTTTCGCATAAGGAATAAGCTTTCCTGCTTAGCTGTTTCTATCTCTGGTCTATCAACAGTATATCAATCATGAGCTGCCTCTGTACATGATAACGCGTACAGTGTCCCTCGAACTGTTTAAAATTGATACAAAATTGATGATAATATTGAAATGTCGTCAAACCTCACGAAAATCTCGTGAGCGCACTGATGACCCTGCAATTAATTGCATCGATAGAAAAAGCGTTAATAAGGTATTTGCCCCACATGATTATAGATTATAATTAGGTATTATAATCTAACACAAATCAGTTGGTACTATTTTGTAAATAGCTGTTGTTAGAAGGTAACTGACCTCGATACTTCTACCGTTTATGTTTCGTACGTTAAATGTCGATCTTGTGATTAATGAGTGGAATCTGCCCTCACATCGATGTAGTTGAGAGAGGCACACTGTAATACAAATAAAGGATTAGCTATACAAACGTTTCTACTTTGGGTTTAAGGTGGAACATCATCAACAACCTTATTTACTTATTTAAATTATGTTTTAGCATTTTTAGCATTTAATGCTAAGACATAATTTAAATGATACCTACATGGAACTTTAAAACTTTAGTGCGATTTTCACACTGATGATTCAAACCACGTATGGTTGGATATTTTTTGCTCGGTACTTGTGGGGAAATTATTTCGTATGGTTGTGGGATTTACAAAGATATTACATGCAGCTCAGTGACCTAGACAGTAAGGTGGTCTGAACAGAAAAATATATTGTAAAAGAATTAGGTGCGTTTTGTTGTTTGCTGAAAAACGCGTTGTGAAACTGTTTTGGATGTATTTGTAATCCACCCATTCTTATTCTGAACGTTCGGAATAAGGATTTTTACAGATAGTTATAGGTGCTCACCGTCATTGAAGAGAAAAGCAGTAAGCAGTAGTACTGAGGGTGGTCCCATCTTGTTAAGAACTCCGCAAATACGGCCCCGTGATTCCCTTTTATTGCCCCATTAGTTCCCCATTTAGATAATCGAAACCGATAGGTATTGTGCGCAACCTAGAAATAGCTTGATGTGGGGGTTAGAGAAATATTCTAATTTTTCTCAGATGGCAGGATGTGACAGGTCAGACGTTCCTTACGTGGGCAAGTAGTTTGGTGAATTACATCAATGATTCTTTTTCTTTCTTTTAGAATTTAGTGCAGCCATTTAGATGAGGGGAGCAATTTTGCAGTACAAATCAAGTGCACTCTAAATCAAAAACCGTAAGTGTCGGTCTATGTGTGAGTATAGGCGATGCTTAAACAACAATTCTTTCCATGATTCTTTGTACATACAGTGCAACAAACTTTGGGGAGGTCAACATTCCTGATGAGAAAATGGAGTAGAAATATTGTCTAGTTGACGAAATTCTTGTTGTTTGTTCTTATCCTGGTTGGTTCCATACTACGCTCCGGGGTTCTATACAATTTTTCGAATCCAAAACTATTCAAATTTGTATTCAAAACCATAATATGATATTATCGTTCTGTTGACTCATTCCAGGCGTTTCCAACATTAATTTCATTCCTCATTTTGCATCCTTATTGACTTAAAGGTGACCCTATAGACTCTATAGTATAGAGTTATGAAAATCAGTTTCAAGTGTCATCCATGGCCCGGTGCCGAATTCCTCAGCTCTAGTAACAGTAATAATAGATACATCTTCAGGTCATACAGTGAGGGAGCACTGCAATAAACACATTAATCAACAACATATTTTGTCTATAGGGCAGATAAGAGATGGATCTCGAATGTTCGCTAAGGAGTAGAGTATCAACTTTTTCCCTTTCAATTTCGACTCGAGACGAACCGTTCGTTCCAATTCTGGGAGAAGCTCTTGGAAGAGAACGGTACTACTTCCTAAATATAGACCTTCCAGAAGGAAAATATCTTCGAGCATCCAAGCACCGGCGGTGAAGGGCGGATGCCCCGACTCAAACCAGATCTGCAAGTCCGTAGCAACGATCAGCATCTCGCGGATGAGGATGTTTAAGTAAGAATATTACAGAGAAAATTCTTCAATTGGGTGTACTACACCTTCGAAATTTTCTCTGTGCTTAGATGAAAGAAAATTGCAAGGCCTGTTTGTTGGTTTCCAATTTGAAATTTATTATACGAGTATAATGTACTGATATAATATATCAGTATAATATAACGTATAATAAAGTATAATATCTGTATAATAATATAACGTATAATATATTATATTATACGTTTATTATATTATGTTAAATGCACTATAATCCGGGAGCAGTGCTACAATTTTTTAAAAACTCCCTTGTCTTTGGTTGTCACTGAATTTGTTTGTTTCACCTGTATTCTGTATACGTACTGAAGCATTGGAAGTCAGGACTTAACGGAAATCGGATAATAATAATTATTATCGGATAATAATAATTAACTATTAATGTTTTCTTCGGTAGAAGTTATTCATTATTCTGATACACGAATCTTGTAGGAAAACTAATTAATCAAACAATCCTACATACCTACTAAAGAAACCTTACATGAATACTGTGCCAAACATAAAACATTCCTTAGCATATTTTACCTATGGGTTGTGAAAAGACCAGCTAACTGTCTATTAAGTGAAAAATGTTTCATGACTTGTCCTTCAGTGCATAAAGCACTGCGCTAAAAGCGGAATATAAACGCTAAAAATAAACAGGAACCACAGCTAAAGGTACCCAAAGGCAATGAGGTGCTAAAAGCTTTTGGAGCGACGGGCTAGCTGTTTGACAAGCAAACGACTAAATATAATCTGAAGTGTATTCAATTATTTACTCCCGTGAATTCTACGTGTTCCATAATTTTACAACACTCAAGGTTGTTTTTTTTCGGAGGGAACTTGAATATTGTTATCCGAATTTAGATACAATCAATTCGATAATATCTGATATTCAGGTCTCTGTATGATACGTGTAATCTAAATTACCTACATGAATGGAAGAGTATTTTGTATCCGTAGCGGGACGGATGGATAATATAACATAATATAAATTAATATAAAATAAATATTAAACGGGTAGTTGATATTAAATGATATATGTGGTTGTAAGTGACAAACTATTTGATTGACCTGGTGCACATGTTGAAGATACTGATCCATTGTTAGTTTAAAATGAATCAGATCGTAAATCGGTGATGTCTTCAACACGTAACCATATCCGTTCTCCGATTCGCATCAACACCTCATGCAAGTTTACAATAACACGTATGTTCTCAGAATTTTCATGAGGTGAGCAAGCGCTTGATGAACAAAAGGTATTTCAATTGGTTCGGGGGCAATTCCTGCAGGTTTAATAATAAATCACTGATTGTATCAACTCTTCAGCTTCAATAGTCACGATCTTTGAGAAAGGAAGTCATTGACGACCCCCAGCCCAAGGAAATTGCGAACTCGCGGGTTGCTTACTATTATTAATTTTTGCTCGTGCTAAAAACAGCTCGACTTTGAAACAAGATTGCAAGCGCCGGAGCCGTGCAAAATAAGAAATAAAAATACGCAAAAATTATTATAGTTGAAGAGTGACATCATGAGGAAGAGAAGGTGAAGGCCAGTCGTGACCGCGCGGTCGCAGTCAGTTTAATTGGAAGGAGTCATCTTCTGGATGCCTTTTCTTGATCTGAACCTCACAAAGGGGATTTATGATAGTACCTGAGGTGACCAAGTAGGATGATTTGCAGTGTTACTTTTGCTAAGCAGATTGTAAGAAAAATAAAATACTGATTGCTGTGCGAAGCACTTGGAGAAGCACGAAGAGAGTTTACTCCTGGAGGCCACCTGTAACTAAATGCCCAGAGTTAGTTTTTCGAGTGAATTGGTTTCCACCGATTAAGTGTGACCCCCTCCCCAAATTCCTGTCTGGTCCTTGGACATTCGAAACTTCCAAAAGCACAGTTAGGTACTTTTTTTTACAACTTATCTGTATAGCATTAAGCAGTAGAATTAGTGGAGCACATACCGTACAAAATACTCCTACCACTACAACTGGGTATAAATACTCTTCTTCGACCTGTGAAATAATTTCTTATATTATTATTAGGAAACCGGGAATAGTGTAATGAATTAATTAAGACTCGAGAATGAGTGGAGGTTTATTCAGTCGGTAGGTACGATCGGTTTCGGTGACGTCTCCTTCGTTATGATATTATGTTTGACGTTACAAAATGAATTTTCAACTCAGTCAAAAATCCATTGAGAAGAACTCAAACACCCTAAAACCTGGGAGTTTTGAGGTCCTCGTCAATCCTTTGTTTGATCTCTGTTTTGTCATGGCTGTGCACTCCCCTTATGACTTTTGGGGATGTTAGAAGTCAGTTGACCCAATGATGTAACATATCATTTAATGATATAAAATATCATATTATGCAGTTTTTGGAATCATGATACGGTACTCAGTGTGATGGAAGGATGACGTATGATAAGGTCCAAAGACCAAACAGGTACCATATTAAATGTCTTACTCTTCACATACAAATTTTGTACTCTTCACATTTCTTCCAGAACCAACATAATGTGTACCTATTCATCTCAAGTTACAGATGTCACTCAGTGTAATACTCATATCACAGTATACCAAGAATAATAATGTAATTAAACTTGAACCTATCAAGTCCTTTCCTGTCAATAATCCAGTTTCTAAGGTGTTTCAATTCTCGAAACAAATCTGTTAAATGAAAGGGTGAACGGCCGCTAAGCTCCGCGTCATTTCGACAAGAATCCTCTAACGAGAGGGTCAACTGTGGTTGTGAAACCATACATTATCGAGGTCATCAAACTCTCAGGTTCCATGTTGAAGACTTGCACCGCGCCATTGGCCGGCTTGGAGTAATTCAAGCGCTCGACCAGTTTGACGGAATTTATCTATATTTACCACCTTCGCGCATACTACCTTGTCCGTACACTCTCCTCCCTCTTATTTACGCTGCATGAAGGTCACTAACTGTTTTGTAACCGACAATAAAAACGGCTAGCGGGACGTTAATGGCATCTGAAGGTCACTAATGCAAGGGCGACAATTCAGTTAGAATATACTCGTATTTAGGCACCTTATCGAAATGCGCTTTCTCTGCAACAATATGAAATATTTAACGCTGGATAACAGGCGTGCACATGTTGTAAACTCATTTTTGGCTTTGACCCTCTTAATCGACCCCCAAAATCTGACATCAATCAGAAGTTGGACACGACTACCGGAACAAACATCCTGTACTTGTTCTCTGCCGTGAGGAAACAACTGGGGTGTTTCCACCTCCTTCATTACCTCAAAGATGTTAACTATTCTAGGGAGGATACAAAATGTATTTCTGATTGTAAATGGGCTATGAAAGCCTTTACTAACCAATCCCCGTCATATGCTTTTAGGAAGGGATCAGCAACGCCTAACGTCTCTTGTATGAAATCGTCCCTCTGGACGGTCGGAGGAAGGAGACAGACGTCCGGTCAAGGTCCGTCATTCTTTTTTTTTCGTAGAATCACTTCTTGTGTGCACTTGAAAGGATTTGTCAATAGCAGGGTAGTTTCAATCAAGGAAACCGCGGGTCCTGGCTAGTTTGAGGGCAGTTTGCGAGTGATGATCGCTGAGGATGTCAAGGTAGATGCAGCCATATGCTACGTCGTCATCTTGAAGGAGAAAACACGTACCTACTCAGCACGACGATTGCGGAATCACGTTATTTCGAGGATTGTTTGTCTACCCCAAAAGAATATTGTGTTACAATAGACGAATGGAGGATGGCTTTGTTGAGGCAAAAATCCACTATGCTTACAGCCTGTTTTTACCGAATTTTCGATGAAAATGAAGCTATTATTTTCGGTCCAAAATGTTTAAAACTCGAATTTCCGAAAAAAATGGTGTACCGAAATCCGATTTAGACCATCCTGAATTCACAGCCAAAAGAAAAAACAAATCATATGTATGTAGGTATACATCATATAAGTATATAATCAAATTCGCACGAAAAATCTGTCTTAGCAATCGAAAGGCTAAGTTCGTAGATGGGCAGAATTGGGCCACTCTAGGAGGATTGGGCCACTTTAGGAGGATTTAAAGGTTTTTTCACTCAGAACAAGATGGTGAAGTCAGAATCACAATATCTTATTCCGTTCTTAAAACTGGAGCCCTTTGAAGATGAAGAAACGTTGTTTTGTTACTTGAGAGGTTCTTCATGTTTAGTCTGCTCCAATCTGATAACGGGATGATATATCGCCATTCTGACTTCACCATCGTGTTCAGCCTTGAAGAATCTATAAACTAAGGTGTTAATAGGCCAGTAAAACTAGTAAAAAAATTCGACATAAAACCAGTTATTTCTTCGAAAATTTGCTTTTATAGCCATGCTGCACGACTGGAATTTTTTTTTATGATGTCCCATAATTTGAATAGATTTCTAACTATATTTGCATGGAAAACTACATCGTTCTATTCAATTATTAGTCACGCAAATTGTCTAATAATAATGAATGTACCAGTACCTACTTTGTAAAAATAAATGGTTGATCGACAGCCTGCCTGAAAAGACCAATAAAATTTAATTATTGAATTATTGATTGATTAAAAACTATCAATATTGTATACGTCTCCTATTATAGAATTGGGGACAATGGTGGCTGGACGAGTTCTTACAGACCCGAGGCCATTAGTCTGAGATTAGACAGGGACACGAGCTTTTAGATCGCGAGTTCGGTTTTCTGGTCCTCGCGGAGTTTCCTCACAACCGAACTCCGTGGAGATGTAGAAGTCGGGCAAGGACGAGATTCATTCGAAGAGTGTGTTGTGAATTGCGCGTCTAGACTTGAACGTGATGGGCTTATTGTTATTGAATCCAACAGGTACAAAATATTGGTAAGATCACAGGTGTTTGGTTTGAAAGCGATTAGTTTTGAGTTTTGAGTTTTGCGGTCAACCATCTGAGACGTCGGGGTTCGCAGTGGCCTTGTCATATTGCTGATTTGCTCGGAAATTCAAATTTAAACCGAGGGAAAAACGTTTTGCTATTAGGATCGTAAAACCTACCATAACAGTAACGTAGGATATAATCATAATTTTATTCTGTTATTCAATGTTGGATAATAATATTATATAGTCACAATTATTCATTTAATTATTGGATTATCTTCGATAATGAACCATTGGAATTGACCCCCCCACACCTTTGAGCCCTCATTGTGAACGAACGGCTGGTCGTAAAGAGCTACAAATGGTCTTGAACAATTCTAACAATCAAACTCTACCTAAATGTCTTCTAAAATTACACCGTTCACGCGGTGTCCCCTGAAGCGAGGTTCATGTATTTTTCGAAATAACTCCAAGGAATGGTGGATTTTTTGGCTCTCGATGTTTCCATGCATTTTTGCGATATTCCTACTGCAAGTGAGCATTATGGCAGTTATGGCTTTCCATGATAGAATTCCTTAAATCTGATTATCGATCCGTAATCAGCTTCCCCTAAAAACCCCGAGCACAGATTTTAGTCAACTCTGTAGACTAAATTGGTTAAACAAATGTACAACATTAATAATTAATGTTCACAATTATTGTGAAATGTTCGCTGAAAGATGATAAGGTTTCATTACATCAAAGTTTGCCAGAAGAACCAAAATTTATGATTGCGACCATTTTGGCCGAATTTCGAGGATTAAGAATGCCATTAAACGGCCAGTTGTATTTTCCGGACGATTTGTATGGACGGTAATGACAACAATTTGTGTTGTAAAAGTTGAAGGTGTCTTTAAAAAAAATAGCTGATAGCTAAAAGATTATTTTCTTTTGACGTAATTCAGGTATTTCGAAAAGCATTATTTCATCAGGGTAATAGGTTGAAGCCCGATTGTAACTTGTAGGTCTTGAATGTTCAACCTCAATGAGATGTGAAGATGAGATGTACCTGGGGATTTCTCATTTCACCAGTTCAACGGTTCAACTCTCTCCGCCAACTTTCCATCGAATGAATGACAAATTCACCAACTGGTTAAGAGCAAGTAGGGCCGCAAATTGTCTCTGACCATCATCAGTTTTGAAAAGGCGACCTCTGTCCATGGCAGTTATATCCTCGACCCAGAAGCTGATTTTCGACAGGTGGTATGTTGTTTCCGCTCACAATCGTCAGTTCCCTTTGACCTTCGCTGCGGCAAACAACGAAAAAGTTACCGATCCGGTTCGCAGTTCCTTGTAGGTTTGGGGACCAGACCAACCGCTGTTAGGCTTCAAATGAAGAAAGGCTAAATTTCCCTTTTATTTTTTATTTCTTGTCATTCTGGATTCGGATACAGGGCGAATGAAATGGCGAGTTTCCATTCCACTTAGAATTAGGTTTCTTTTAATGGCATCCTTTGATTCCCTGTGTCTTCAGTCAAACTGGTATCCCAGGCATAACTCCAAGACTATTGGACCAATTTTGATTAAATTTCAAGTGGTTTTGCTGGTTGAGCTCTACATGGTCCCATGTGAATTCAATTGTGGTTCAAGTATTATGGTAGCTGATCAACTTTTTAGTGCGCTCTCATAGTGTGACACTCAATGGTTACACGGTGGCATTAATCAAAATCTGACTGCGAGTTTAATGATATGATTTTCTACTTAAATAGTACGTAATACTGCAGTCACGCCAGTTTTTTACTCAAGAAGTCGTTGTGATATTGATACAGTGACCGAAATCGCCGGAGGCGATATTATTTTTTGACGAACACGTCAGATTGTCCAATATTGAATTTAGTATTTCTGCGATCTAAGCAATCCCTTGGTTATTTACTATATCACATAATTATTGGCGATTGAAAAACAATACCAGCCTTGAATTGATTGTCATCAATAAACCTGTACTTCCTATATCATTTCCAGAAGCTGCTTGAGGAGGCTTCCGGAGCAACAGTACTGGAGTCTGGAGTCTGGAGGTGGCGAAAAAGACCAGTTCCATGCTCACGAATGAGGTTAAGATCTCCCGAGCAGCGAAGCTCCTCATCCCTCCGATCAGGGAGTCACCGAATCCACTTCGTGACTCCCAACCGTTCTTCGTATATTTAGGCCTTATTCCAGCATCAAAAATTGGCCTACGATTTCAGGCGTAAATGCTCCCTAATCTCACCTGGGCACCGTTAAAAATTCCCTGGATAATCTTTCGGAGTTGAGTCAAAGAGAAGGTAGAAGAAAGAATATTGAGACAGATAAGGCATATTCATTTTACAAATTTTACTCCATGCTTTACCCCTGTCACTGTATATTTATGACTAAGGTAATGTTATAGGCACCAGTAATATGTCGATTCACCAGTTACCTTGATGGTAGAATGTCCACATTTGGCCACGGTGCCGGAAAGTCAGTTTATTTTACAACAGCTGATATATTGGAACCTATTAACATCCGGTAACTAGCTCAGAGATCCCTCAGAGTCCCCTATTTCATCCGAATTCCAGGCCAACCTGTATGTTAATAAGAGTACTCGTAGGTACCACAAATGTCCAAAATACCCTTCTTTGTGAGGACAAGAAAAGTATCTCAGAACTTATTGCATCTTCTATGGAAAATCGTTTTATCGTTTGATGACGGTTATTCTTTTCAACCTTAGCCCTTATTTTACCGAACCGCAGGTTGTATAACGCTACGAGGGCTACCAAAATAATCAAAATCTGTTCAAGTTCTGTTGAAACTTTTTAAAGCTACTGCTTTTGGTTTATTTGATAATGTCTACCACTATTTTTCTCCAATCTCTACGTAAAATTACATCTGTTCGACCTACGGAAATAGTTAATTAGATCATCCTCAGCCCTAGGGTTTAACAAGTCGAACTCAAAGGATCGTCATTGAAAATATTAAACAAAAAGCAATCAGTGTTCATCAACATCTGTAATCAGCTAGGCACTCAATTATTATTATTATGACCTATCATTTTCTTCATCCTTTGAAGCTATTCAAATTCTATAGCAGCTATACTTATCTATAAGTATGAATAAGCATGTTACAAGAAAATTACCAGGAAATAAACTAGATGTTGAGCTCCTTGCTTCAGTTTCCTCTTACCTGCCCCTCTCCCAGAGCCTGGTCAGTGCGGCGACCCCCGCTCGAAAGAAACTTCAAGAGGTCAACCGAATGACGGTACTCGATGCTGAAAAGGTCTCTGGATGCCAAGGTTCCCCTATCGACTCTCGGGACTTATGTCACTTTTTCTCTGACCTCTTCCAGAATAGTAAGAACGATGAAAACGGGTCCCCATTAATATCGACCTACAGCAGCACAAGGTGAGGCGGATTTCTGGCGTTTGGATCGACGGTAACAGACTAGAGGTTACAAAGAAAGAATCACAAGGGGATTAACCTACATGCTGTGGAGTAGAGGTTCTTCTCAAGGAGCCCTCAGAAGGTCTCTTCGACAAAGTGACAACCTCATATTTGTGAGGATAACGTTTGGTGCCAAAAATCAAGAGGTAGTACAATTTTTCCTTTTTCAATAAAATTTTCTCTCAAGCCTTATTTAAGTGATATTTTTTTCAAGTAGGTACAAAGTTTGTACATGGGACAAATATTATTTAATAATAATAATAATTTTTTTCCTAACCTTGTTAACGCTTTTCGATAACAATTAAATTCATTTTGGCTGGACTATTTACGTGGGTATTAGCCTATTTTATTTTATATAGCGAAAAGAGAATGTCGATGATTCCCTCGTTTCCACTCTTGACTACGTTTATCGTATGAATTCCGTGTACATCATCAATTTAAATGCCTGGTAAATGTTTCTCCGAATCTTTAACGAGGCAGGCAGCAAACCAGTCCACCCATGACAAGACACTCTCGTCTGCCAAACCGATCATTTCGATGACAAATCGCCTCATCCTCTTCAAGTGTCCCTTTCCCGTACCTACGAATTTCGATGCCTAATTGCCTTCAGCAGCTTGTTTAACCCAGATTTTCACTCTCGGCGCCAGGCTTCAGAAGAAAAGAGAGTTTGAAACATGGAAACACCTTAAAAAGAAAGTATTTGGAAGTTTGCAGACAAACAGTTCAAAACGAGTTCTGCAAGATTCTCCCAACCACTCGCCTAATTTTTTTTAGCTTGAAATTGATAGCGACATCGGACTGTGCTAAAATTAGCATTAGGAAGAACCCGCGTAGGACAGACTCGTTTTCTCTCCAGCCGTTTTTGGTTGTTTTTGACCGCAAGTTGTTCATGGAAAGCAAAAAGATTGGTTCAGTCAGGTTTACAAAAATATGTACCTATATATAAGGTATATAATAGAAACAATACAAGTACTGTAGAAAAAATATATATAAAAGAACAACACAAGTATAGAAAAAAAGAAACAAGTATAATACATACAACAGTTGGTGACCACAGTATAAATGAAGTAAGTGGCCAAATATCATACCATAATATGGTCGAATATTATTCGACCACGATTCTGTCAGTTACAAATCATGAACCGATTTCTCAAAGTCTCTGCATTCGACTCTCTTCTTGCATTCTTCTCTGCGTTCGATAATTTAATGGGTTTTTCTCTGGCTTGGCTCGAATCCCAACAGGTTGGCATGAGTTGTAGGTGACCTATATGAAAAGTTATTTATTAGGGGACGGGAAAGGTAAGTATCACTGAACGCTAACTTACCTGATGTACACTATTTGATAACACCTCAGTTACCTTCTATAGAGTAATTATAATTGTTTGATGTTTATGGTTTATGGTTAATCTTCCACGGATGCCTTAAGATTCATTTATTAGGATGAGGGCAATAATTCACTTTGTGGGTTTGCATTCCACGGTATGGTTGGAATTATTTTTGAAGCCATTTTTTCATGTGTTTGTGAAAGTTTGTGCGGCGTGTTCCTCAGGAGAATTCAAGATTTACTTGCGACGGAAGTTGTCTAGTTTTCATCTTTACATGATGTTTTGGATTTTCAATATCCAGAATCCTGGATTGTTGGATGAGCCCAAAAATGGCGTGGTCGCGACCAGATGGGAAAATTATTATCATCCGTCGAGAGACCGCGGGTAAAGCTATTCAATGGGCGTCCCTCACCAGGGTTCAATGTCCGGTGCTACCCGTAAAAAAGAGGTTTTTACTCGTTTTAGCCGCAGCGACTTCTTGAAGCACAATCCTTCTTGAGATGAGGTGCGAGCCCAGAGCGATTTACGACCTTCCAACCTTACGCTATAATAGGCAATACACCTTGGCCGTGCAGGCGAAGCTACCGAACCGCTAACTTATGCAAAGTTCACTAAGTACTATCGAAATGATTCCGCCGACATGGGCGAAATTTTCTCCTCCCAACATTAATGTATCCACACAGGGTAATCTTGTCGTGTACATTAAAAAGAACTCTTGTGGATTACGAATTTGATCCAAAACTCGATTAAATCCAAATGATCGATTTACACTATTGGAAATTGTCTGAAATGATCTTGACCGGACTATATTTTTTCAACGTTCGTTGATCGATTCATCGAACATCCCTGACAGAATCTTCAAAACACCGAGTGTTTCATGGTTATCTCGTTTTAGCAACAGTCAGAATGATAGTGATCTCCGAATGTTCTGCTCTAAAAAAATTTGATCGGTAAAATAATATTCTGAACCTGCCGCTGTGACGGACGCGTAATAAGTTTGTTTACATCTTCCCAACCGGCTTCACCAGATCTTCCTCCCGCAAAACGCTATCAATCAGGGAGGGATTCTCTCTTTTTTTCCTGTAGCCATCTCAAGGTTATTCGAAAGATGAATTTGCTTGGATGGGTTCCCAGAACCCGGGCTTGACTCATCTCCCTGTTTCTCAGGATTGGACCACACGATTCGATCAAGAATTAAACCAGGGGGTTGGGAGAAATTTATTACCGTACAAGCCCATTCGAGTTCAGCCGTTAATTTGGGATGGGGCTCCTTTGCTTATTAAATATTTTATCGTGGACTTCGTTGCGTTGCAGAAAACAACGTCTTCCAGCGAATGCAGCTACCTACCAGTGTCAGTGAGTCACATGGCTCAACGCTTGCCTGACTCTGTTCGTTCCGCCATAAGGACGTTAACTGTTCGTATAGGCTGGTTGAACGTGTGAGGATGAACAGCGATGGAAGGGCAGTAATGGAACATCCTTGGTGAGGGGATCCCTGCAGGGATGTGAGCATATTTTGTTCCTGTTTTCAATGTTGTTTGATTAAACCCTAGATGATGGGCTACATATAGAACTGTATCATTTTACTATTTTACTATCAATTTAGTAACAATCATGAAAAATCTTTAACAGCAGAACACAAATGTGTTTTTGGACGACCATTGAAAAATTGAACAGTACAAGCAACTGCCACGAAAGAACGATTTCACGTTGGATGGAGGCTGTGTAGGTACTATAAAGTGCACAGCCTGCATGGTCATGCACCATCATCGATAATCTCAATGTACGACCAGCTGGCGGTATAGTGAAGGAGACCATAATCTATATATAGCTATTAAATGGTTTCCAGTGAAGGGAAACATGGTTCCTGACGAAACTTACGATTGCTTCCTTTCAAATGCTATCTAAAATTCGCAGATGAGCCCATCCTCGTCTTGTGTTCATAATGTCTGAGAAGTACACAGGAAGAGACGTAGTAAATTAAATCTGAAGGTTCAAGTCAGCTAGTTCTGGAAGTACATGTACTAGAAGTAAGTTAATTGCAATTAACTTACTTTCCGGAGGAATCCATCGTAGTAGCAAGTACTCTCTCAGCAGCCGGACGACGGATTCCTCCGGAACAATCTTAATTGTAGTAAAGTGAGGTCAACAGAAAAAGTAAAGTTATGGCTACGAAGGGATTTCAGATATAAAAGTGCAAATCTTGTTCCACGTCCATTCAATGTTTGGTTCGATAGCGATTTATGAGCTTAACTACCCTGAGTTTGGCTAATTTCTTGTACTATGTTGTTAAAATGATATATTACTCTCAAAAAAATATTTTACATGCTCTTCTTAGTAAGGCTTTTATTTGCCGTAAAGCCGTACGTTTGAATGGATTGCTTAGGCTTCTCACGTAGGTATTATGGTTTTCTTTCGTCCTTCTAAAAATTGGTAAAAGTGTCTACAATGGCTTTCCCAGAACCATTCGTGCTCAAGCTCCATCCCTAGAAGTAGAGCAGTCCTTACAATAGTGAGATCTACACATCTACAAAATAACATCCGTTAAACGTTAATATATATGTGGCATTGGTATTGGTTTTGAGGTTGATATTGATCAATCAGAATCATCCAAGTGCTTCAATGGTAACAAAGTATATATGTGTGGCAAAATAAACGAACAAAGTTACCCGCAATCCTAACTGTCCTGCGAGTATTAATTTGGTAACTAAAGCTAGACAACCTATACCGAGGTTATTGGACGCTTCCTCAACTTTGGAGTCTCAGTCATAACTTAACAGTCACGAACCAGCCTGAGCCGCATTCCAAATTCTAATGTTTATCGCATCATAATTTTGAGAGGAAGACCTAGGCTGGTCTAGGAATCCGCCTTCCGTTCTGACCCATATCGCTAAAGCCTCGCTCGTGGGCCGGAAGAAATGTTTTTTTTTCTGTCTAATAATAGCTCTAGGATAAATTGTTAGAGGCATGATTAGGGGTTTTCCGGTTTCGGACAACCTTTTTAACGGTAAAAACCCCTGGTATTTATCAGCTCAATGGCGGGGGTAGCGGACTGTATAATGGTTATTTTAATATTTAAGGCTTATTATAACCTTCCTGTATAATATTACCATAACTGGTGAGTTGAATTGTATTGGATGACACACTCATGCATTTCAAGAATACCCCAAGAATTGCCCAGAATCTCCCTTCTTCATTTTTGAATATCCCCAGTGAGTTGCCAACTCGTTAGCCGAGAGGAAAAACATCCTCTCTAATCATTCCATCTGGTTGACTGAAACCGCCAAGAAGATGATGACCCCTGGATGGGTGATTCCAGCGTACAAGAGCTTTAAAAAGAGAAGCCAACAAAGAAAGTGCGATATAAACACAGGAAAAGAGTGGACGACGGGGGACTTGGAGAGCGTCTTCTATTCCCGACTTTTTTTAACCGCTTATCCGGAGCGACCGGTCGTCCTGTCCGTTTGGCGCCGTCTACGAGATCCGTTCATTGGCCATTATGTTGGAAAAACGGCGCCTCACGGAGTAGAAAAAAAGTCGAAGAAAAAAATTGCCATGTGTACGAGAACACATTTGACTCCGAAGGATTCGTTCGAATCCCGCTAATTGCGTCGATATACCAGTTATTATTATGCACCTACTTCATCTAGTTAGACGCATCTTGCGGTACATCCAATTCCGCCAGGGATTCCCCCTGGAGGTCTCATCAGGGTGGGACCCTTCGAGAAAAGCAGTTCTGAGAGGATTCCTCTTGAGCGTGTGCTATTATTAGAACGTCCTGAATAGGGAGAGAAGCCGATGACCATCTTCCCGACTGTTGCATCTCCAAGCGACTGAAGAATTTCTTCGCAGAGGCGGTGTGTTGTAACGTGTAATTTGAAAATTATTCATACGCTTGTATATTTAATGAAACAGCAAGCCTTCCTCGTTAGTTCTTCCGTCTTCCATCCGCTGCCAAACATCAACAATAGGTACAGCAAGACCAGCATAACTAGTTGAGAGTTCACACAAAACTGTTCTCAAAGGTGCTTAATTTCTACCTGTGATGATGCTGCTGATCCTCTCCTCATCCCTACAGATACTTGGGCGTTATATTGGACACGTCCTTGAGGTGGTCTGAGCACGTCGAGTACCTTTATATGAGACTCAGGAAATTTATTCCAACATTAAAAAATGTTAGAACGTTAGTCTGAGGCTGTTATACCTGTCACTCGTACAGTCTGCCCTGCAGTATGCAATCTCAATTTGGGGAGCAGCATGTCAAACTGTGTTGATGAAGTATTGCACAGGCGCATCTTGAGGGTTATGCATGCTAAGCCACCACGTTTCTCATCTCACCAACTAATCGGCGAAGCCAAAGTCTTCACTATAACTCAGCTCTTTGTAAAAAATCTTCTTCTCCTGTACCATAGAAAACCAAATCTTATTACCAGTTCAACCTCCCACCCGTATCCAACTAGGTTCATCATTGGACAGAAAGTTGTAAATCCTCGTCCCGCCTTAACCCTTACAACAAGAAGCCCGCTTTATTTGATGTATCTATTACATAACTCCTTTCCTGCAGATATGAAGTTTCCGAATTCCTTTTCTCGATCGTTGTACAAAAAAATAATATATACCTGGCTTATCCAGCTTGGATTCGAAAACTGCTCCTCTTTACTACGTAGCGCATATGTACAATAACAATAGCATGGCACAAATGGAAGCGATTATTATATTTTATTATATTTTTGTATTTCCTTTTGTTTTATTTTATGATTAACAATTCTATGATTTATATATAATGCAGGTATAGGTCTACTAATTATTTTCTCACCTGAGAGCGTAACTTAGAATTTATGTATATTCCTAGAAGGTACTCTACTCTTGCTTGGCACCACGGGCTCCGACAATAATATTTCTGTAATTTTCTTTTCCTTCTCGAAGATTGTAAACTGTTCTTTTTATGTATGAAATATATCACTTCTCTCTCTCTCTCTCTCTCTCCCTACATTATTCTGACATTACGTATATGGCCTCTCTCTGGATGTTGGATAAATCTTCATGATCAGACATGGCAGAAAAAGTTTTTAAGCGCACTTAATCCTAGAGTTTTCTACTGTGATTAAAAAAATATGAGTCATAGTTGTAAATCAAAATTATATAATTAGTATCGAAATAATGAAATTACAATTCACCAAAGCTACAATAAATTGAGTAGGTGCAAAAAGCAAAAAAAACCTTGTCATTCATTATCCAAGGAACACAGTTCCTACACCGTTGGATACAATGTATGTCATCAAGTTTATAAGTTGAGAGTGAGTGACAGTTATGATGCGATGATGTTGGGGTTCAATTTTCTGTTTATTTCAACTACCTGACATTTTTGGTTCGTAGGTACAAAGAGACGATCTTGACCTATTACAGGCTCACCTTTCATAACTAATTATTGATGGCATGGCGGGATCACGTTAGTTTATCAGCCAGCAGGATTGAACAACTTGGCATTAATCATTTCCTGAAACTCGGAATACAGTTTAGCCGCCAAGATAAGCGCCTACAAATTGTTTGAGGTGAAAGAAATTGTATGGAAGGAAAAAGATCAGTTCAGTCGTGAATCTAAGGCTAGGACAAATAAACCAAGATGTAGGTACAGGTAGTTTTGTAAGCAACATTTTGTAAGCTGACACACCTGTAGCGTGACCAAAAATAGAAAAGTGACTGTGCGTCAGTTACATAAACGCCAACACGGGTACGGGTGACGAAAGGAACAACACTTGTAACAAATAAATGGAAATATATTAAACTCAAGAAATGCAAAATATGAAACAAACGAAATATACTTGGCTTGGTGTAACTTAAAACCAGAATACGTCTCAAGTGACGTATCAACTTAGTATATCAACTTAGAGTGACTTTTAAATGGGGCCAGGGCTGTCCATATGAACAGGTCCCTGGGTGAATGAGCAAATGGAAAGATATGAATGAAAGATTTACAAAGGTATGCGTAACCGTCCTACTTGGGTTACGTGTAGCTTGATGGAGGTGACTCCTATGTGTACTCAACGTCCCTATCTGGCCAGAAAAGGTGTAAATATAACTCACAGTACTGAGATCTTATAACTGCTAGCACTCGGACGGGCTGTTCTTGCAGATCACTGTCTGTACGCGTAATGTCACTACTGTCGTCGTAACTGACGCTTCTACTCACAATCACGCTCGGAGGGCGTCTGTAAAACTGAAAGGGATTCACAACTGCTAGCACTCGGACGGGCTATTATCGCAAGGAGAGGTTTTGCTGGACTCTGTTGTTAGCCCTCAGCGCTGGGCTTAAATAGGTCGCTGGAGGGGGAAACGTCTGGAGGCGATCTGTGGTGGGGGTCGCCTGGTAGCCCTCATCCAGTGGCGCTCTTCTGGCGGCCGCGCGGTCTATTAGTCTGACGGCTTACACTCCCCTCCCTCCTGGGAGCCGGCGTCCTCGCCGGTAACCATAGATTCCCCGAAGATTGGTGTTGTCGTCGATCAGTGCCCAAACAAGTGAGTTGAAGCGAGTTAAATTTTAATAGGAAGGCTAAATCAAATAGTTAAGTCGCTAAATTTAGTTACAATTGTTAAATTGTATAAGTATATGCACAAAAGGTAAGTACTTTTTACATTAAATTTGGTTATAATTAGCAAATTTTACAAAAAAAATATGCACAAAAGGTAAGTAAAAGATTACAAGAATTACAGGTAGCAGAGTAAGCTATAAATCAGCAATTCACGGTCCCAAGAGTAAGTTACACCAAGCAGCAGATAGCTTAATTTCTTAAAATTTTACTAAATTGTAAAGTGGTTCATATATCAAGAAAAAGGGTGTATGTGCGTGTAATTAATTACAAAAAGGTATATGTTAATTAAAAAGGTGAAAAAGGTTAATTAAAAAGGTGGAATTAAAAAAAGGTGTATGTTTGTGTCATTAATTACTAGACAGGTTAAAGGTTACCGCCTTCCTTTTTCCTTCCCCGTAGTCTACGGCGTCCCCTTGGGTAAACAGTGTCCCGTGTAATTAAGTTGTCGCAGCGTTGTATGGCTTTAGGGTTACGCGTCATCGTATGCATACCCTGTGTCACCGGTTCGTCATATCCATGTATAGGTGTAGAAGTATGCGTCACTGGGTGCGTCACTTGCGTCACCGTCACCACCGGCGTCACCTGTGTCACGGGTATCTGGGGCGTGTAGGTAGTTCTTTGGGTTGGCGTCACCTGGGGCGTCACCGTCGTCACTGGCGTCACCGTCGCCACCTGGGGCGTCACCGTCGTCACCGGGGGCGTCACCGTCGTCACTGGCGTCACCGTCGTCACCGGCGTCACCTGGGGCGTCACCGGGTGCGTTACTGGCGTCGTTGGTCTGTGGTAGGGTTGTATCAACTTGGGAGTAAGCGTCACTGGCCCACCAAGTGTGTGTGTTGGGTCAGAAGTGAGCGTCACCAGGTGTGTCACTTGTGGTACTTGTGACGTGGAATGTTGAGGCTCTTGTGTTTCAAGCGTCACGGTATGTGTATCACTAGTCACCGGTACATCTTGTGGTTCTGGGTTTTGTTGGTGTTGGTTGGGGTGGTTCGTGTCCCATACCATCATGCATCCTGGGACGCGTTGAAGCCCTGTACCTGTTTGTGTGACTCTGAGTGTGATGGGTAACCGTGACATCAAGTCCACCCCTAATAGATCTAGCCCCCCGTCACTTCGTGAAAAGATCCTGAAGGTGTGATCTATGCAGTGAGTTCCTATGACAACTCGTAACCGTTGTTCACCAAGGAATGGGAGAGGTTGTCCATCAGCCCCCCAAGCCACCGAACGTGTTGGTGTAATGGGTACCCCCGTAACTGGTTTGGCTAACACAGATATTCCCGCCCCTGTGTCTACGACCATGTCACGTAACTCCCCGCTGAGCGTAACCGGCACCCTAAGAGGAAACCCCCTCACGGACTCTATAACGGTAGCCAGACACTCGTCTGTAACATCATCATTCAATGGTTCTGGTAAAATGGTGCTTGTGGTTGACACGCGTGACTGTGGACGTCCCCCAATGGCAAGTGGTCCCGTTGACATCTCTTGTAACCCCAGTGGATGCGATACTGGAAGTAAGCTGCGTTTTTTGAGACAATCAACTGCAAGGTGTTCACGCACCCCACAGTAATCACAAAAGATTGTCTTCTGTGGGTTGTGATTACAGTCCACTGGAAAATGTGACATGTCCCCACAGAACATGCACGGGAACCTGGGGCTAGGTCTTGGTGTCCTCACATCACGTCGTCCCGTCGTTGTCTTTTTTGGGCATCTGGCGGCTAAGTGACCTTCTTTGTTACAGGCGTAACATTTTCTCGTGTCTCCTGGTTGTACAGCTCCGAGGTCCCATCCTAAGTCGAGGTTGTCTGGCGTACCTAAGGCGTCCTCGAGTTCCTCGGCACATTTGAGGGCGTCCTGGAGGTCCTCCGGTTGACGTGTCACCAAGTGAGCACTTAGATCACGTCCAATTCCTCTCGTGAAGGCTCGTAAGGCGCGTTTCCGTACCCACGTCCTTCTAGCCTCTGGTGGTAAGTTTTTCCCTTCCTCCATCACCGCCACTTGTGCTAGGTGTAACACCCGTTCCGCAAAGTGACGTAGGGTCTCGTTATTCTCCTTTGTAACCGTGTGTAGTAGGGCGGCGGCTTTGTCAGGTTTCTCGCGCCCCCCAAACCATCGTATCATCTCATTCTTTGCGTCATCGTACAGCGTCTTCGTACCTTCCACTGTGACATGGTCACTGAGAAATTGTTTGGCGGCCCCCTTGACGCGTGAATGTAGAAGGCGTAATTTCTTATGATCGTCGAGTTCCCCAGCAACGTGCTCGAAGCTCTGAAAGAACGCAGTCACCGTCACTGTACCTACTTCGTCAGGATCCCATGGGTCTATTTCAGTGAACATGGAATGGGGTATGTTTGTCCCCCCCAAATCACTGGAGTCTGAGCGTGACCTAGGCCCGTGGTCAAACAGGCGTGACAGGCGGATCAATGTAGCATTGATTGTGTCCAGTACGTCGGGTGATGAACCGTTCCCCCCGTTCCCTTTTGGTCTTGGCATGATGAAAATGTGTGATTTAAAATGAGTGACTGAAGTTATAGGGTTACTGTCCCCCCTGTTGCAAAGTAAGATTGTGTAGTGTAACAAGGAAAATGTGTAATCAAAAATACGTCAAGGAAATGACGGTGTATGATATTCTGTGTGCTTGACTTGTGTGAGTGACTCTGTTGTTGTTTTGCTTTCTTCTCGTCACCTCGTGTTGGCGTAACTGGATTCGTGCCTGGGCTTACCAGACAAAAATCCCACAAGCTGCCACCAATATGTAAGCTGACACACCTGTAGCGTGACCAAAAATAGAAAAGTGACTGTGCGTCAGTTACATAAACGCCAACACGGGTACGGGTGACGAAAGGAACAACACTTGTAACAAATAAATGGAAATATATTAAACTCAAGAAATGCAAAATATGAAACAAACGAAATATACTTGGCTTGGTGTAACTTAAAACCAGAATACGTCTCAAGTGACGTATCAACTTAGTATATCAACTTAGAGTGACTTTTAAATGGGGCCAGGGCTGTCCATATGAACAGGTCCCTGGGTGAATGAGCAAATGGAAAGATATGAATGAAAGATTTACAAAGGTATGCGTAACCGTCCTACTTGGGTTACGTGTAGCTTGATGGAGGTGACTCCTATGTGTACTCAACGTCCCTATCTGGCCAGAAAAGGTGTAAATATAACTCACAGTACTGAGATCTTATAACTGCTAGCACTCGGACGGGCTGTTCTTGCAGATCACTGTCTGTACGCGTAATGTCACTACTGTCGTCGTAACTGACGCTTCTACTCACAATCACGCTCGGAGGGCGTCTGTAAAACTGAAAGGGATTCACAACTGCTAGCACTCGGACGGGCTATTATCGCAAGGAGAGGTTTTGCTGGACTCTGTTGTTAGCCCTCAGCGCTGGGCTTAAATAGGTCGCTGGAGGGGGAAACGTCTGGAGGCGATCTGTGGTGGGGGTCGCCTGGTAGCCCTCATCCAGTGGCGCTCTTCTGGCGGCCGCGCGGTCTATTAGTCTGACGGCTTACAATTTCATAATCGCGCATTGACAAAAAGTCAGAGGTCTATATCGGAATTAATATTTGATCAGCTTGACGAACTTCAAATTTCTCGGTTAAATCTAAAACAACGTGATATGGAACGGAGACTGACCCGTTTTTAGCCCTTAATAAACTATGAAAGTATCAGAAGTTCAAGAAACCCTTACCCTGAGTAAATAGAGATCAAAATGTATCGTTCGAGATAAATTTTCCGTATAGATTTTAAAACAGACTGAAATTTGTATCAACAGTGTATTCTGGAGCTCTCCGGAATGTTTGCTATGAATTTCCTATCCATTAGGGAAGTGTGCATCGCAGGACTAGATCTTCATGGAAATAAATGGGTCGAGTTCATTTTAGGTGAGCAAGCCCCACGTGTCCTCTACGTGGCTAATGGTGATGACTATCTAAATCTCAGCTATGTGATGATCAGATCACTGATGACTGGGAGAAGCAGCCAGCCTACCTTCCTCTCGCCTAGTCGAAGGAACAAGGAAAGAAATGTATACGCGCTTTTGTCCTACATTTTCATAGGTAGGCGTAGATAAGAGGGGTCTCATAGATGAGAGTCTAGAAATATGTGTCTAATAATTCGGTCTTCTGGCAGTCGGAGCCGCACGTTCCACTTTCAGTGATTGATCGGTTGTTTCCTTCCCCGTGGATCTCACATCAATCAACTTCTTCCATTCCTTCAGGATGTACCTCTTGTTCGTGGATGTGATCCACGGAAGAAAACCGATGGGCCCACTCCGGGACCCGCTATCCTGGATACTAACAGTATTTTCACCGATATTGGCGATAAAGGTTACCTCCTCACGCCATCGTGCGGGTGCATAATGATACCTGAGTCCCTTATCTGTCAAGATGACAAATCGATTAGGGTTCCCGCGGGTTCGGGGTGCAATTTATTATCCTTGAAGGATCGATATCGTTTCGTTCTGAATCTTACGTCCGTCTGAAGAGAAAACGTAACCAACGACGTGAAGATGATTCCTTATTCAACAAAGAAACATCATCCCCAAGTACACAACAATTTTTTTTTTAAATCTTTATTTATTTGTAATAAAAGCAACACATTATATTTACAAGACACCAAAGTTACGACCCCCTGTAAGAAGACACGTGCTGTTGGTCGGAGTGCTAGCCTAAATATAACAATAGTTAGCTTAATAAGCTAGAATATAATATATTCTAATTCCCGAATCAATATAAATTCCCAACGAATGACCAAATTAAACAAATTATCAATATAAGTTTACCCTCCTATATTAGTGGGTTCACTCCACGAGAGAAGATATATTTACATAAATAAGTAAACAAATAAATAATTTCCACCAAAAATAAAGTGCCTCTCCATGCCAATCATACCTCCTGATTAAATGTGTGAGGTGAAATACTTCTTTAATTTGTTTTTAAAGACAAGCAACGATTCCTCCCTATCTGTGATGGAGGAAGGAAGAGAGCTAAAACGCAAGGCCCCCCAAAATGAATATTACCTCTGTACCATAGCAGTGTTCATTCTTATCGTAAGCAGGATAATCCTATCCGCAGCCCTCGTAACACTGAGGTTTCTTTTAAGCTTCCTCCTTGTAAGTGAAAAACAAAGTACTGTTCTCAGCATTCTTCCTTAAACCCAGTACTTTTAACTCTTTGAACATTTCCGAAGTATAGGACATTTTAATAAATTAAGGCTTTTCTGAGTTACCTATAGCTTGGGGTTTCAGTTTGGATTCAAACCATTGCGTTTTAAAATATTTTCTTCAACTTCATGCATATAAAATTGCGCACTTCGCAGCAAATAGTTTGCGTGATTTTGTATTTATAATTTTAATATGGTCTTCCCAGGTCAAATTTTGGTCGATAATTACTCTTAGATATTTGGTGTGCGGAACCTGAGTCATTGAGGGACCGGTACATACATCCAACGCGCTTGTCATTTTGGCGACACACAATTTTAAGACCCAATAGCCCTCATGATTCCCTTATAATTGGAAAAACTCCACTGCACATGGGCATGGGGTCAGTGACGTTACGGTAAATGATAAGAAAAATACAAGACACTTTTTCGCCCACTTCCAATTGTCGGACACTCATCGTATGTACAATGTTTGTGAAACACTCACTGAAATCTCTTTCATAAGCCAGCGAAACAAACAGGATTAAATATCCCAGTACCCGAATGTTTCAGAGTGAGCCAATTAAATCAGTTTGAATATGTTGCTTCACCGAGACTTGGAACTAGGTAAAATAACGGGGCAATTGTTTGTGTACGTTTCTCACGGAAACTGGGAACAATAAACGGATCGCTCGAACGTCGTCAAACCTGTTTTAGCGAAACTCCTTGATGAAAATACTGGACAAAATTCCGCATCTCGAAAACGACCGGCTTTGCAGGGAGAAATCGCCGTCTCTTGACCTCCCACGACAACTGAGTTCTGGAGGAATCGGTCGGGGCAATAAAAAAGTGGAAGACGCGGCGAATGAGTAAATCAGCCGGCCGGCGTAGTAAAGTTCCTCTCACCTTGGAGTACTAAAAGCCTCTTCTCCGGGGCTCCTGCGACCCATTTGGAAGACGTCCAGATGAGGGTGTTCCTCTGTTCGGAATTGGATGGAGTTCTGCTCGTCTTGCCGGAACTTGGGTTTCACACGGTGAGCTAGGCCGTTGCCAGGCGTTACACCTGAATCAATCCTTGGGCTCTTGTTCTGCAACAAGTTTCAAATTAGTTCTCTTACCTACTCCCGATAATGCTCGGCTTCCTGTCTACTCTCTTGCCAATTACAAACTTGAGATTAGCCCGAGCACCGGCTAAAGCTATAAAGCAAAAAAGTAGCCAAAACTAATTTTTTTCAAACTACAAAAATTGAATTATTCTTTAAAATTTGAACTTTTCCATTCTTCTTTTTTTTGGCGAACTTGTTGAAACATGTAGCTATTCAAATGGGTAGTGTTCAGGAGGGTGGGTAGTTCAGGACAACCTGCGCACAAAACAAGAGTTCCTCCAAAAAAAGACACTTGGGCTCTACTAACTAAATAAATAAGTAAATAAATAAATATAGGTAACAATTATTGTTACACACGACGACAATTCTTTAGTAAGGTAAAGTTGAGCTTCGTCAACCCCCATGCCTCAGTTGCTGCTTCATCCATCTTTCAAGGAGCTTCGACAATACACTAAGCATGAAGATAGGGCGATAATGCCCCGGCTGTGCTGCATTGCCACTCTTGAAAACAGGCACCTATAGGAACTTCAGGAAACGATTGAGTTAACATATACCGTGTACAAGCGGGTCATAGTACAGCAAAATAATGCTCCGTCCAATTAAGGAGAGTCCGTCCATTCCAAGGGCTGATTTACTAGTTTTAAGGTCGTCTAGTCATATTTTCCATAAACTGCTCTATTAATGGGAGTCTTGCCGATTTAAGGGATAAAGTACCACTATAAGACGATCAAGCAGAACATGTTTAATGAAAAATGAAAGTGGATAGAATGAATGTGCGGATATGAAATGGAATTATCGTTCAACGAAGAGAGCGCACAATACTGGAAAGAGGAGCCCAATATGATGCAAGACCATCCAGATGTGATATGGTCGGGAATGTGAGCGTGAATGTAGAAAAAAAGTTGAAGATGAAAGAAGGAAATAAATGGAGCCTCGATCCATACACATTTCTCTAAGGGAGGTGCGCAATGTTTTCTCAACACGTCGAGTCGGCGAGATGAACTTGACATCTGCGGGTGAACGCGTTCGAATGGCAGCAGGAAGGAGACGGAACGTCTTGCGTGCCGCAGGGCCGCTCCGGACGGGTTATCCCGATATAGCAATGTCAAGTTCTACCGACAACGAAGGATCTGGAAGGCGCGGATGATGACCTCCTGGACTTCGATGCTACCGCGATTCACAACATTGTTACACATACTTTATACTTAACCAAATAAGGATAACAAATAATAGTGGTATTTATCATCTTTCGGATTTCAAGCGCCTTTTAACGAATGGCGCTTGAAATCCGAAAGATGATAAATACCACTAGCTGCATAGCTGGTTGACGTCATGCGGTTTCCTAATCATTACAACATTGAAAAAAATTGTGTAGTGATGCAACTCAAACTGCAACTGACAACAATTCATGTGATTCACAAAATACAAAAACTACAGCATGACTACAAGAACAAATGTTTGAAGAAACATTTCATGTAAAATATCCCCATTTTACTCTCGATTTTTGACGTGTAACACCTTCGGTTATAGATTTTTCAACGCTGAACACAGTGAACACAGTTTTTTTTTTAAGCCGTTTATTAAGAAATTACCACAAAATATATTTGAAGTATTTCATACATCAACACAAAATAAAATGAATACATCAGTAAAATAAATTAAAGTCTTTGGCAGTATACTCCATAGGTAATTTTAAAAAATTGTCCGGAGGTCAGGAGTTGCTAACAATTACACAATACTAATATAGTTAAACGCTGTGGCAATTATTGATACCTAACAGAAGAAAGTGAACATACATTTTTGCCGTTTGTAACACAAAATAAAATAAAGCAGCAAAACTTAATGATATTAAAGAAAAAAGCTCAATAGGGGAATAACACTGTTGTAAATAAGAAACTGCTGTTTTAAGTGGTCATTCAAACACGATTGGAATTTACTAAATTTTTCAATTCGCTTTAAATGAGTAGCTAAATCATTAAAAAATCTGGGGCCCAGATACGAGCACTGTCTTGTGAAAAAATCAAAATATGGAAACGGAACAGGTACTAATACATCATGGTGACGGCTAGTCACACCCTGAAGTCGGCAGCTGAAGGGAAAATTGTGAATAAAATAATATTGGAGCAATTTCAAAACGTAAGTCTAGGGGGGAGAACATTGAGCTTTATAAACAGCGGTTTACTGTGGCTTAAGTAACCAGATCTAAATATAAGGCGCACAAGTGACTTAACTGCAGTCTCGACTGAAAGTCAGATGTAGTCAGTGAGTCAGAATTGCGATATCTCATTCAGTTATCAGATTAGAGCAGATAAAACGTGAAGACCACGTTTCTTCATCTTCAAAGTGCTCCAGTTTGAGAACGGAATAAGATATCGAAATTCACCGTCGTGTTTAGCGTTAAAAAAATCTTTGAAATGAAGTATCACTTGTCAGGCTGTTTCAATTTTGAAATTTAAGTGACCCGATTCTGCCCATCTACGAACTCGGCCTTCCGATTGCCAGGGCAGATTTTTAGTACAAATTTTGAACTTTTTATCTCAATTCTATCTAGAGTTATCGGCTGGAATGACACAGAGTCTGAAACAGATTTTGGTATTAGGTAAAACTTTTCGGAAATTCGAGTTTTAAATTTTTTGGACCGAGAACAGTAGGTTTCTTTTCTTCGAAAATTCGCTAAAAAGTAGCGTTTCGATGACGCCTTCACGAGCGCAATGAACCCCTGTACAAAACAATGTTTTAAATCAGGTATATTGTACGATCCGTGCAATTGAAGGCTGCATGCTCGTATTTTCATATTCAGGGCCCCGTAGCTATTTTGGAAGCAAATATTATTGTGCTGCTCATACATGGTTTTTCAGATCCACTCCGTCGTGCACTATTAACGAATTACATATTGTAACTTCAATATTTTCTCTAGAAATCAGACCTATTTTAATACAATTCATTAGAACTACTATTAGGTGGATTACCTATATGAGTAGAATGGCTATCGGTTGGAAAAACATCGATTTTTTTTACGAAACATTGTTATGAAACGTTGTATAAAAAATATCGATTTTTTTTCCGAAAATAACTTACCTACTGTAACCCTAGCTAAGAACAAGTACCTACCCAGTTTTTTACAGTTTTTTACAGTTTTTTCGGTAATTTTTGTTCTTACTTAAAAAAAATTAAACGAAAAATCGAGCGAAAACATAACAAACGATTTACTTTATTCCGAATATTTATTGTTTGCCTTATGCAATCAAGTACTTTTGCAGTCATATCTTTGGAGAGGTGATTTCTAAGAAGGTTCAAAATGAGAGCTGCTTGAGCAAAAACCTCTCCGCGGAAACAGAGGAGGCGACTGGAGGTACACATTTAAATACTACATCATGAAGGTTAGGATGTGTATCCTTCATTAAAATCCAAAATCCCAAGAAGTTTTGTTGAATTTTTACGAGTGGGGATTTCAAGTATAGATGAAGCTCCTCAGGGATTGTGGCGTGCGAAATTTGGTTCTTCATCTGCCACTTTTTGGTAAAAGGCAAAAGGGCCACGTAAAATAAGAAATAATGTCGTTGGTATGTGTACGTAAAGGTCCTAATGAGGCACAGAAATAATTCAATTACATATTACAGGTAAGTATCTTGGGAGAAAGGAAATAACGTCGGAATACAAATATTGACGTCCAAAACATCGAATTTGTCAAGAAATCGAGTATTCGAAACCCATCTCTAAACATAAGGCGATAGTGATACAGTCGAAGACGATTATAATGAATAATTTCCTGAACATACCGTCAGGTGCGTGAGAAATGGCGATGTAGAAATGTGGGAAAAAACACGGAAGCGGGAAATCTTAATGGGATCGAACTAAAGAAGGTACCAAGGGAAGACTTTGTATAGCAATTCACAAACAATGAGCCGGAATCACAGGTGGCTGGACAATGGAAATGAAGGAAGTTGATACCGCCCGATGCCGAATAAAGACGAAGGTAGAGGATACTACCGAAAGAGACGCAATCATACAGATGTCCGAAATAAGGTCGCGTGTAAACCCACTTTGATATTCAACATCATCAAGCAATCCAAATTGAAATGATAATTTTTGATCATTGATGTAGTTGTTGAGCGCGCGTATTTGCTAGAAATAAACAAGTTTTAGAGTAGCCGTACTCAGTTCGAAAATTCTTTACAGTTTAATTTCAAGAGTTTACAATGAAATTGTTGAATCCAGACAAACCTAAGGGTCTTTGAAGTGCCTTACCCACTTGCTTCCAACAAATATGCAGTCGGTACCAATTACTTCTTATCCAAAACTTACCTACATTTTTAAATTCATTGGTTTATTAGCTTACACTTATTTGGTACTTGGTATGTCTAGGAAGCCTGAGATTTACCAATGATTAGTTTCTAGATATCAGCATTCCACGTCGGTGTCTTTCCAAAATCACAGTAATCCCATATACACACTAAAATTGAGAGAATATAGAATTTAAAAAATGAATGATCATACTCATTTTTCAAGGGAGTAAACTAATTCCCCCTTTCACACCCTGTTCATTCTTCAATACATGGATTGCAAAGCGCCTTGTCTCTCACAAGTAGGTACATTTATTACCAAAACTGAGGAAAACTCAACTATATCCACCGTCATTTTAGGATTTAGGATAATATTGTGTCTTATACAGCAATAGTAATTACTACTTCTGTATACACTAAATAAAATAAGAAAACAACAATGTCCAGAAAGTTTCTGAGGAAGAAGTCGTTGGGGAGAATGAAAGATTATGACGTGGCAATTGTGAAGATCTTGAGGTCCTGGGGAGATTGTCCAAAGCAAAATATTTTGACATCTTGATACGAGAAACAATTACCAAGGAAGTCTCCCATTTTACGGGTGCAAGTGAATATGGGCAGGTCATGGGATCTGTGACCCTGTAAAAAAAAATCCAGAGGTTGGCCAAAAATGAGTTTGAAAAAGATAAAGCTTGAGTTTGATAGAGGCTGCTTATTCAAGGACTGGAAAGAGGAAATTAGTAGCAGAGATCCCATATCAATTTCTTCTACCGAATCATCGCTCCTACCTTCGTAATCCAACGTGAGAACCTACAAACTGTGTCTCACTAGTTTCACTGAGAATTTTCAGTGTTTGTTTTGAGGGTAATTGAACGTTAATATGCGAAAAAACCCACATACTTAGGTGTCAGTACTTCTAAAATGACTGGAAACGAATAATGAATCAATATTGACCTTTTCAATAAGTTGTCTTAATTCATTATTTGTTAATACCCGTGAACGTTAATTCCAGACAACCTGTTATAGAATGGCACCATGTTCTTCCAGCCTTGTATCCATGGAGTATCAAAATAAATTTAAAAAAAAGGAGGAATCTACATCTCAGAGAATCAAACTGAAGTGGGTTCATTCAAACGTCTTGCAAAACCATACGAACATTAAAAAGGCCTTGTTTTCACACCTTGACACCTAGGGGTGGGGAATATTTAACGTAACCGCTTCAACATACCTAATACCGTCCAGTAACCTACTACCAGATAACCTAATATCAGAAAAATCCTATTACTGGAATAACTACTTTGAGAACGAATACCCGTCCCGGTCCCTAGGGATTCCCGGATAACCTCTAACTACCTGGCAATAGCTGGAACCTAATACAAGGTAATAAGGTTGGCTGGAACCTAATACAAGGTAATAAGGTCGAAGTTACCTACCAAACTCTCCTGATTGAAGAAGGATTGATTCCTTCTTTACTTCTATATTCTGATACCGATTACAATAATTGTAATACAATAATCAATTATTGTATACCTACCAAGAAATATTACCATTATGAATTGTCTAAGATAAAGTTTCATTGGATTTTATATACGAGTAATAACATATACGAGTAAAAACATGTATTCTATATACGAGTAATAACATGTTATGTTACCTAGGTGTACTCAAGATTAAAATTTAATACTTGTATGATTATGCACGCATACTCACTTAGTGGTGCATATTAAATTTAAGATCCCTTTTCCAACAGTAAGAGTCAAATTATCAGAGTTAGACACATAATATTCATTAAAGGACTGGCCATTCTAAAACTAAAGAAGAAAACTCAATTCTTCCTAGATTACTGTCACATTGAGTACATTAGTATTTATGTCTGTTTCAATAGGAAGGTACCTTATTTTTTCGGTGCGATTTCAGTATGTATTTTTCAAGCTTATTTTTTGTGTATGTTTTCACTGTTGCGCTTATTTCAATCAGAGCGTCAAGAAACTTGCATCAGTATGTAGGAATTATAACAAAATAAATTTGGCATACGTATTAGAAGTTGTCATGAGAAAAATGACTAAAAATAAGTGATGACTAAAAATAATATGATTAAAAATGAATCAAGATCGGTTGCGAGCGTGAAAATCCAGAAAGGTTCCCGAATCGCCGGTAACCTATTACCAAAATAACCTAGTACCACAACCTATTACCCGACGGTCTTGTTACTCGATAACCTATTACCGAGAAATAACCGTATTAGACATGCCTATTGACACCGTGGCCACATGTCAAAAATACCAAATTTCACCCAAAGGTTTGGAGCAACTAAAGTACTCGTAAGAATGAACTTATTTTTCTCCATTGCCATACTCGGTATCCCTCAGTTTTTCTGTTTGCATTGTCTCGGTGTGCCTTGTCGAGCCAGTTGAGCAGCGAGTGAACAGGTAGGTGTTATATATAAAATGTATGTGTTTGCCTACTGTTTCTGGCCGATCCTCTTAGTCTAATTTAGTCAAGTCAAATATGGAGTAGTAATGAACAATACGATATCCGTTCTCGGGCTATTGAGGTACCGCTTACGGATATGCCACACGCAAGTTTTTTGTGCAAAGTGATTTGAACAGAAAGGCGGTCGCCCGTCACGGTGGACGGCAGAACCGAACCGGGTGAGTGAGAAGTTTCGTTGGCAGACGCGGAGGCGGCCGAGGTTCAAGGCCTCATCCCTTGCGATGAATTAGAGGCGACGTGAGCTTCCGCGGCGCGTGTTCGGCCTTCGAAATCGCCTACCGACTTGGACTCGAACCATTGTACACTGGAACAGGTGATATGTGGTGTGCAGCGGTCATTATCACCTAGACCTTCTCGGATTGAAAATGCCTCCGATGCGGTTCCCGAGCCCATAGATAACCCTCTTTCTTCACGGGTGTAACAATTCTTTCTGTTCCCTCAACATGACAGTTGAACATTTTCCGATTAAAGACGAAAAAATCGTCTGGTACCTCCAGAACGAACTCATTCGGTTACTCGAAGGATACACTTCTAGTGCACTTTATCTATCAACGAGCATCTGTCACAATGAAACAATCTCCTCCTTGACGTGAATGTGCCTATGTTCCAGTAAAAATAAGATTAACGCTTCTTTCGACAACAACAATAAACAATTAATTTCTAAAATGAAGAGAGTTCCTAAGGGTACATTTCTAAGGACATAAGTTTGAACTTATCTCCACTGCGCATGCGCGTCGGCTGTGTCCGGACACATCGCCTCGAGTCGACCACAACCGGCCACATACTTGTGTCCATTTCTCTCCCGGGACACAACCTTTACGATTGAATTTAACCTTACTCCGGGATAACAGTGCAGCGCCTTTTGCCGCCTAACAAATCGTCGTGCGACACCAGCCCTTCGAGATAAAACCGCAACAAATTATGAAGCACTCCCGACATGTTCAGAAGTTGAATCAAGAAAATTGAGCGATGAACGGTGGGAAGATCAGAAAAGCAGTGGAAGGGATGGATTTCGCGTTGTGCTAAGGTGTCTTGACGTTACGTGTACATGTGATCACTTCCGCCAAACTGGACACATTTGGTTAGCGTCCAAAAGTTGGTCGGCTTTGATGTGGCCACTAGATATGTCCACATCTGAATGGACATATCTCTTAGGAACTCTCTAATAGAGAGTCACATACCATAATGTGGTACACACAAGAGCTAGACGTAAATTGACAGATTTCATGTAAATTGACAGATTTCCAAAGAGTGGTAAATTATTTTTGAACTCTATCAAATAAAGGACCCGCAGTCGAAAACATGAAATCGTCTTATTTGTATGAACCACTTTCAATTATACAACTTATAAGAGAAATATCATTTGGTAAGAAATAGACAAGTCACGTAGTAACAGTCACGTATTTTTACCAGTCAGGAGGTTTGCGTGTGATCCTTAGGGAAATTTCGGTAACATTTCAAGACACCATTGCACAGGATCTAGGTATACCGAATTCCGTCTAGCATGTCAGCCCTAAAAGAATAATTCTTATGAGTACCTAGCGATGTGCGGAAACGTGATAAAATATTGCGATATTCATTCTTTGCTTGGGCATCCAAACAGATGCCGTCATGAATAGATTGTGGATTAATGAGCGGATAGTTTCTGAGAAGAGTCCGGCGATTCGAAGGAATAACCTCCAGCAACATGTAGGTACTCGTAATTCGACGTGAAACCTCTGACGAACCTCTAACCTTCAATTATTCGCCCCACAATTCCCCAGTGTATTCCTACGTATCTTTTGACCCTGAATCCGAATCTGAGGTCCAAAAAAGTAAGATAACCCCAAATTTATTTGCACGGGTACATATTACTATGCTCCAAATTTGGTCTTTAAAACTCTTAATTGTTCAGGACATTCTCATTTGCTCGGCAAGTTGATCTAGTATTTTTGCCATACTCATCAGGAAATTATTATACCAACATTTAAGGTCCTTTCACTGATGGCCTTACGATACCCAATCGACTTTAAGACGCGCGATTACCATGAGTATTGTACCAACACGTCTCTGAGATCAAGCTGACCAACTCCTGCCCATATCCGACAGAGGTACGTGTTCAAGATGCCGGAAATGTGCGCATAATTTCTCTATCAAAAGAACCTACTTCATGTTTGGCCTCATACATTTGCCTTTTCACTCCATTCCTTATTTGAAGTTGAGTTTATTTAATATATTATTAATCATTTCATATGTATCGTGTATATTTGGTTTCCTCATATTTTTTATTCAGAACCTACCAAGGTAAGTAGCTAAGCCTTGCTTACTCAATTCACTCATACTTAGTCATCATTCTTCATTCTGTATAATATGCAAATTAAGCAATAAAGAAATATTATGTTTAACAATGAGTAAATATACTAGGTATTATTCCAATTAAGCATTCATATTATTCAATTTAAAATTCTATACCAAATTTGTGAGTAGGTATCAACTTAAATGATGAATGGTATATTTTTTAAAATTTCTTTGTAGTTTCTTTGATATTGAAGAAATTAAGCGCTGAAACGTGGAAATAACAATCTTATCCCGACCAACAACATTGTGAGTTACGGCAGTATGACTCACTCTACAATCTACAAAAATTTCATGTTTCCGTGAATGCACGCTTAAAATGTATGAAGGCTCTATGAGAAACAACAATTTATAAGAGTGAAGTGCCAAATATGTGAATTGAAATGCTCGTGGAATAATAATTAGTACACCCATAGCCGTTTATGTAAAAGCCTTGAAGAAATCATGTAGATCCATTCATGAAACACGCAAATTCTGTCTCGCCAATTAAGAATATTAATTCATCAGAAATAATAATATTTTTTGCAAGATTTGAACTAAATAGTGTGTTTCTCAAATTATTTTGATTCACATATTAGACAAGGATCAGTAGACACCAGATCATATTGACAGGTCACCGAACCAAATTTGTTCAGTATGCAGTGTCCTATAGGAATATTTGATATAATATATCAAAAAGAAATAATGGGGAGTCCAAAACCAAGTCTGACAAGGTACATTGTACATGTATACGTCCTTTATTTCTGTGGGTGCTCACAAGACTGTCACTACCTTGATGGATTCAGTGGCGTAATACAAGTAAACAAATAATATAAAAAACTTGAAAAAATCACCCTCGACACCTTTTTGATGACGATTTTTTGTCTTTCATCAGGTATCATAATTTGACACGCTGGACACATTCATTATGCGAATCGTTATATGTGTCGTTGGTTGTGTTGGTAAGAAATAAAGGACGTATACATGTACGATATACCTTGTCTGACTTGGTTTTGGATTATCTCTTTTTGTTCCATGTTTGAAGTTCCAATGTCCCTTGTGGAAACGAATAAGTTTCAATAAGATAGGACACACAGATTCATACCAACACTACCACCGTGCTATGTCCCCCTCTCCATGTCTTAGTGTAGAATGACCAATGCTATCACTGAGGAAGATATTTACTCCATGTGTCGTTCAAATTGACCCACAAAGAGTGGTAATGTATATCTCCCCCCTCTCTCCAATTCCCAACATCCAAAGACCCTACGAGAAAATTTCAAGTACATTTATTGAGGTCCAATATACTTGAACGATCTGCATTCTCGTGTTTTCCGTGTTTTCCCACCTCTCGTCAGCCAACAAATTCTTGACGGTTTATTATCTTCTTTGTGCAAATCACTTCTTCAGTCATCTAGCTGGTAAGTAATTCATATAATCGTCGTATCGATATATGATCAATAATTGATTAGGTATTCCACTTATCGGATCAAGGTGGGTATCGGAATGTCTCAACTAATCATCTCCGAATGGCATAAAACGGAAGAGAAACACGAAATGATCATATTGATATATGTAAAGATTTCTGTCGTCATATATGAAGACCACAGGAGAAGAACGTTTTAAGTCGGATTTTTCTCCAAATGCAGGTAACTACGGTACCTACCTTAAGGTTTGGCGAGTGTGGAATACGATGGTGACGTTATTAATGACCACAAACGAGTTAAATAATCTTATACAAGGGAAGAACGTGCTTAATGGCGCGGTCCTGGGAAAAAATGTGTTAACTTGGGCGCCTGTGCCCAAGAAAATCGGTTTAAAACCATTACCGTCCTGCAGAAACCCTCAAAGTTGACAACTTCACGGTTCGGGACTGGAGCTCTTTTTTGGCACCATTGTACACACTTATAAGGCTCCCATGAAAACTCAGCCCATTCGAGAACTGCGCGTTGACAGATCACATCCACGACTCATCTTCTACAGGAACTCGTACAATGGGCTGTTTGCCTCAGGCATCATTTCCCCGAAGTGGAAGACAAAGACTCGTGGGCGGAAAAACGGGCCCAAAATCCGTCCTCCAGCACTCAAGGATGGAGAATTTATGCTCGAGCCAACGAGAAAACATTACCCATAACCATCGTAAAGTACGCAGATGTCAACCATCTCGCGAAAATTTGTGGAGTCCGGGATCGGAGAAACTACAGAAAACCAACCGGCATGACATAATAAGACATTAGAATCGACCAAGAACCCCAAGATACGTAGATTCAGAAAAGTCCGTCCGTCCGCGGCCCTTTGCCCAGTTAGCGTTGTGCTAAAATTACGAAATTTAGTTCAAGGGTTCGGAACGACCCCACATTGATCGTTGAAACTTTCATAAACACAAATCAATTGGAATGAGTTTTGTAAATTTGAAAAATTCAAATAAAACGGTATAGTTTTCAGTTGACATTAAAATAGAGTTTGATTTTTCGAATTTCTTAAGACCAGCCGAAGCTTTATACGACCAGCCGTTCGTTCACAATGAGGACTCAAGGTTGGAGCAGATCGAAAGCCGTCAACATGAGCGTGAATCACGCGGCAGCCTGTCGGGTCAATGTTTATACTGACCCTGCTGATTTAAACAGCACAGGATTTTCAGATATCGAGTTAATTAGTAATAATTATTAATAATTGATAATTATCATCAATAATTACTTGATGATTATAATTAATAATTATTGATAATTCACAATAATAAATCTGTTATTAATTAGCAGAGTACAAAATCCTTTGAAATGAAGTGTCACTTGTCAGACTGTTTCTTTTTGGGAATTTATGGGTAATTTTTTCTGCCCATCTACGAACTTAGCCTTTCGATTGCCAGAACGGATTGTTTGTTGAACTATCGAGGGTTATCGTCTGGAATGACACATACATTATATCTAAATACATGTATAAAGATACACGTAAGTACGTACCTATGGGTTTTTAACGTCTTTTGGCAGTGAATTTTGGTATGGAAATTTTTCGGAAATTCGGGTCTTGAAAATTTTGGACCGAGAACAATAATTGCTTCCTTTTCTTCGAAAATTCCCTAAAACCTAGTTGACACGTTCTTCCCCTGTGGTCGTCATATGATTCTGTATAAATTAAGATTTTGCTCATATAGATTTAATTTATAATTATGAACGATTGAATCACCGGGGCTTGGAAGGAGTTTGGATTGATCATGAACAAATACGTACCTCGTCCGGGTAACAAAAACATTGATTGATAAGTCATCGATCGTAAAACATCCTGAGGACACATCTCGCGACCCTACGAGAGGGATTGCCGAGAAGGCGTAGGTAGCGGTAACCCCTGGCCCCCCTCCTCGCGTCCTGAGCATCGTCCTGGAGACGGAGGGGTGTAGAGGGGTCGTGCTCCGTATATATCCCGCTGCCACCGCCCATCTCCTCATTCAACCACGAAACTCACCATGGAATTTCTCAAGCTTCTTCCCATCCTTTTCGTCCTCGGTAAGTCCAGACAACGCTACCCCATTTTTAACTACCCCTCAAACATAGGATGCTCACTATCTTCGGCACAACTGACTTCCACAAACGAACCAAATTTAATTAACACTTGAAATTAATTTTGTTCAACTGACACATTTGGTTCTCGTTTTAAATTTAAGGACCAGACGTCAACGTACCCAATGCTCTCTATCCTTCGCTTAACAAAAAATGTCAAAACCCAACATTTTCATCTTTAAATTGATCATTTCAGTTATATTCCCACATGATTTCTCCAAATAATACCCTGCCTTGATACCCAATATTATGACATGAAGAAAATGAATAGTTACAGCCATATACGAGGTATACTATAACTATAGCCATATACTCGTAGCAATCAATAACGCCTCCTAAAATAAATTCCCGCCTTCAGATCAAATTTTATTACATTAGTCCTGTATTAATGTAACCACTAACGTTACATTGATATTGAAATTTCATTAATTTTGGTGGATTTACTGGATTTGATTACTAAAATTACTGGTTCAATGTGTTCCAAAATATTATGTAGTTTCTGAGCAAGTATATCAGCCTCCCAGATCGTGAACAAAATTTCGTTGATGAAATAAATTGTGACCTGATAACATTTCTGCCTTGTGTATTAAAGAACTCGAGTCCCTACATGAGCAAATCGTATTGAAACGCCACGGTGCAATTATTATGGTAGTGTTGTATACAACTTGTCTAATTCTCCGATTGTTTATCATATCACCTGTGACGATGCAGTAAAAATCCCAGGCATATAAAGTAAAATACCATACGTATTAACAAACCATACTCATATTCTTTTCGTACCCATGCAAATAACTTTGTACTTGTACATCAAACTCTAATAATTTGGCTTTCAATCATCGGTCAAACTACAATGTCACGATCAATCACACTTCCCTAGTTAACACTATATCATTTAATAATCCCTAAAATGTATATAATAATAAACTGAAATTTTTACAAAATTCAAATACGAGTATCACGAGCATCTAGTTGATGAAACGCTTGGCAAAACACAGATTGATGAACTCCTCCAACGTGATATTTTTTCCGAGAATCTAGTGACGATGTCATTTGTATGAAGTCAGCAGCTTCAATTTATTAGACTTGATAGACTTGATGTGAGTGTTATTTATGAGTGAAATATATAAAATGGAGTGAACTAAAAAATGTTTTATCAAAGTATAATTTGTCATGAGATTTTCTCTGTTCAGACTAGCCCAGTAATTATACTAGTAAAATGTAATTTCCCTCGAGCTTCCATCAGTCGAAATTTGATAGCCACCTTAGCAACGAACTTGGTAGATCAAATCACCACTTCGTATTTCAATAAGGAAAATCGTAATTGTTGGAAATGCCCATATATGACCAGTGCAACTATAAAAGCCTGAAACCGCTTTTAAACGTGTAATGTACATTTCGCAACCATTTGGCATACATTCGGGACGCCATGTTTGTGTATATACGTATATGCACCAGGAAGAGTGGCCTGCATAGTGCAGAGGCTATCGGTTGGGTCTTGACCTGTTGCATCACAGAGAGAAAATGGACGTTTCCTGAGAAACTTGAATGTCATGAATCTTAAAAAGAACAACAATAGGTATTGAATTTATATTGACTGTTGAGCGCTGAAGTTCAAAGCTCTACTAAAAAGTTTATGAGGTTGGCATCGCGTTATTCAAAGCATTGATTAAATTGGATTAATGACCTATAAGATTACTGCTTTCGAAAACACCAACTCCCACCCTTAAAACCATTCTCTTTCTTTTGCCATTTTATTTCATGACTTTACTCGAAATGCATTTATTTATGTTGCACCACTTTGATGTGAAATACATTTCTAATCAATATCTTGAAATTGGAGATTCACACTCGTGTTTATATTCAATTCATCACTTCATCAATACCGTAATATTGATATCACGCTACATATGCATGACAACATTATTTCGAAAAGTATTCTACTTGACTTCAAGGCCTAATTTCTTTGCTCTAGGTGTAAGCTGTAGAATGATACAATATCGTTGCTCTTATTATGAGCACATGAAAATAAAGATTTGAAATTCAAGCCAATAAAAATGAAATGTTATTTGGAATTATGACTCATCAAACAAATATTGAAGACACGCACAAACTATCAAATAATTTGCATCTTCTCATTCATGAATACTATTCAACATGAATATTATTCGATTTTCCTCTGACATTCACCAGTGAATCAAAGAACCATTAAATGGTGGTTGGTGGCGTGTGATTCTACGCCATCGGTGTTTTGTTGGTAATGGAAAATTTATGAATAGTTATTGGCACTTTTGATGATAGTGTCAAGGAAATAACGCAAATTGCGGATGCGCCAATTAATAGCAACTTAGCTATTTGGTCCGGCATTCATTGAGCTGGTTAGTATCTTCATGGCAATGCCAAACTGTAAATTATAGAGTCTGAGAAGGAGTGAAGATTGTTTCGGAGAAACGCGACGAGGTTGTTGAGGTAAAATGAGGATGTCTGTTGCAGTTTTATCGCGTAATATTCCAAATAACACATAGGAATCTGAGGAGAGCGATAGAGTCGGGGCAATGTGACTAGCAATGGGATTTTCCATCAAATTCGACCGTGTAAAGTATGAGGAATTCAACAGAATCGCCCCTCAATGGTCCATCCGAAAATTTATATTTTATTCAATTAAACGATAACGCATTCCACTAATCCTTGAAGAGTAAATCATTGAATTTATCCAAACTTACTGAATGCGTATATTACATACCCTGTTGATGATTCAATCGTCATATTATGCAATGAATTGAACATTGAGAGTCAGAAATACACTTCTTGTTTTCTTCACCAGGGCCGTCTCATAACGATTTATGAAGCAGATTTCAATTCATACTCGAACCTTAACAATATATTCTTGAATATAAATGATCCTACGTCGCAAAAGATGAGCACGAGTTCGCGACTGGATAGCCTTCACTTTACTGAATTCTTCAAATAGAAGTTCAGGAACGAGTGAATACATACATCAGCAAAAACTCAGGAAGTTGGGTATGAAATATATTTTGGATACTGCTACCTTCGAGATGGGAAACTAGTCTGATGAAATTTGGTAAACATACGGAAATGTTCTTATAGTCTATCAAAACTACGGAAATTATCATGTGTCCCATCGGGTAGAAACTGTGGTAGGATGAGGATAAGGGAGATTTGTAAGGGCTATTTCGCATTTCACTAAACAAAAGTCTTTGATTGATGTAACAATGGATTGACTTCAAAAGGGCTATTTCGCATTTCACTTAACGAAAGTCTTTGATTGATGTAACAATGGATTAACTTCAAATGCAATGCAAAACGTACTCATACACTCACCAGTAAATGCCACTCACTATACACATGAAAATCCTAACGTCCCCAATGAATGATTGCTTTTCAATGTACATATATATTAGTAGTATAGAAAAGCCGATCCTGGCGCACCTACTTAAACCTCTGATAAAACTTTTTACCACAAAAACATCAGAACATATTTTTTACCACAAAAACATCAGAACCAGTGACTTTTTCCATTAAGCGACTTAAATCCCTGTTAAAACTTTTTTTATCACAAAACATCATAACCTTTTCACGGTAGTCGGCGACTTTTTTAAAAATATTTTTTCATCAGAAACTCTAGTAAACTCTAAAAATTAGGAAAAAATTTAAAATTAGGGGTCGATATTTTCAAAATTTAGCTCCCTCTGATGTTTTCACTAGAAAAAAAGAAAGGGGCTAGTTAAAAGGATGGGGAACAGGATAAATAGTATCCATAAGAATAAGTGGGTGGATAATATAAAAAATGAGGGGGTAGTTAAAAGAATAACTTTTATAATAAAATGACAACGCTTGAAATATATAAGAACGCCGTTAAAAAATCAAACTACTCATCTTTCAAGGATATTGAGAAAGGGACTTATACCATCTTGGAAAATTTTATAAAAGACACTGAATATGGAGAAACAGTGGTAGTAAAAATTGCTTATGACGACGACGAGATATGCTTGTTTTTGCCTAAAAGAATATCAGGGCGACTTGTTAATCACGTCAGAAACAACCCAGAAAACCATCCTGAGAAACTCATTTATAAAGGAACTGACAAAAAGTCAAACGCTTTTCTAATTGACTTTGCGTAAATATTATAATTGTTTTTCATAGCGTTTTAAGGGAAACTTTTCCCTTAAAACAATAATTTATACTAAGTTGTTTTCCAAGACAAAAAAATGAGGGGTTAGTTAAAAGGATCTCTCCAATAAAATAAAAATGTCTCATCCATATTTACAATTTTCACTTAAGCATATCGAATTCATTGTATGTTTCGAGTGTATAAATAGAGATACAGATATGAAAGTGTACAGGTTTATAGAACAACTGTTATACGGAGAAATTCCCAACAATAAAATACTAAGTTTTAAATCGTTGCTTAAAACCGAGGGAGCTGAAAAGTTCGTAAACACTGTTAAGAAAACAATACCAGTATCTCCCAATAAAGACGTGAAATGTAAAAAGAAAAGTAAAAGGAAAATCGACGAAACAATGTTGGAGAATTATGTCATTCATAATAAACGAGATAAGAAATTTCTACAAGAGTTGAACGTAAAGATTTTTTTAAACATGATCCCTACTAAAAATATAATTGTGGACGATGGTAATATTGTCAATATAAAATTACCTTGATCTAATTGTTCGTTTTAATGAGGAATCCTCATTAAAATACATTGAAAATAAAATCTCCTTCACATACCAAACGTCCTGAGCTTTTAGCAACAGTGTCGAAGCTGAAACTCAAAATCCTGCTTCAGTTTGGCTTTATCCTCATTATAAATCAATTTTCTAAGTTGATATTCAGTAGCATTTTTAGGAACCTTAATCTTTGCTTCTTTAAGCCATACCTTTACATGCTCCTTTGTATGGATTGGTGGTTTACCATTGACACCCAATAAAAGTTCTTTTAACAACCCTTTAGAAAATCTATACTCCCTCAATGCACGTTGAATCTCGTCTAGTGCGTCACAGTTTCTATCATAAAATCGAAATTTAGGTGTCTTTACCAACTTCCAGAAACTACCATGTTCTTCACATAAACTTAATGCTTCGTCGCTTAAAACCATATCTCTTTATTTATTATAGAATATATTCTTTTAACTAACCCCTCTATTTCATTTTCCATTTTCTTTTATTATTTCTTCAAGGTGTGTTTTAAACTTGTCTCTACTTATGTTTATTTCATAGTGCCCCCAAGCCAAAGTATCTATGCCATTTTCCAATATAAATCTTTTATCATCATGAGCGGAAAGAGCTTTCTTATTCTGTTGTACTGTGGACACATCATGTTTTTTCGATTGGAATAATATCTGTTTCTGATAGTTTGATTCTTTAAAGAATAAACATCTTTTATAATCCTCAAAACTTAAACCTTTATCAACGACATTTTTCTTTACTCCTTTAGATTTTTTCTTCACATCATTAGTTTCGAATATTTTAAAAGCGTAGCACTTTGGACGAAGTCCAATAAACTCATCTATAATCTTACCTTCTACCTCATCTTTAAATTTCCCCAACACTTTTTTATTAACTTGTGGAACGTTGTAAACATTATTTTTTGGGTAGTCGGAAGTATCGAAATGATCCAACATATTTTTCATATCATTATAAAAATCATCCGTTTTTATTTCCATCATTAAACTATCTGTATCTCCGTATAATAAATTTACATCACTTTTATATTGTTTTTTAACCGTGTTGTAATAAAAATCATACATACAAGTTTTGGAAATGTCTAGAATACTCATACCAATGAAAATTGGTTGTTTAAATGTGATATTTACTTTTTCCATGTGTACAGCCGCTAAGTTTTCGGAAAAAATAGTTCTACCTTTAAAGTTTGGTTTTGAAATTAGTTTTTCCAATTTCAATCCATCAGAACAAAGCCTAATATCCACATGTTTACGCACATTCATCATTGTCCTCCCAAATACACTATTGTTCATAAGTTTAAAAAAGTCTTTTTCGAATGGTGTTTCGGCTTTTGCTCTAAGATTTGTATTGTAATCAATATAGCTTTTTAACCAAGCACTTTGGTCAAATTCTAAAACCTTATGAATTTTTTCTAATTTCATTCCTAGTTGTAAATACTGTTTTAACGTAATGTAATGGATAACGTATTTTTTCTTATCATACAACGTGTTTAAAAGTTTTGGTAGTTTTTCATTTTCATAGTTATTTTCAGGGGCTAAAGGAAAATCAGAGTGTAAATCGTGGAGTTCTTGAGGATATTTTAAATCAACTTCTAAAATATAGCCCTTGGGCGAATCATCAGGAATGGATTGTATATCGAACTTATCTAGATCCGTTTTCCATTCAAAATTTCCATAAGGTAAAAATTTACTCATCGCCCAACCGTAAAGATTATTTGCATCCAAGTATTCAATGAAAACAGATTCTTTTTCTTTGTTGAATTGATCTCCCATATATTTATTATTGGCTTTCGCGTATCGTTTTGAACATTGAGAAATTCCACCTCTTATTCCATTTTCTATGAGTAAAATCTTATCATAATCCGTTAACAATTCAATCTTTTGTTTGGTCATTCTCAACATGCAATCCCAAGCGAAACCCGGTGTTGTATAGTACCAAGCGGGGTCTAATTTATATTTTTCTAAAGATATATTTCTAAAGTTTTCCATGATATCCGCCAACAAAAGAACATCAATTTTATTGTAAAGTTCTGTAAATTCCCCCAAATTTTTAATGTTGAATGTAGACCAAATTTCTAGAGCATTTTTATAATCATTTTCTTTAACATTTTCTCCAGTGAGTTCACTGTAGAATTTCTCTATAGGTGGAAGGATAGTTTCTCGATATTTTTCAACAGAATCCATATACTCATATGGATAAGCTAATTTTCTAGTAATTAGTTCGAGATGTTCTTTTGGGAAATACTTTCTTATTTCCCTAAATTGATTTTTAGTTAAACTTTTAGCTAAAGAATCTAAAGAAGCAGAAAGAAACTTAAAAGAATCTATGAATCTCAATTCTATAGTCTTTTTCTTTTTGTTACCATTTTTATCGAGTTCATTACTTTCATAAGCTACCATTTTAGAAAAGGAAATGTACTTCTCTTCACTTTGTGGTAAAAGTTTAATATCGTAATTATCTTTTTCAAATTCTTTAATAAATAGATGTGCATCGTAGCCAGAAAGATTATGGAAAAATACTGGAATAAACTTTGGATTTTTATATTCTAAATTACAAATCGAATGAGCCGCTCCTCTGTACATTCCAGTCAAATGCGAGTGATCCCTTACTTTTATACAATTATCAGGTATATTTTCCTTCGAAACTTCTAATTGTTCAATATATTCATCTGCTTTAACATCATTTTTGTTATCGATAAAGTGTTTAATTGTTTTTCTCAGTACATCATGTCTATTTTCAATTATAGGTGGAAGTTCATTAAATTTTTTTTCACAAATATGGCAACTCTCAGCACTATCGTATTCTCTTTGTTGTTCTTCGGTTAAATTTGTCATGGGAATATTAATGTCATAGTATTGTTTCGCCACCATTCTGGCATCCTTTTTTATTTTTTCATAAAATACTTTTACCACATCCTGCCCAGAATATTGTACAAGTTTATAATCGTCTACATAGTCTTTCCTACTATCATCTTCGGAATTTTTCATGTAGTAAACAAAACTGTACGGTTCATGTTTTTGAATGGCATTTGTATAACATTCATCGGGATTTGGTTTGCAGGTATCAATCTTTTGTAACGTACATTCAAAATCTGCATAAATTGTAAAAGGTACTTTTAAAGAGTGTCTATAATTTTCAAATTGTAAAATGTTATCATAAGGTTTTGGTAGATCTACTTTAACAGCTTTATGAAGTCCGCAATATTCTTTATGTTCGTTTAATTTAACCTGAGTTCCAAAGCTATTCAAACACATTTTACATAAAAATCGTTTGTGACTATTTTTTGACATTTGACTATAGCCAACCAGTTTCCAAAGATTCTTGATCCAACAATAATGTTCAGTTTCCTTGTTTTTCAAGTACAACAAGTCAATGTGTCTTTCCTTTTCATCTTTCGTTATTTCCAAGGGTACTATAGTATTTCCTTCATTCAGACAGTAAACATTAATGGAAATCCCAGTTCTTTTCTCAAACTTTTTCACATCTGTAAGTTTCATAGGAAAACTGATATCTTTCAACGCTTCGTCAAACTCATGTTCCCATGTTATGTACTTTCCTATTCTATCAGAATCGCGGTCTGCAGGATGTAAAGCCGAAAGAACAGCCCATAGGAAACATTTATTATCTTTATTTTGTACATTTATAATTGCTTTTCTACTTTGTAGAAAATCAGGGAGTTTAATGTAAGACGATCCTCTCAAAGGAATGTACTTGTTAACGTTCAGCTCCAAATGTTTGATTTTGTGAAGTTGCCATTGAGATCCTTTAATTTCGAACGATTCCATTTCATTTAGAATTTTCTGTTTCATTTCATCGTAACAATTTGGTACTTCTGCCGACTGTAATATTATTACGTTTTTAGTTTTGAAATTGAGTTCCTGATACTCCATGTTATTTTTGTTAGTTCCTTTTTTAAATTCTGCGATTAAAACTACATTAACTTTTAGTTTCATTTCTCTAAGTTTCCATTTGAGTAAACCTGTTACGGTCCTTTCAATACTGTTCAGAAATTTGGAAGCATCTTTAAATCCTTTCGTATTTTTAATATCGTAAGTCACCAATCTAGATTTAAATGCAGATTTCTTTTTTTCAACTTCCGTTTTCGGTTCTTTGTTTTTTTCAAATACTTTTTCACTGAAATTAAATACTTTGTGCAATTTTCTCGGTATTACAAATACTGATTTCGCTTTTCTAGGTTCTTTGCTTTTTTCAAATACGTTTTCCCAAAAATTAAATACTTTGTGCAATTTCCTCGGATTTACAAATACTGGTTTCGCATTTTTAGGTTTTCTGATATCCATTGTCCGGTCCGGGTCGTTTTTTCCATGGCTCTTTGACTTTAAATGTCTAGCCCAGTTTTTATAAGTAATGCTAACGTCGCACTTTTTACAATGTCTTCTATCGTACATTTTATTATAGAATATATTCTTTAACTAACCTCTCATTTTTTTGAATTCTTAAAGATGGCGTCGATTCGGCGCCACCTTTTTCTTTTGTCTATTATTGGAGAGTTCCTTTTAACTTACCCCTCATAAAAACGTTTTAATGGAAATTTTCCATTAAAATAACAATATTATACTAAGACCAAGTTTTTTCAGAATTCAATATCCCTTTGCATGTTTTTAAAACAGTTTCATAGTCTTTTCCGTTTGAAAGTTCTTTTAACACTATCAAAGACAGATGACCGCAAATTGGAGGATCGTTATACTTTTGAATTTGTTCGGAATTGTAACGAATTTTTTTATTTTTCAAGTATTTTACCAACTCCTTAGGGGGTGATGCGTTTCCATAGGAATCGAAATAATACTTTTCTTTTTCAGATTTTTTAAAGTAACAAGTCCAGTGACTACCATTTTGATAAGAATTTTCCAAATTAATAATTCCACATTCAACAGGTTTAGGTCGATCGGGGAGTTCATCCTTCATGAAAACACCTCGGAAATGTTTTATTTTAAAAATTTTCACGAAACGAGTTAAATCTAAATTACTCAAGGGTTGGTAGTTTTCCGTTTTTTTCTTTTTTTTAAACCGGCCCCAATACTTAGGCTTTTTGCATTTTTAGCTAGTTTTTCCATCTCGAGATTATGACGTTTTATTTCCGCTTCTTCAGCGGCTTTATGTTTCGAATCTATTACTGAAGATGCTACTGCTGCACCTCCTCCCATTAACGCTCCAAGTGCTCCCATACCTGCAAATATCAGTGGTAGGAATCCACCCTTGTGATTCAAATGTAGTTGTTCGTAATCCAAAGTTAACGTAATTCCTTTCTTTTTTTCTTTAGCTTTTTCAAATGCTTTCGATTGAGTTTCCCACAGACTGATTTTATGTTTTCCGTTTCCCGAAATTTGTTTCGCTGTAAAAAGAATTGTAACACTTCTACGCTTTTTGTAAGCGGCTTGTATTTTGGCTATTTGATTTTCGGTTAAATCTACCTTTTTCATGATCATAGTTATTTATTATAGTAACAAAAATTTTTTTTAATAACGAACTCCCATACCAAAGAATCGTTTACTCCTCATTGCAACTCTCACTGCAGTTGCATCGGCTTTTTCTTTCCAACTCGCATCACTCGAGTGCATTCTTTCTTTTGCTACTTCCTCTAGTGCTTTATCTGCCACATGTCTTTCTTTGGTGTCTGTATGATCTCTGTAAGATATATCGTGTTGCTTACAGCCTTCGTCCAATTTATTAATTCCCGGATCTCCTCTTTTCAATCGTTGATCTAGTTTTGTAAATGGACCGCAGTAGTTGTATCCAGGTAAATGCATTTCGGGTGCAAAACCATCAAGTTTGTTCAACAATGTATTTAAAACTCCAGATCCGTTCTTGATGATTCCTTTCGGTAAACTGTTGACAACTTTCAACAGATATTCTATTCCTTTGGAATTATCTAAGTTTTTTTCCAACTGATCGTTTATAAACTTTACAATTCCTAATTTTTCATTGTGAAAATTGTTATTACCGGCTCGTTCTTGTGCGTACAAATAGTACAAACGCTGTTGCAACTGTTGTAAATTATCGATGTATTTATATTCCACAGGATTTTCCGTATACTCGATCAATCCAGATCCCGATTTACCTGCCTTCAATTCCTTCCAAATAGGAGCAATCAACTCTCTGTACTTTTTCCCCTTACTTGACTTTGGTAATCCCGTAGTTGGATCGTTCTTTTGGTATAGAGAATTCGTTTGAATGAGAATTTTCTTGTAAGTTTTCAAATCCTCTTGAGTGTATTTATCAGGATCAGGTCCTAGAGGATCAGTTAACAAACACCATAATCCATGAGTTCCTCTATATTTTACATTTTGAATTATGAGATCGTCTTCATTTACTCGAATTTGTTTGTCTCCGATGTAAATTTTGTCCTCTTTTCCCCAGATGCCAAATTGTTTATCACCCTGTCTGATGTAAAGTCTCGCAATTGAACCAATTCCTTTTGGCCCTACACTACTGGATGGATACTCATTTAGATCTACCATGTCTACTATTGAGGAGAGAACGTTACTAGCTGGTTCAGTCATAGTTTCGCCAGCAATATCGTAGGTTTCAGTAGGATTTATTTCGAATGTGTTAGTTGGTCCAAAAGTTACAACTTTCTTTCTAGGAGAACTACTTGTCATTGGCTGTTGCGTGTATGGTACGATTTCCAACTTCTTTATATCTTCATCAGTTTGTTTCACTGCATTTTTCAATTCAACTAATTTTTCAGTGATGGGTGCGAACGTCTTTTCCTGAGTTTCTCTATCGTTAAATTTATCTACTCTTGCTTCTCGGAAAGCACGTCTCAACTCTTGTTCTTTTTCTCGAATTTTATTGGCTTCATTGACAGTCATTTCTTTAGGTTTCCTAAAAGTATTTCGAACTATCTTTTCAGATTTACTCTCAACAGTTTCTTGAAGTTTTTGGTTTTTATCTTTTGGTTTGCCTTTTGAAGCATTTTTATATTTTGCATCTAATTTTTTTAATGTTTCATCAATCATTTATTATAGAATATATTTTTTTTAACGATTCAACGTACGTTGAACGGTAGGCGTTGAACGGTAGACGTTGAACGGTAGGCGTTAGGCGTTGAGCGTTGAGCGTTAATTTTGACGATTCACCGAACGTACATAAAAAATATAATAGATCAAGATCTATTATATACACATTTGGTTAATGCTTATTTAGTTATTTCTAGCTGGAAATTCTTTCCGTATCGTCCACTCTCTTTTTTTAGTGTTGCGTCTATCGTTAGAAAACCAAATGTATCCTTCCAACATTCACCACAAATTTCTTTGAACCGTTCAAAAGTAAAATCCGATCCTACATACTCATCATAAATTATTTTAATGTAAGCATTGCTCTGTTTAAAAATACAAAGAAAATTCACGTTATTTCTAATCAACTGTTTATCAACTTTAGTATAGGATTGAGTCAAATAAATGCACGAAATGTTTTTATGCCTACCTCTTACATAGTAATCCTTTATAATTTGCTGTTGTTGTTCATTCACACAATCATCGAAAACTATCAAACTGTTCGGTTGGCATTCATCTAGACCGATTAATTCATCACAGCTACTATAGAAATGAGCAATTTCCTTTCCAATTTTATCAGTTAGTTTTTCGTAAGCTTTTCTCAAGCCTTTATAAACTTTTTGTTCTAATGATTTAGAAAAAACATAAAAGTTTTCAAAGGGAATACCCCATGGTTCTGTAATGAGGTTGTACAACAATGTAGTTTTTCCACATCCACTCGTACCAATTATTAAACACCTAATTGGAAGTGGCAGTAAACCATCTCTCTTGCTAATCGGGTCAAACGGTGTAGGTTTTATGATATAGCTTTTGTTATATTTTGGATTCATTTTTTTTATTTATTTATTATATAATAAATAATGTTTATAAAAATTTCTGGAGATACACTAAGGTTTGAAAGACCAATTCAACTCGATCCTAATAAAGAGTATCAGTTGGGTGTGTCGGCATTGTTGTTTACAACTAGGAAAACGTTTGAGATAAAAAACTTCAAGTTGTCATTCGTATTTCCTTTACCCGATAAGCTGCAAAATCATCAGTGTGAACTTGATGGTGAATTCACAATAGGTTCGTTCAAAGCCGTGTTGATTAGTCATTTGACTAGTTTCCATAACATTTTATTATCGAAAGATTTTTCAGACACTTTGAAAAAGTATCCCGAGAACCAGGTGAATGAAATACAACGAGAAATACGAAAAATTATTCCGAGTAGCTTAAAATTCTATCTCGAGCGCCTAACCGACGGTACGTACAGAATTACTGCTAACTTTCCCATGGATATGTGGATTATAAATGAAGGTAACTTTTGTGACTTATTCCAATTGAAAGCTTGTTCAGGTTCCGATATTTTATTCAAAAAGAACACCAACTACGTGTCAGATATCAATCCTACTCAACTCGTATTTTCGGACAAAATAATCGAATGGCATTGTAACATTACGGAATACAGCTTTACTAATCACGAGGAACATCCACATTTGCACGTTGAACATGAGTTACTACATGTTTCTTTCCTAGAAAACTCACTACCACCTAATACTATTTACGCGGAAAAACCAAATAATATAGTTTTCATTCCACTAAGAAAAGGACTGAAAGAAATAAAAATGATAAAATTATCAACAACCATGGGAAATAACGAACCGATTCAATTCAACGATATTAAAGCTTACTTGTTGCTGAAAAGTAATTAATTTTTTTTATATAATAAATAAGATGAACAACATTGATGAAAATCCGTCTGCTCCTGCAGTTGAAAACGATATACAATATACTACGTTTTACAAAAACATTTATCCTCAGATTCCGGCTCCGGAATTTAATTCCAACGATTATAGAATAAATCGCATTATGAAACAATACGAATTTTTAGAAAACGAAATGAAAACACGGGGAAATTTGAAGAAAAAATACTGCAAATTATCGAAAACATTTTTCGGAATAGAGTGTTTCTTTACATTAACCGAACTGGGGATGATTGGTGTTTGCATCACTCTCCCTGTAGCAATTCCTTTTGGAGTTCCAATTTCAGCAGGATTAACAACATTTTCCGCAATCCTGAGAACTTCAGCCGGTTATGTAGGAAACAAAATTAAAAAACATTCGGATATCGAACTTTTGTCGAAAACAAAATTAAATTCTATAGAGGAAAAATTCACGAATGCTTTGAAAGATGGGAAAATTTCAGATGAGGAATTTTCCAATATTGAACAAGAAATTAAAAATTACAACGATATGAAAACCAACATTTTGAACGGCTATAAAAATAATGATACGGAAAAAGCGAAACTTTTAGAAAAGGGAAAAGAATTGGGGAAAGCGGAAATTATAAGCGCGATTAGAAAAAATGTTTAAATTTAGTTATTATAGTGAGTTGTATTTTTTATGAGAAAATCTCATAAAAAAATTTTTCATAGTACCTAAATAAAAAAAAAAATTTTTTTCATAGTACCTAAATAAAAAAAAAATTATGTTTACTATAATAAAAGAATGCATCAATGTAAAAAGGTTTTTGATAAATATGAAGATGGTATTGTACGAAAACAATTCAAAACTTTCAATCCTTCATCGACTTTGAATTTAAATGCCCAAAACAAAAGGACTACTTTCAAAATAGAACTCTATGACGAATTTATTTGCAAAGATGTAGAATATTACATTTCTGGTAAATGTGTTTCAATCGATTCTACGAAACCATATAAAAGTGAAAACATGGATGTAAGACTTGTTGATAATTTCGTTGCAAACTTATTTTCCAACATAGAAGTGAAAAAACATAATGTCGTAGTCGATGAAATTGAAAACCCGGGGATTGCTAGCACGGTTCAGGGTTATGTATGTCATTCGGGTCCAAAAAATTATAATGGAAACGTAATCATTTCGGGGTTCAATTCAAAAGCTATCGGAGGAGGGAATTTTAGTGCTGTTGGCTGTTTGGGAGATTTAGGATTAGGATTTTTCAAAGATTTAACAGTTCCTATTTACAAGGGGGGATTTGAAATTACTTTTATTCGAAATAGTGATAATAACGTGATATTTCGATATAAAAAAGATACAGCAACTCCGCTTCCACATGATGGAAAAATAGAAATAACTTCTTTCGTTTTGAGAGTTCCGGTAATTGAATACGATAACGAATCTAAAGTAAATTTGATTACAGATTTGAAAAACATCCCGTACCAACTTCGATTTAAAAGTTGGCAATGCATACAACATTCATTTTCAGGAAAAACGTTGATGTTCGATGTAACTAACATTTATAGAAACGTTTATAATCCTCTCTGGTGTTTCATAGTTTTTCAAACCGATGTACTCCTTGATCAGACGAAAGATAATGCTAAATTTGCTCATAAAGATGTTAGGAATTACTGGTTGGAAGTCGGTGGAAAAAGATATCCCGAGGAAAATTACAATTTGGATTTCGACGAAAATGATTTTTGTTTAGCTTATTCCGCGTATTTAGATTTCAAAAAGTTAACAAACTCTCAAGACAATTTACCGTATCATGAACCCGAATTTTTCAACAGAGATTATCCGATTTTCAGTATAGATTTAACGGATCAACCTAAAAGTATTTCCGGTGGTAAAAGCAACATCATTTTACACGTAGAATTCAATAAAGCGGTAGCAGCACCTTCAGGTGGTTCAGAAGGAACAACGTGTTACGTTGTTTTAGTCAGTGGTTCGAGCTTCGTTTACAATCCAGTCAAAAATACGATAACACAAGAACTTGCTTAAAACCCCGTATTCGACTTTAACGTTAAATAGGGGGGGCGATTCGCCTCCCCTATTTAAGAGTTTTTAAAAGAAATTTTTAAATGTTTTCGACTTGTATTCGACTTTAACGTTAAATAGGGGTAGCGATTCGCTACCCCTATTTAAGAGTTTTAAAAACTAAAGTAAGAATGTATATTTTTAATGGAGTTTACTCCATTAAAAAAAAGTTTCCTTAAATAAAACATGGAGGATGAAATTTATTGCCATAAATGCAAAAAACAAACAAAAAATATAAACGCGGAAATTGTACAAACCGTGAACGGAAGGTGGAGAATTGCTGCTAAATGTGTGAAATGTAAAACTAATAAAAGTAAATTCATAAAAAATCCGAATGAGGAAACTAACGTAGTTCCTGAAACTGAAGTTATAAATTTATCTGAAAACGAAAAGTTGGAATTTGCGAAGGAATTACATAAACCCGTTAGAAAGAAATTTCAGAAAAGGAAAATTGTTACTCATGGAAAAGATGATCTTTGGGCCGCGGACTTGATTATAATGAAACAATACGAGAATGAAAACAAGGGGTTCGGTTACATGTTGAATATCATTGATACTTTTTCAAAGTACGTTTGGTCAGTTCCATTGAAAAAGAAAAACGGAATGGTAGTTTCAAAAGCTTTCAAAGGAGTTTTGGAAAATGTAAAATCTCATAATCATTCTACTCCTAAACTCCTTCACACGGACAAAGGTTTAGAATTTGAAAATAGACTTTTCAAAGAACTTTTAGACGAGTATAAAATTAAAATGTATCACACGGAAAATTTAGAAAAATCTGCAATCATCGAAAGATTCAACAGAACTTTGAATCAGAAAATGAAAATTCGATTCGAGGTGAATGGAAATAAAAAATGGATCGATATTTTACAGGAATTAGTTAATGAGTACAACAAACAAGACGTTCATCGATCCATTGGAATGACACCTGCTCAAGTCGATGCGAGAAACGAAAATGAAATTCTGAGATATTTATTTAAAAAGAGTGGAAAAAATGTAAAAAAGAAATTTAAAATTGGAAATCGTGTGAGAATTACGATATCAAAGAAAACTTTTGCAAACAAATACAAAACAAATTGGACGAAAGAGATTTTTGAAATAAGTGAGATTTTAGAAACGAGTCCAGTTACTTATAAAATAAAAGATTTAAGTGGAGAGGAAATCCTAGGAACTTTTTATCCTGAGGAATTACAACTCACTAAATTTTAAAATACTAAATAAAAAAGGAGGAGGAAAAAAAAGGATAAACAATATAAATAACAATTTTTTTTATTGGGAACATTCTCAATAAAAAATATATCAGACACATGAAAGAACCATGAGAGAGCTCCAAGGATAACCAATGTCTCATAATCAACTCCAGCATTTATAATAAACATTTTATTTTACATCGAGTAGTTTCATAAAAGAATAACTAGGACCGCTCCTACAAGAGCGCTTTGGGTGGGGGAGACCGCTTTTTGCTGACAGATAAACAACCGTTCACGTCACATCGTCCCGATTTCGTATTCAGATAAGCCGTTCCTGAAAGAGCGCTTGGGGGTGGGAGAACACGACCTTCTGATTACTCTCGTTCGAAATGTATGAGAACAATGTCATTACACTTTAAATAGAATGAGGGACTTATCCAGGAAGCCATATCGAGTATTAGTTCTTTACAGATATAAGTTCCTGATATCCTCTTTTCTACATCTCCATTGTTACCGGCTTTTATTTCATACGAAATTTTGCGGCTCACATGTGAGCCGCAAAACACTTTGATTAGAGTTTTTGTACGATCTCTACTATTCCAGTAACATGGATTCCACTCATAGAACTGTTACACTCACTATGGTACGTTTTGTAACTCTGAAGTTCCAAATAAAAGCCTGAATCTTCAACAATAGCTAACCACAAATATTTAGGTTGAAACGTTGTGTGCAGAGCGGACCGCTCCTAAAAGATAACTGATAAAATCCGCAGATCGTCTCTGTTATCCTTGAGCCCTATCGATGATGAGTTACGCAACTGGTTCATGGCAGAATTAGTTCAACAGTCCGACAGATTGCGCAAATGAATGCATCACTTAAATTTTGGTAATTGTAAATATAATTCCAGTCTATTTCATTCTGGAACTCTCGAATGAATTCTTCAGATAGTTTTTGGTGAGATGAAATATATCCCCAATTAACTTTATCCTTGAATTCACGAATGAAATTCTCAGATAGTTTTTGGTTAGATGAAATACGTACCCAATCAACTTCGTTTTGAAATTCTCTGATGAAGTCTTCAGATAGTGTTTGGCTAAGTGAAATGTGTTCCCAATTAACTTTATCTTGAAACTCTCGAATGAAATTTTCAGAGAGTTCTCTCTTATAAGAAATTGAATCCCAATCAACTTCGTTTTGAAATTCTCTGATGAAGTCTTCAGATAGTGTTTGGGTAATTGAAATACGTCCCCAATCAACTTCGTTTTGTAATTCTCTGATGAAGTCTTCAGATAGTGTTTGGCTAAGTGAAATAAATTCCCAATTAACTTTATCTTTAAACTCTCGAATGAAATTTTCAGTAAGATTTTGATACCTGGAGATCAGGCTCCAATGTACTTTATCTTGAAACTCTTCAATAAAATTTTCAGAGAGTTTTCTGTTATAAGAAATTATATCCCAACGGATAATGTTTTCATAATCTCTTAATGTCTCTTCAGTTACTTTTGAGTACCACGAAGTAGTATCAGAAAGAAAATCTATATTTACTGAAATGTTCGTTGCTTGACAAAAGTTGATATGATCAACCGGATGGGTTATTCTATCTCGGATTTCCATGTAAATTTCAGTTGGTAATACTATTTTGTTTTTCATCTTATATTTTATTATTATTTTCTTTCTTTAAACTAACTCCTCATTTTTTTGTCTTGGAAAACAACTTAGTATAATATTATTGTTTTAAGGGAAAATTTTCCCTTAAAACGCTATGAAAAACAATTATAATATTTACGCAAAGTCAATTAGAAAAGCGTTTGACTTTTTGTCAGTTCCTTTATAAATGAGTTTCTCAGGATGGTTTTCTGGGTTGTTTCTGACGTGATTAACAAGTCGCCCTGATATTCTTTTAGGCAAAAACAAGCATATCTCGTCGTCGTCATAAGCAATTTTTACTACCACTGTTTCTCCATATTCAGTGTCTTTTATAAAATTTTCCAAGATGGTATAAGTCCCTTTCTCAATATCCTTGAAAGATGAGTAGTTTGATTTTTTAACGGCGTTCTTATATATTTCAAGCGTTGTCATTTTATTATAAAAGTTATTCTTTTAACTACCCCCTCATTTTTTATATTATCCACCCACTTATTCTTATGGATACTATTTATCCTGTTCCCCATCCTTTTAACTAGCCCCTTTCTTTTTTTCTAGTGAAAACATCAGAGGGAGCTAAATTTTGAAAATATCGACCCCTAATTTTAAATTTTTTCCTAATTTTTAGAGTTTACTAGAGTTTCTGATGAAAAAATATTTTTAAAAAAGTCGCCGACTACCGTGAAAAGGTTATGATGTTTTGTGATAAAAAAAGTTTTAACAGGGATTTAAGTCGCTTAATGGAAAAAGTCACTGGTTCTGATGTTTTTGTGGTAAAAAATATGTTCTGATGTTTTTGTGGTAAAAAGTTTTATCAGAGGTTTAAGTAGGTGCGCCAGGATCGGCTTTTCTATACTACTTATATTGTACCTACACTTGTCTCCGTTAACATCACCTGCGCTCAATGTTTCATACTTGCTTAATCTAAAACGGTTTACTGCCTACATACCCCTACACCTTATCATTCCTGTCGTAACGGTCTGTACTCAACTCGACCAAACAAGATATTGCCTTTAATGGTTATGATTTCGCTTGAGAGAAAGTCACAGCGTGAGTGTCGCTTATACGAAAAACTTACTTGTTTTAAAATCTCTTATTATAACCGTAATTAATATTCTGATTGAGGAAATGTAGTAATGCACGTCACGTAGACTTTCACTGTTGTCTTTAATCGATTTGCAATGTTCCCTCTGTCTTTCATCTCTAAGAACGAAAGTGATGACATGTAAGAAATCACGATTATGAACCACTTGGACATGATGAATTGTACAAAAGACATTACCCAACCTAACGAATTACCTCACTATCCTGGGCAAATCGGGTGGTGCAGCTAGCCGTGGATTATAAATCTGAATACCAAAATATTAAACTGCAATAACTGATGAAACATACCAACAAACTTGTTGGAATTATGCGAGATTTTTAAAATTTTACTACCGAGGAACGTTCAAAATATCATCGGCATTGTACACTGATAACTATTATCCTCATAGTGACATTGGAGGGCCATTACCAGGAATAGGAAGCTACTCTATCAACGAATACGGTTCCGGCACGAAAAGTCTTAATAGTTCCAATTAGTTTAGGCAATTCAAACAATCTTATCCGAGGTGAGGAACTCAAAATTTGCTCGACCAGTTCCCTTGAGACTTACGGGAGCCACCGGATCCCTACAACGCAATGTCCCCATATGATGTTGAGAATGCAGGGCGCTGGGTTCGTTCAAAGTCGTAATCAGTATGAAATCTTTTGAGCTACAGATTTGCCTGATTCGGGCAAGCCATCTTAAAAGGAAGTAGTCAGACTCCAAAAGTATGTAAAAGTTCCTGTAGCTTTCTGGATACTGTGCAAAAACTGTTGTATTGATTTGATCTTTGATGGCTCCTTTGAAAGGGCTGAAACCCATTTTTTTCGGCCTCAAAGTTCCCCGATGGACGAACACAGGGAAAAATTTTATTTGAGTTTAAAATTGATACGGGTTAATTTGAATTCAGGCTTGAGTTCCGCGCAATTCAGCGTAGACGATTGGAACACTAGGAAACGGATTGGTAGGTAATTACAGGGGTCCCCGAGGACAGATGAAGGTAGTTCCTTCTGCCTCTATATCCTTTTCTGACTGTTTGACCTCAGTTCCTCATTCCATTCACGAAATTAAATTTGGGGCCGATTCACAGAATCACTTAAGCAATCAGTAGTCTGAAATCAGCAGTAGGAGCTGTGAAGATAAATACGATTCACACCAACTAAATTATGTTTGTACTATTATAATCTTGTTTTGACCGTATTTATCCATTCATTTTGTAGTACGACTCTTTATACATCAGAAAAATTCATGTTCTAGAGATTGCTGATAGAAGTTGTGTTATCCAACGGGACAGATAATGTTAGTGACCAAGATCTGTGAACCTAAAGGGGCATTCAAGGTAAAGGTAGGGTCAAGGACCCCAGAGTATCTTGAGATTGCGGGGTAGCTGGCGGATTGCATCTGGAGACCGCTTAGCAGATTGAAAAGTCATCTCGCGAGCTTGGTTGCGGCAAGATGCAATAGCCTCCAGCTCCCTACCAGTGGATCGTAAACACAGCTTAGGCGATTAGATTGCAAGAAGAACCTTGCCGCGAGTTTCAACCGTTCGGAACAGCTATAGTAGGTACTTTTGAGGGCACATCCCATCTGACATTGAAACTAGGAATCCAATGATGACGGCTCGAGGCAATAAGAGATGATTACAGCCAGCAACATTAACCTCGTCAATTTAATCCACCAAACGTTCAAGATCAAGTGGAAAGTAATTTCTCTCTATCTCGATGTGTTACAAAAAAAATACGTTGGTCCTACGCGATTATTGTAACATTACCAATTCCGCTAATCATTTTTTGACGACCAGGAGGGTTCTCAAAACTCTAAAAGAAAATCACATCACATGCGTTCTAGAAGAGATGAACTTCGTTCATCGTACCTAATAGTGAGTCATTTAGTTCGTGATTCATCGCATAAACGATCCAAACTGTCGAAATCACCAAGATGATCACCAACCCAATATCTGGTAACAATACTGCAACTTCATGTAAAACTGATTCATACTTCAAAGTATCTACACGTATAAATCTTTGCCACTGTTTTTGGTTTCACCAAATCTGAGATATTCCCATGTGATTTACCTGTCATGCATGAGCCTGTGTACACATGTGTGCAGAATTATGTTCTAGGTTGTTCCAAGGTTTGCGAAAGAGAAGGAAGGTCCACTTGTCAAACAAAGTCCTTCCACAGAGTTATGATTTTGGTCACACTAAGTCAGCAAATTTGCTCACAATAGTTACCTATTGATAACGCATCCTTGGTCCACCGGTTAATACGCGACCCCGTTTCGGTTGCAACGCCTTCAAATCCGTCGCGGATCACGGAATCTCATCTGTGACGATAATTTTTCGCGACCATCGTTCTCTTATACGAAATGAATGGTATCGCTTAACAATGCTTGCGACCCTTCAATCTGACTTCCCCAGCACACTTCTTTCATAAGACGGGACCCAATACATGGTGTCCGCAACAAAAGGTTATTGGTTGCGAAGCACAGCTGTTAATTTGGTAGCAAGAAATATCGGGGTCAGACATACATGCCATTATAAACCCCTCACGAGGTCATGAGGACAAGCTGTTCTTTTGATACCTCTTCCACACGCTGTTCAAGTGTTATTGCTCATTTCTCTTAACCGGTTTAGGGGCACGATGCTCTCTTCTCCCACATATCTCTTCCTTACATCTTCGCTAAACTACAACAATTTAATAGTTGTAAAAATCAGCTCATCTTGATATTTTTTGGGTCACTATTGATAGTGTATTCTTCATACTTCAAAATAATTTTGGTATCATCAAATTCAAACTGAAATTATTTGCTCAATTAAATTACTTGATAGGTTCACTGTTCTGTTCAAAAGGCAATGCAAGCAGTTTCGACGTGCATTAAAACACAAGTGTTGTAAACTTTTGTTCCTGCAATTTACTCTGTCCGCATTCCATAGTGGTTCACATAATTTTATTGGTGTGGATTAATTTTTGAATCATGGAACGGGATGACACCAAATTAGATGGCGTGCCATCCTCTCAGGAATGAGGAGCACGAACCGCAGAAGGCGTTGCGCCATTCCCATCGACCACACTATGTAATTACTTTAGTTCTTTTGTTAGGTTGGTACCATCCCTGCACGTCAGGATAACGAACTGTGGTCATCGAACGTGATTGGCCACGCGAGGCCCCTCATCCCGCGATATCAATGGGTAATGGAATGACCAGAGGAACGCGGTGACGTACGTGAGAGACGTCCTCGGCTTTCCTAACTCTTTGTGATGAAGACTTGAGATAATATTTTTGGCACCTTTCCTTTTCCCGAAAAAAAAAATACATTAAAAGTATCAATCATCTTCTTCTTTCATCCTAAAGACTTTTTATTTTGCATCCCCCACTATGAAAAGGAAGGCACTCGTTTGTACTGGTATACCTACATGCTTGAGACCAATACAATGGGATATCTCCAAATGAGTTGGCACTCAATAAGCGGATTGGAACATTGCATTCCTTTATGATTTGTCACAGATACCTAGTCTACGCGTAATACGAGTATTCCATTTCACCACTCAAATTCAACTTTACATTCATATCAATCATCTCTGAATAATGGCTACGGATAAAGGGCTTCATTCTTATTTGTAATTCATATCTTCAGTACATTATAATAATCGTATGGTGTTCTTTGGATGTTACAGGAGACGCTAGGCCTTTCGATCAAGTATCCCCTGTGATTGGTACATCAGGAGGTATTGTGCCCGTTTTCGTCGTACGAGATGTGCCTGTACACGATGCTCCCATCAAGGCACTGACTGATGAAGTCAGCGCGGCCGCTGCACCTGCCAAGGAAGAGGCCAAGCCAGTCGATGCTAAGGCTCCAGAAACCGCTGCACCAGATGCCTTGAAGCAAGAGCCCGCTGCAGTTGCAGCTCCCACTCCTGTCGCTGCTTTGGCTGAAACCCAAAAGGCCGAAGCCGTTGAGAAACCTTCAGAAATGATCAAGGATGCTCCTGCTGCCCCAGCTGTCTTGGTCCCAGAGCCTGAGAAGCAACCTGAAGTGCCCAAAAAGGAGGAGAAACTTGCTGAGCCAGTACCTGCTCCCGAGCAGCCTGCCAAAGAAGAAGCTGCCAAGCCCGAAGAGGCCAAGCCTGAAGAAGTCAAGCAGGACCTGAAATCAGCCCTTCCCGCTCCAAAGGAAGAGCAGAAACGTGAAGCTATTCCTGAAGCCGCTCCCGCCCTTGCTCCTGAAGTCGCTAAGCCCGAAGAAGTCAAGGATGCCGTGAAGGAGGAGCCCAGTAAGGAAGCTGAGAAGCCTGCAGCTCAACCTCAACAAGATGCCCTGCCCGAAGCCGCTGCTCCTGAAGTCTTGGCCCCTGTCGCAGCCGCTGCCCCCGAGGCCGCTGCTCCTGCACCACTCGTCGCTGCCACTCCCTCTGAAGAGCCCAAAAAAGATGAGGAACCCAAGAAAGAACTTGCCCAACCCGCCCAGGAACAGGTAATTGATCACTTGAAAGTACTCCGTTTGTAGTTCTAGATAGGGAACTTTTACATTGAGTAACCGCTTATTTTCAAATTCAGTTTTTAAACTATTAGATTCCGACATCGACTTTCAATACGACCTACTCGGAAATGGTTTTCCAAGTTTAGTATCATACTAGTGTGGGATTCAAAAAACCAAGAATCGATATAGGTTGAATGCAAAACCCCTACTTTCTTAGAATTTTATGAATAGCATTTAGAATGACTGGGACACAGGAAAGTGTGGATTTACTGCCGCTGTCTTTCTAAGAAACACCGATTACAGGAAACTGCACTTAATGCAAGGAAAGCATGTAATGCACCCACTCAGACGCGTCGGCTCGGTGTCTGACCTTTATTACGGGCCTGCAGTAGTTGGTACTTAATCACTGGTGCGATGTTGTCCCGAAGTGAACATAATGTCAAGGACGTGGAGTTGCGGAATTACCGAGATTGTACGGATAGGTATATAAGCAGGCGGGTGGGACTTAAGTAGTAAAACACGTGATCGTCATTTATGAATATTCCTTGTGCTTTCAACACTTGTGCTTACCAACCATCATCAGCTACGTATTCATATATAAGTAGTGCATGAAGATGATAAAAATAATATCGAATTTTGGATTTGCATAGATAACTTCCTGTTCCTTCCCAATTTTATGTTTAGCAATGCATTCAAAAGGTACCACACATTACTAGCAAAAGTATTTTGCTAGTATTATTATACACACCAGTTGTTCTTGTACAGACGAGTGAACAAAATTATAATATGCATTCGTTTATATTTGTTTGCAGAAAAAAGCCGAGGAGCCCGCGAAAGAACCCAGCAAACCTGAGGAAAAACCTGCTGCCCCCAGCGTCAAGAAAGAGTGACGACCCTCCCAACTCCGTAATTTCCTTTTCAGCCCCCAATCCTTCTTTCAAACTTCCCCCATCAAATCCCTCCCACGAACTATTTATTCCTATCAAACTCGAATAATTTATTTAAATCAAAATGTCATATCTGTAACTACATCTAGTCCTAAATATATTGAAACTCATGTCCTTAAGTTTTCAAAATTTTGGTGGTTTCCATTGTATTGCCCTGCTATTCCTGTTTAGGTTATATTGACTAGCTTTTATGGTGAAAAGAAATATTTTGGGCAATTAGAATGATGCGAATTCCTCAAAGAACGTTTGAATTCTTCGGCGATGCTAAATTCCTCTCTATATGACGATAAATGGTGTGTAGGTAACTATGAGAGAAACGCTTGATATGTATCATGCGGACGTTAACTCGCATATAAATATATATTGAGAAACGAGGAAAACAAGGAACAAAGTCAACGATAATGTAATAAGAAGAGAACAAATTCAAACAGTGAAGATAATAAAAGTAGTAAAGGTTAAGAAGGTAAGTGCTACAATGGGAGAAAAGATGCGAATTCCCACACAACGGATAATTATTTGCTGTAACATTTTCCACAGTTCAGATTAATGTTCTGTTAACAATATCCTTGCCAAAAAACTGTACGAAATAATGAAGTAAAAGGTGTTCATTCCAGTAGGCGACCAGGTGGACTTTTGTATGGAAGGTTTCAATTTTTTCAAATGGTCCCATTGTCCATTGGCTCGCACTTGAAACAGATAAATCACAAATCCGTACATCCGCCGAACACTTCTTAAAGTGTCCATCCATCCGTTCTGTTATATTCAGACTAAGTGCTTCGAAGGTGCCTAGGATGATCCTTGCCACTTTTCATACCTCTAGGTTGATAGGAAGGAGTGCAAAATACGGGGTTGAAATATTTAAACACAGTAAATTTGAGTAGGTTTTGATTTACAGTATTTTTAAGGTCAGCATTTCGCACACAATAAGAGCTCTATGGTTGAACCAAAATAATCATCAAGAAGAGTGAATCAAGCTGTGTCATTTCAGGCCGATTTCCATGATGTCGAACATTAAACTTCACATGGCTCTGTGATATCGAGTTCTGAGATACTTTTCTTGTCTATGGAAAAGGAGATTATTTCGGATAACTGTTTGTCGGTAGATACTTGTTGATACGAATCATTATTAATAACCCGGAAATTATACAACCACTTTTGGCTGGCTACCGACCATCTTGGGACAACCATTTGGTCACCAACTCGATCGAACACAGAATATTTTGTCATCACACCTCATTACTCTAATTATTTCGTCTTCTCACTATTTTTTCTCTTGGCCAATCTCAATGGATCATTATTGAATATATTAAACCAAAAAATTGATAACTTGTGCAACTGGTTCTTCCAGTATTAAACAGTATTTTGAACTCATCAATTGTTATTCTCCCGATAATTGTCTACAATAGCAACTGAAGTGTGGAAGTGATGAACTGGCATTGAACATTTCAGCATAACCAAATATTTAACAACAAGTCATAAAGAGCATGAGAAACGGGCTCAGACACTCAATTTATTAAAACTTGAAAAATCATGAATTTGACGAATTCTTTGGATGTAGTTGCAAATCGCGTGGTTTAAAATTCATTGATACCTTTTTTTCTTCATCTGTTTGTTAATGGCAAGCGTATGAATCAACAAAGATTGACGGATAAAGCAACGTACAAAGAAAGCAATTAATTGTGTTCCTTCTATAAAATCTGCCGCTTTGAACTGGTATTGAATACGTTGTTATTTTGTACCTTGCGTTTGATATCCACCTCGACATTATCAATAGAAATAAACATTTAAATGAGGAATTTGTTGACGCCGATGAAGTGTATGAAGTGTGTTTCTAAACCAAGATGGCAAAGCCTAAGAAGAAACAATATTTATTGAAGACATTTTCGTGTCTAGGAACGTCGAACTCAAGACTGATACTAATTAAGCTAATTTCAAAAGCTAATGTTGGACCACTGAGTGATGCCTTTAAAGATTGCTCACGCCCCGATGCACTTCGGTGAGGTTTAAATTAAGTTAAGAGTAGTACCGTTTCTGCCTGGCTGATGAATATTCAAAGGAAGCGTTCCTGCGAGACTCGTGGTTCAACGCACTTACGTTCTAATTGCATCGTCAACATTGCGTGATGCCGATTTTTTTTTTTTACCTTAAGAGAACATTTTGATCGCCCTGTGTGATAGTCTGAAATAAAATACATTAGTTAGAATTAAACTGAGGGCATTACCGTTATTAGGTTAGGTGCTCCAACTTGTTTATTAGAGTGCACATCATGGAGTTAACGAACTCACACCACCTAGGAGAGACCATTATGTTGGGAAGACAACAAGACTTGAATTAGTTGATGGTGATGGCATGTAGACGTATAACATGGTTTTGGAATGTTCAATAGAACTCCATTTCACCACATATTGAGGTATCTGAAAAGAGTACAATGCACTTTGCGCTGTACTTGGCATTTGGGTAAATACCATGGGCTGATTCCCGAGGTGAATGATATTTAGAAGTACCTACAGTCTTCCTAATACTTGACGTCAAGTAATACGCGTATGTGTTACTCGAATCCATTTGGTCCGCCTCTCTACCGAAGTAACAAGCATGTGGGAGGCACAAGGAACCCCTCACGAACAAAATCTTGGCCAGTGCGATTATTTTTAATATGAACGACTGAACTTACACGGAGAACTGGTGGTCATTGGTTCAACGGATCACGGTATGTTATGTGTGCAGATTCCATCTTGCCAAGAACCGAAACAGGAAGAATTTAAAACTGCACAGGTGTTCTACCTCTTACAGCCTATACTCGTCAGTTATATGCAGATGTAGTTTGTAACGATGAGAAGTAACGACCATTTATCGTGATTGTAGCGACAGTAGACATCCCCATACAAACAACTAGATTGCAGGATGGATACACACTTATCAATGCAAAACGATCCCTAAAGCGGGGATTCATGTTTACTCTGTTTGTCGTTACTTGAATGGTACAAGTAAATTACACAACTCGGCTGCTAACCTTGATACGCAATTATAAGGCTGACAGCTTCCCGTTACGTGTTGGGCTTGGATTCTACAGGCAAAATAGAATACTATAACGTAACTCCTTTCTTATAAATAACTTCCAGCGCTACGTTGAAGAATCATCACCGAAATGTAACAAAAATGTTTGGCAGTTTTATATCACAAGACACCATTTCGCAACGTCTTACAGTACTGGGGAAAGCTGTCCCATACATATAACGAGCAGACTTCAGGAAGCTGAGGCAGTATCATCATTGATTAAGAACATTTGAGGAACCAAATTGAAACAGGAGGATTTGACATGTTTATTCTCAAAATCGTTTCAAAATTTACTGATAGACATTGTATCTATTAAATTTAAATAAATGAATACTTATAAGTAGTACATAAGAACCAACGTTCCAACAAGTGCATCGTCACGACAATAATAGCTAGAGAAAAGTGTCGGCATTGGTTAAATTGCCAGGGTATGGAGGAAATAGCAATCTAAGATGATTGTGTTGGGAATGAATTTTATCTTCAGTATAAATACAAAGAAAATTCAACAATAAAATGCCAACTATCCAAATAGAATCAAATAGCAGATTTTCTTTCGGTATTTCGAAGTGCTGAATTCGTTGTACAATTATAATAAGTGTTAATACTCCACTATTTAATATTGGAAAAGGTTTTCTAGTGGTAGTGTTTGCTGGTTATTCCAATACCAAAAAATAAATCCTGTATTTGTAAGCTCAAGACAAGTACCACGCACAGACAAGTACCTAGTTGTTCTTATTGCCACGTGACCGTGAAGGTCTTTGGTCAAGTGCCCAACTGAGAAATTCTCCATACCTGTGATCAAAGTTTACTTTATTACACGATACTTGATTCAAGGACCGCGAAGACTGCCTTTATGATAACCTTCCCGTTTCCTCCATAAGGATCATTATACTCGTCGATCTTCTAAGGGAAGGGCCATGAACGAAATCGCAGCCCCAGGACGGCGCCTGACCCACAAGAGCATGCAAAAATGGGGCACGCCGTTACAAAAGTAACAGGAACAGGCGTCTGGAACTGGGAGGGAACCCTGTCAAGTCCTTAATAAGAAGGTAAAACCGCTAATCCTGCATCGACGTGTATCCCAGCCGCATCGGAAAGCGGAGAACTTGCATTTTCTCTTTCCCGTCACCCACGCACATAATTTGATCCCCTGAGGGATGAATGTGCTTGACATTCACCGTGTAGAAGCTTAAGCCATTGATACTACCTTTTCGATGTTCACAGTTCGTTAACAATAATTGTTAACATTAAATATTTAACAAATTTTGTAATAGACAGTTAATGAGTCGTCCAATGCCTTTGATACTTAGTCAAACAATTTTATGACGTTAGGAGATTTTGACTTCAACGTTGGTCTTTAAAACCATTTTTACTTTTGTATTTATTTACATTTTAACAAAATGTCGGAATTTTTAATAAATATTAAAAAAATAATGTACTAGAAAAAATATGACGAGAATTTTGAAGTAATTCAGCATACTTGGCGTATATTTCAGAAAAATCACCGATTTCCCAAATTCATCAAAAACAGGCATATTTGGATTTGTCTGTGACTGTACAGCCCCGTTCACCTACACAGACGCTTCAGTTTACCAGTATAGTTGACTTTGTTGGATATAATCGACAGGTAATTTGGAACGTGTTTACGAGCCCTTTACGTGGATGCAACTTGATGCAGTCATAAAGTGATAGTTCATGATTACCATCAAACAACGTGAGCCTGAATTGAGTCACAGATTACCTTGTACGACGTATAAAATCAGGTCAGGACGATCAAACGCCTGAGCCAGGCATTAATGTGACTATTCAACTGAAGTCATCTACAAGTCTATCAGCGTGTCGGATCATCAGCGTCACGTGGATGAAGTGTATACTCAACAGTATTGTGTCAACCGAGCGGTTGCGCTAATTTCTGCTCGATTCGACGTTGGACCTTGAACCGTTCATTTCATTCATACAGAACTGAAATCATCAGTGAATACCCCCTCAAAGGTGTTACATGATTTACACCGTTATCTATTGTTGTATAGATACATTCATTATAATTAACAGGTACCGATCAAAGAATCGTCAGCCCGTGACTCATCGGTAAGAGGTATAAAGAATGATAGTAGGAGCTAGAGAAAATGCAATAACTTGAAAATACTGTATTATGTTCACAAGAAAGTCATTTTTCAGGAAGACTACAAAAGTTGGGATTTCAGGCGAAAGGCAACATACTTCAGCGAAATTCTTGTTAGAAGTGAATTGAAAAACACGTGTTTTCAATCCGGAGTGTGTCCCAAATACCGCCCACCAACATTTATTAAAATATGACGAGTCAAATAAATCCTCCTAATATAAAAAAATTATATTGAATGTTTTCAAAAATTTGTTCCTTATTTGAATGTTCCAAAAAGCCCACAAATAATCCACGAAACCCAAAACAAAAATATGATTTTACAGAAATATGATATATGATATGAATATGATATTTATCAGAAATATGATGTGGATATAATATATCCATATATCAAATGTCACATAATATAAATTATACCTATGTCATTCATAGATTTGCGTGATACAAAAAAATGTGGCGTTTTTAGGCGCAATTCCCGTAGTGGTATGAAGAGTTTCTTCATAAAATCTCGTAAGTTCCATTTTGGCCGAAAATTACTTTTTGGGTTTTTTGGGCGTCTTCGATTCAAGAAAAAGGGCCGAGAAGCAATTCATCTGAGACATTCTTACGCCTCCAGAAAAATGTGTAATTTGGATCTTACGAAGTTGTGTGGATTCACTGTATATGTTTTACTTGACTGTATTTATTTTGGTTGACATTTCAAGTTTTGTTCCTTTTCTTTGGAGCAGTGACTTAATGAGTGATATATAAAAACTATTGTACAAAACCTTACGCTCGCCAATACGCTACTATTACAATCCAACCGCGGTTAACCTATTTTTAACGAAATTTGCTCACTGTTTCATGAAACTTTTATAACCCTAAGTCATGCGGAAGGGGGTTAAAAATAAATTTTGAAACTTGAAAAATCATATCTCGCAAAATTCAGATAAAACGGTTTAGTTTTTAGTTCACAATTATATAGAGTTTAATTTTTAGAATTTATAAAGACCATACGGCGGTTTATACGACCAGCCTTTCTTTCTCAATGAGGGCACAAATTTGGAGCAGATCGAAAGTCGTCAACACGAGGGTGAATCATGCGGCAGCCTGACGGGTCAATGTTCATAATGGCCCTGCTGATTCCAACAGGACATTATTTTCAGATATCAAGCAATTAATAACAATCAATAATAATTAATCATTATTATTAATCACTAGCAATAATTATTAATCATTAACAATGATTTACACTACTTGATACTAATAATAATAATGTTAATAATTAATGATAATTCATAATAATAATTTATCTATCAATTAGTGATCTTGACAAAAGGGTGATCTGCACAAAGAAGATAATAACCGTTGTGTCAAAAATGTGTAGATTTTTTTATAATTCTCATCTCAAGGTGTTGAACATAATGCATTAAATGCATTTTTGCATTGCTGAGCTAATAATGATGAACTCCTGTCTCGCTTCACTCAGCTGAATCTCCGACAGCTGTCCCCTTCAAAATAAATACACGTGTGACCGCAATGCTCTCAAACATTGTGGGTTTCCATACTTTTAGGTTAGGCTGAAACGGTGAACGAGTATCCCTACTGGTGAGGGTGGAGAAATTATTGATTCCTACCTATAAATTGGTCGTTTACTATTTAAGCAAATTAGTTGCCAGGTTGTCCTTGAATTGGTTGAAGCATAAATGATGCTTTGGCGTACTTACATAGAAAACCAATTTCACGGGCGCATTAGTGGCAGGGGTCTGGAACATCTCGAATGAAACAGTACGTACAGTACTGGCATTTATGTTTTCTTTAGGGTGCTTTAGTCCCAATACCAGGTAAATAACATTTGGTCGGTGAGACAAAGTAATATTTATTGAGTTAGATATTTACTATTGTGTTTCTTTCTAAACATTCCATTGGCCAACAAAATGACGATGATTCGCTCTTATAGAGATGTGAAGAAATTCTGTTCGGTTTGTGGTGAACGTACAATCACACGCATCCCCAGTTGGGCTAAATGAGTTGCAACTACTAAAGCTATAAGATTGCTTTTAGTTGAAATCAAGCGACTAGGTAATTGTTGGCAGTAAGTTGCGCCACTAAATCTTTTAATAATTGTAGTTGTAGTTGAATGGACAGATAACGTACCGTAGCCAGAATTTCGATAAGGGGGTGTTCCAGGCTAGGGCTTACCGACACGAGCATGTAATACTCCTGCCAAAATATTTTAACAAAACTTAAACGAGTGAAATTTAGAATTAGTTGGATTCACGGATAGTTCTATGGTTTCAATTTTGTTTTACTAATGACGGAGGTTCGATATTCAATATTTTTCGTTTTCGGCTAACCCAAAAACCCAGAAGTGGTAGGGTGATTGATAATAATAATAATATCTTCTGTAGTACCCATGTTAAAGATGCTTTACCAGTGGCAGAGCAAGGGGTTGGTGACACCACAATGAAATGTTTCCAATTGTTACTGTCCGAGTGGTGTTTTTGACAAGTTTTTCCTCGCGTATACTAACATGGGCGAATACCCATAGGGTCGTTTTCACCCATAAAATTTATGATTTTTCACACAAAAACTGGTTACTCCTTAAATTTAACAATTTTCTAACACAAAAAGTGAGATTGAGATCTTAGACGAAAACTGAAATTTATTGGTTCCAGGTGTTAGGTTTGCTTCGTATCGCCAGTGAACAGGAGCTCGTCCATGGTTTTTTGCTGCAATATTGAGTCTGTGGTGGGATCATATGAAATCGAATACGTGCCATCTGATTGGAGGGTATTTATAGACTCGTCCAAGGCAAGTTTGAAAGGAAATGGGAATAGATGGGACCTCCGTAATGGGAATAGATTCGCATCACTTCCTATTGCTCACGCTGTCCACATGAAAGAGACCTATGGAAATGTGAAAACCCTCTTAGAAACCATCGGCTTTTTCCCATGTGAAGGAACAAATCTTCCATATTTGATTAGTTCTCTATGAACCAGATCACTATGTGACGAACAGTATGAATTTCGGATTATGTGGTTGATAGGTGGTGTTGTCATAGTACAAAGGATTCATAGGTTGTGTTGCGAAAATTAATAGATCAACATCTATGTTGATAGGCGGTGTTGTTTCAATATTTTTGGTGGATAGGGTCTGTTAAAAACATCATTGTTCTTCTTTTGATTAAATAAAAAATAATAATAATAATAATAAAAATCAAAAAAGTATTGAAGCAACACCACTTATCAACATCCTACTAATTATCGCAACACAACCTTGAACCCTTTGTATAATGATAACACCACCTATCAACCACATAATCCGAAATTCTTACAGCTGGTAATTTTTGTACTTTGGAGGTGTGTACGATGGGGTCAAAGATTGATAATGACGCCAGAATAGCAATGACGAATTGCGCTCTCTGATTGGTCAATCTCACAAGCCTCCCACATTCAAACCGAACTGAAAATTGTCAAGCAGGAGCCATGAGGAAATATGAGGCAGTTGTTCTGATTGGTCAGGTTGGTCCCCCCCCCCCCCTCCCCCACGTGCCAGCTGCGGCTGTTGGTATTGGTTCATTTTTATTGCCAAGTGCAAAATGTATAAAGTGGTGCTCAATCCAATTATATGACCAGGTTGTTGACGAAATAATACAACGATATTCTAATATAAAACGTAGGTATATATTGTAGTAACACTAGGAAATCACTGGGTTTCACACGAAAAAAGTATTTACAATACGTAGGACAGGTAGAAAAAAATATTTTGAAAAAATGTACAACACAAATAATTACAACGCTGAGATCATATCACTGTATACGTACACATACAATAAATAACGTTCATATATCTTTACATACATTATACTACATAATTTTAAAACTTCATGTTTAAATAAATATGCACCTATTTTATGTACATTTCTATATCACAAATATACACAAAGAATGTTATTTACAGGACGTAAAAAATAAATTATTCTTATTTACAATTTAAAATGAACGCAACAAGGTTGAATCGTGTTGAACAAGTATTCGGAAGTTTTATAGGACTCAGTCTTGTTCAGGGAAAACAGAAAACATTGGAATTTTGTTGATATTGAGAACCGACAGGAATAATATTTTAGATACATGATATTCCATATTGACAAAAAATGTACCAAAAATCGAGTGAAAAAAATCCGTACACAAATGACCAAATGAACCTTTAATATTTACAAATGTCTTGTTATTCACACTAATTTACAGTTACACCTAAATAGTTTTTGGATTGACTTCATACCGCATAAAACTGATCATGATTAGTTTCATTCGGCCTTGACAAATATCATGACTATATCGCACTCTTGCAATAATAGTGTTAAAACTCAAACTTTAGCGGTTTTGCGTTTTTGGTATCTGCGGATTCAGAATAACAAGCTCTATCAATCTCAAAGAACCGTTTCAAGTTTAGTGCCTCCAGTTGGCGCCAGGAAGCAGTTGAAACGCTTTTGTCAACTCACCTAGCTTCCTCAGTAGTGAAACAGGGGCCATAGATAAAACGTGCATTATTTCTCTTTAATACGTGTTTTATTTTGAGTTGACGCGGTATTACTGACTGAAGTGACAGTTTGCAAGCGTGAAAATTACCAAGTCAAAATGCTATATAGTAATACTAATAACAATTGAAAATGAACCTCAACTCCCGAGCAGCAAAAGTCATTGCCCTTCATCCGCCAATCAATTCTGATGAAGAGTAAGTTTTATCTAGTTCTAAGGGATTTCCGGCCTTGTTTGAACTAATAGGGCAAGCAGGGGAAACCCTCTCATCAGAAAGGCTGACCATCTCGTTAGGGAGCTGAATGATTCGTCGCCATGCGCTGATGGATCAACAGTTTTCCCCCCAGTTACACCTGTCCCACTCGTTCCTTAATTTCTATCCACTTCTAATGAATTTCGGGCGTCGTTTGAACTAATAGGGCAAGCAGATGAAGCCGTCTCATCAAGCTCTCTCATTGGAGAGGCTGAAAATCTCGTTCGGGAGCTGAACAATAATTGTTAGTCACCTCGCTCTGAAGGATCGTTTGATGGCAACCCACTAGTTTGTGATGGCAACCCTGAAGAAGGCCTCATACAATCACCCAGCTTTATTGACAAAAATGTACTGTGATTCCTCTGCGTTGATACCAAAGCTCGTTGAAAAGAAATATGAAGTAGATGATGAAAACGCACGTGAGATATCTAATGGCACTGGAAATTAAAGCCATAACAAGCTACACAGCTACAAGTCCACAACATGCTATGCAGTGATAGTAGACAATGAAAACCCAAACTTGCTTCGCATTGAAAAAACCATCCATGGAAATTGCATTGGAACGATTGAATCGTTCTTCCTACTAGCAGTGATGAAGATCACAATAATGACAACGACCCATACTTCAGTCTTAACCTTGAACTTTGTGCTGAAAATTCAGCCTCAAATTCTTCAACCCTGGGGACTTTTCCTCTGGAGGACCAAAATTCAGCTTCCCGTGAAAAAGCGGGATCATAACTTGAAATAAACGAATTTTTTACGTTTGACAGTTGTAACAATTTTGGTTTATTATCTTCGATAATGAACCATTGGAATTGACCAAAGAAAAAAAAATTGTTAACCCCCCTCCCCCCCCTCAAAATTTGTTGGTTTACGTTTCAAGAAATCGAATTGAAAAAAAAAAAAAAAAAAAAAATCCGAGCTCAAATAAAAAGATTCCAAGGTGGAATCAGTTTTTCGCATTCCCTTTAAACAGATGAATTTTGAGTTGTAACACTATTTTCGCAAGGGTGCGATATGCATATGAGTGACAGTTACACCGGTATGTCACAGCTAAGGGGAATCTACACATTTCAAAATTACTGATAGATCCGATTTTTCTGATACCTCTATTGCTAAGGGCCTGCAGGTTGGAAGGTTTTTGAAGGATATTTCAGGCTGTGATTGACTTGAAGTTTTGAAATGCCCGCCACTAGAGAAGGGCTAGAAAATCCAATAAGAAGAAGAATAAGAAATTATCGAAAAAATCGAAGGAAAAAAATGTATTTCAGATCCTGCTCGCTCATTTTACATGTTTTAACTCGTCTCGTTTTTCTAATAAAGAAATTTAGCGATAAAAAATTTATTTTATGCTTTTCACAAAATTGGACGTCACATGGTTGAGTATGTCAGAAAGCATTCTCATTCAGAAGGGGTGACTGCCCATAGAGGACTTAGGCTCAGTGGATAAGGCTGGTATTGTTCATATCCTCCCACCACCTGACATGGGTAGACGGGGTGAATTATTAATTCACAGTGATTTTGCAACTTACTCGTATCATCTCAACTAATGTTCCTACTTGAGAGTTAAGTTTGTTTTGATTTGTATAGCCGTACTTCAAGTACACCAAGAACTTGTTTTCTTGTTCCTAAATACCTAAGTCATGTTCCTTAGTGAGTAATTTGGTTGTCCAATTTTGTTCTCAACTTCTCAATTTTGAAAGGTAATTGTTCTTCCATGGTGAGACTGATAATATAATATTGTAACTCTCGTGAGACCAATTTACTGTTTTAAAATGAGTCATGGTAGGTTACCCCGACTTACCTTAGTGAACTTGAAAATTGGTTTCAAAACTCTTAAGTCAATATCAGCCTGGGATATCCTTCAAACCCAACCTAGGGCCTGCAGGCCCTTAATTTATGTTTAAATGCCGTTAAACTGCGTAAGAGTGACCAGTATAAAAAGTTATCAACACCTTCAGTGGTACTGAATGAGTTATTTAGTTATTACTTGAATTGACAAGTTCTTGAGGACCTACGATGGTACATACTGAACTGTATCCGTTCTTACATCAGTGAATTCCCACGTTTTCGTGTACCAACGACGGTACTCGAAGGACAAACCTGTTTGGAATCCATTGAGAAGCACTCTCAGTGCAAGCCTGTAGAATACACAAAGGTAACTAGGTAAGTCGTGTATTCAATCGTTGTAGTGAAAGTCAGTGTTGCAATGACTACAAGTCGTCTATATGACCACCACATATATCGCGGAAAACAAGCAATGGTGTAATTTTACTTTGATGTGATATAGAAATACATAAACACCACTTAGGCTGGAACTTATCAGAGAGGTACCAAACTGGATAAAACTAGAATGATTTGACGGTAAGATGGTTTTACCGAATGAATTAACCAAACAATGCAATTCGAATGAAACTATGCAGAAGGCATGAAGACAAACGAATGAGCGAAATGGCTCAACTACTCCAGTTCTGACCTCATCGGCTCCACGTTGGGCTCACAGATCCGAATCCACAAGAAAAAACGTATGACTAGTTGTCAACCAGATCGTTATTTTCCCACTACTACCATGTGAAGACACACCAGTCCAGAATAGAACGTATCAGCTCGATGTTCTAAGTATTTCAGCTATTGCACAGATAATTTGGCACATCACACTTCAGTAGCGGTCGTTAGAAGGATCGCACGGTGTCAACACTGAATTCCACTTTCCGTTTGAGGATCAGTTTTGATTTACACATATCGCGTTAACTGTGTGTAGAACTCCTGAAGACACACCTGGAGCTGGGGGTAGGTCGGCCGATCGTCGGGACTCATCGCCCAACAGTACGCCATAACTCCAAACCTGAAAGTACAAGAACATCGTTTAATGTGGAATTTATAATGTTACTAAACAAGCACACACATAATCAGAAAACTTGAATGGACTGGTGATTAGATTTTGGTTCGGATTAATAAGAATTTAACGGTCCGGTCATTATGAAATCGTTAAATCTCACGTCAATATCAATAGTGTGACAACTCGAATTAAGTCAATTCGAGAAAATTGAGCGCAAAGTTTTTCATTTTTCTCGGTGACATAATTTTCCCCAAAAATCTCCTTTCTTCTCAAACTTTCATTTTTCTTATAGCCTGGAGTATGCTCTGAGGTATCCCCAACTTTTTCCAAATATAAGATTTATAGGTTTATGTCCACCAAACAAAACGTTTTTAGTTGCCACGTTTTTGAGTTTAGGAATCAGTGGAATCTGTTGGGATGTCACATCAAAATCTATTATTATTATTATTATGATGATGATGAGTAGGCAAGTTATTCCTAAGGAGGAAGACCAAAGTCCAAATTGGACCATCGCCTAAGTTGGGCTATGACTACCGAGGATGACATAGGATCAAGGAATAAGTTCATTGAATAGTATGTTGTTGGGACCCATGAATAGGAAGAACCCAGAAAAGCATCGGCCAAAGACCAGCCAAAACACCACTAAATTTTCGCACTTTTTTCTGGTTTTACTCAATAGTTCATTAAAGGAAATTACGGGTATGGTAACTATATACTGTCATGAACTAGACTAAATTCGCTACAAGTTGAGACCGGAGCGAGCCCTCAACGACCATTAGTTTCCAATGTACAGCTCTTCAAAAACATCCAAATTTTCCAAAAAGTGAAATGGTGAAAGTCGAAATGGTCACTTATTTTGAGAAATATCTTCCAAAATACGCATCCAACGTCAAATGTCATGTGGAAAGACATTGTAGTAAATCGAGGGTCTCACGGCAACACCCCACATCGTCACTTTTGGCCAAAATGAGTTACCTACCTATGCATACCATTCGAAGCGTCTTCTCCCGACGGATCGATCTAACTAAGTATAAGTTAGGTACCTGAGTTAGGTAACACTAAATCTCACGATTTATTTTACTGAATTACTCAGTAAACATAGTCAGTGGTAGATGGTTTTTGGCTCTGCTGAAAAGTCGCCAAAATGACATTGCGGGGAGTTGCCGAGAGGCCCTCGAAATGCAATTAGCTTCAACTTAAGACGGGGTCGTTAGGAAATGCTCATTATTATTATTATTTTTTATTCATTTATTTTTTTTAATATATACTTACCTAGGTCTTATAAGAACATTATAAAGTCTGAACTAAGGCCTACAATATCAAGTGAAATACTAACTAAGGTTTTCACGCTCAAAAATTGGGCGTATTTTGCGTTTTTTGAATAATAAAAAAACCAGAAGACGGGTTTGGACCCTTCCCCACGGTTGATACCTGGTAAACTGATGCATATACAGGTATACAACTGTAATGAGCATATTATACTATACTGAGGATGAATATACAGTTCAACTTACAGTTCATCCGGACAGTTGACAGGTTGCGCCAGCCTGTACCCATCTCTTAGGTACTCAGGTATTTCAAATGGGTCGATTTCAACATATGGCTGCTGCGCTAGAGTTGTTAGTTCCCACAGTACAACCCCAAAAGACCACTGAAACAAAGGAAAAAAACCCTGACAACTCTTGCATAACGGTATAGATGACTTTTCTGTCTAGATCACTTCTCAGTATGGAGTGCTTCTTGGGTGTCTCCTAAGGATACGAAATAGTGGGCAAAATTAGGTGAAATATTGTTTTGTTTTGATTAGATGACCAGATAGCCCACTCCGAGTTAAGGGTGATCGGTAACAGAAGACAATTCAGCTGTATCGCTCATGAACCTGATCTTAAATCCTCCAAATCACTCCCCATGGTCTCATGACGCTGGATACCAAATGTCAGCGCCCTAGGGTGAACGGGAGAGAATTCGGCTGTATCGCTCATGAAGCTGATCTTAGGTACACCCTCCAAACATTCTGGTGAGGACCGCCCTTATTACCTAGAGGTATACAAAATAGTCTGCTTTCTATTCTCATACCTGCCAAATATACACACAAAATTTCATCAACATTTGCGAAGCCGTTTCGGAGGAGTTCAGTAGCAAACGCTATGACACGAGATTTTGATGTATTATATTAAAAAACTCCTGAAGCAACACCAACAATCCCACAATTTCTTAACCCAACATCACCTAGGTAGGATACTTCAGAGGAGCCTACAGTAAGATACAATAATTCTATCTTACTGTAGGCTCCTATTAATTAATAATAGTTCTAGTGTGCAATTACTGGTGGTTTTGGAATACAACAGTTTTTGGTCTCACCTCGAAATTAGGGAAAAATGGGTTACGTAGGCTGTGTTGCTTCTTAAGCGACGATATTCTATTATGTATATTTAGTGAGGGGGGGGGGGATGAAGTTTCTTTTCTTGGGCGATTAATAATCTGAATAGTAGTAATAATTAAAAATACTAGCAAATTTTGGAGAAAATGTGTTTGCAAATAGGATTTAGGCCCCACAAAGCTTTCGAATAAATCAATATATGAATATACCAACCACATCGGAGGCCGTTGTGAATTGCCTCTGCGTTAGACTCTCAATTGCCAGCCATTTGACGGGTCTGTTTTCATTGTCCCCGAGGCAGTGATAATCCGCTGGAAACAAATCTCTCGCCAGGGCGTTGTCAGCGATTTGAACTCGGAGCTTATCGTCGATCCTGGAAGAAGGTCTCGTTTAGTAAAGCAATATTCTATAATTTATGGTAGCCTAAGAAATTCAATATAACAAGATTTTTGAAGGTATCCAACGATTAGGCACGAGGGACGTCCAGAAAGTAAGGTTTCAAGGGCTGTGTAAGACGATGCGAATTTTGTTTTTCAGAGTTATCACCACTGGTAGGAAGAGACGTTCTTAACTGTCAAAACAAATCATCGATCGCCTCAGTCAGTAACGAAATGTCGTCATAGCAGACAAAAGCGTCCAATCGCTCCACCTACCGCAGGTGTGAGATACGCTCTGTTGTTGTGTGAAAGCGAGGGTGAAACTTTTCTTGACTCAATTGTGACTGGTGACCAAAAGTGGGAGTGTCACTATACTTCTGAGTCAAAAAGGCAGTCTCTACAGTGACGCCATACCCATTTACCATCAACCAAAAACTGCAAAGTCCAGTTTTCAGAAAGGAAAATCATAGCATCTGTCTTTTGGCGATTTTATGCCTAAAGGAACCACCATAAATGCATCTGCATACTGTGAGACACTCAAGAAGTTGCAACAAATCAACGACAACAGGAGAGGAATGTTGACTCGTGGTGTGTCACTCCTTCATGACAACGCTAGGCCTAATAACGCTCGTCTCATCCAGGACCTGCTTATTTCATTAGGGTGGGATATTGTGACTCACTCACCCTGGCACCATCTTTTCAATGAATTGAAGGAGTTTTTGGGTGGACAACGATTTTCAAATGACGAGGAGGATGCTGTCGAAAAATGGCTTTGGGAGCTGGAGCAGAAGGTATACGACGAGGGTATACAAGAACTGGTCCATAGGCTTCAAAAATGTATGGGCCTCAATGGTGATTATGTAGAGGAATAATGACCTGTTTTGACACTTATCTTGTACATTTCATTTAAATATATTCATTTTTTCAATTTTTAACACATGTAACCTTTCTGGACGTTCCTCGTATATCACATAGCAGCTCTGAAATCAGATCAGATATCAGGTAAACGTCCAAAGGGTCAGCAGTAAGTAAGTTACAGGCACAGTATGCTTGAAGAGAGCAGCAAAACCAGGTAACAGCAAGAAGTAAGAGTCACGTAATGAACACAATTCCAGAGGCACAGATACAGAGAGGTGCGTGTCCACCAACCATAAAATGTAAACAGTAAATCCATCATGGAAATAATTAAAAATATCGAACGAAATTAACCTAAAGCTCACTTACACACAGTTTCTGGCAGCCAAGTCTTTGTGGAGCAACCTCTTCTTATGAAGGTACAACATGCCGCTAATGATTTGCAGCGCCATGTCGACCACTTCTTGGGTTGTCAGAGTGTGGGCCACACCTTCGGGAGACAGTTTACACTTCTGAAGGAACCTGGGGAATCGGGTCAAAAATATGTTCAAAATATTATTATGAAAAATAAGGTTTGTATTTATATTTGTATGCGATAACAATTCAAGTAGTTTCATTTTGTGGTTACCTTTTGCAGAAAACCTTTTCACTAACATTTAAAGGACTTTGATGACATTGCTCAGACAATTGAAATACTTTACCATATAACGTCTATGGCATTTCAATTCCCTAAATTGAAAAAGTAGAATGGTGCCACTCACCTTTTGAGATTGGTGTAACCCTGGTGAGGGTAAATGAGGAAAGGTGCAGTGTGATCCTCAATTGATACGCCCAAAATTGACAAGATGTTTTTATGACTTAGGCCATACATCGACATGCCTTCCTGAAGGAGGAGCGATACCTGTATAGACGACGCTTGGTCTAAAACGAGAGCAACAAAGTTACTTTGAGTTGTGATGTTGAACAATTATAATACGTATATTTAAGAGGGATTACATGAAAACAAATCGCAATTGAATTTATATGAACTCTATTTACCAGTCACAGTCTTGACAAGAACCTCTTCTTCAAGACCATCCTCTTCAGTATAAGAGCCACGGTAAACTCGTCCAAACGTGCCTTCCAGAACGACACTTTTCAATCGAACACGGCACCTGCAAGTCAAGAATATTTGTATTATTATAATTGTGAGGATATAGAGCACACACGTCCTCACACAAGGTGAGAGCAGCCTAACGATGACTGCATCTTTACCCATCGTAAAACTAAACCTTCAAATGGAATTACCCACTTCATGACGTAGGTAGACCGGGGGGGGGGGGGGGCGGAAGGTGCGGCTGGTCTATTTTCTTCAAAAATAAATCAGCTGCAAAGCTGATGGTCGAGGCCTCGGCGGCGGCAGCGGCCCATCGGCTTCTTGCATTGCATGAATGGAAGGCGTTGCAGGCATTATGGGTATGGAGACTATGAGTATGGAGATCCTTCATACGAGCGTATCTTCAATAGTTCCAGCATTTGACTTTGAGAAGAGGTTGTGATGGTTTGCTGAGTGTCCCTGCTTCCCGAGGTTTTGTACCGACCACACAGTGGATACCCAGGTCTGTGACTGCAGACCAGGATACCCATCTGGGTGGGCATAATTGCCTAACCCCCGGAGAACAGGCGAACCTCAGCAAACCATTCATTACATGGTACTAGAGCGTGGTTGGTAGTTACGTGCTGGCTTTGCCTCGGTACCTCCTTCACTATTTTTTTGGAGCTTTCCCAGAAGGGACTCCTGTATAAGCATTTATATTGGCATTATTAAATTTCTTTCTCTCCTACAATCTTCAAAATTCTAATTTTCTATGCTTCTATAATTAATTGGGTAATCTTCTATTTTCAAATTGCTATATTTTTGTTACAAACTCATACAAATCTACTCTTGCACACTAAAACTGAAACATTCTTTTAAAAATAACATCCTAGTATTTTACTTTTATTGGAGTATTTAACACGTTCCAACATTTAACACGTTTAACATTTAACACATTTAATACGTGCCAACTGTTCCAGAGAGATATCTATTGATACCGGTAAACACACTGTCTACGATATTATAGTGAACAATCGTCCCTTCAATCGTCTCCCCCCCCCCCCCATTAAAACCTTCCCTCACTTGCTATTAATGAAATAATCAACTCAATAATTAGATATTTCCAGTTTGAAGAACACCAGGCAATAAGTACAATTTATTAACCTAAGTGAAGTGAACTACATATTGCTAACCTTTGGATGGTTAGTTGAGCGATGCGATGATGGAGATCCGCAGGGTTTGAAGAAGGAAGAGATGTGGCAGTGCGGGGTCTCGAGGAAGCACACGATCCGGAAGACGATCCTCCGCAGCTGAGGACTGGCACAGGAGCTAGGAACGGCCCACCGCTACTGCTACTCCCCAGCCTGGATTCCCTGATCAAGCTGTGCGTACAGAATATAATTTCTAGTAAAACGAAATGACACTGTAATGATTTGAATAAGGCGCAATTATACACGTTCTATAGCCCTTTGATATTTATTAGTTTAATTGTCAACAGTAACGAACTGTAATATTCTTGGCATACCTTGCATTGTGCATTCCAGATTTATTTGTTCGGAGATAGCAAGCGAGTAGAGCGATAGCTAGGAGCGTAGCCAGAGCGCAGGCTGAACTGATAGCGACGTAAACGGCTGCTGGAGCTTCGTCATCATGGCCGTTCGACGATATTATGCCCTGCTTCACGCTACCACCGGAACCAGACGATCCATTGTCTGAAAATATTGAGCTAATGTTGAATACAGAAATAATGTAGAAACATAGTACACAAGGTAGTAAACGGAGTACCAACAATTGGCCTGCTCGAGAAACTAATTGTACGGAGCTATGATCAAACCAGGACTTTTTGAATTGGTTGCGCTCATTTCAAAAAAATCGGCAGAAAAGACCAAAACCGTTGGCAGGGGACAGGAGACTGGATCCTAAATCACGACAACGCGCCTTGCCACACAGCACTCATTCGTTAGAAACGAGACTTCAACCCTTCCCCCCTTCGACTTTTGGCGATTCCCTAAACCATTGGGAAAAGCGTTTTTGAGAGAGTCCTGGTACGTTTTGATCATACCTCGTACAATAAATTGGAGTGGAAGGGTGGATTTACAATGAGGATAAATTAGATCATTCAATCTAACAAATATAAAATTTAACAATTAATTTAAAAGTTAGTTATTAAAATTTAGTGAAACAATGTTATTCAAGTAGATGAATTTCATACTCGGTTATAATGCTCATAAATATGGTATGATTTCAGTACTTCAAACTTACTCTGAGAGAAATTGTGGCGTGACCCGAGCAAGCAAATCTTCCGCCTCTTGAAGTTGAGCCGTATGACGTTGTTGGTCGCTCGGTTGAGAGTGACATTGATGGAAATGACGACGTTCACTTCAGCGCTGACTTCTCCGGAACAAGGAAGAGCGACAGAGAAGGTCTGCGGCGCTGTAGGCACCATCCCGGAACTGCTGATATTCAAGAAGGCTGGAGCCATCGCTTCCGGCGCTGTGTGATCAACTTGAATCGTGTACGGCAGCTGCAAAAATTAAGCGCAAACTATAGGATCGTAATTGTTGTATTTCATCACAGAAAGATGCGGAATTAAATCCGTTCCGGCAAAGGAATGATGGATTTTGAATTTCAAAATTGATTTGAGCTTCTTTTTGAAAATAGAACACGACTATTGTAACAAAAAAAGTGGATTAGCTTAGGAGGAAAGTATGACGCTTTGAATTAGAAGTTGATTGAAACTAGAGGAAGGAAGGAGCAGAGGACTTCGGGACACCACTACTGGAAGTTTTGCCTGAGATCCACTTTTGGATAAAATATGAAATGTGGGACAAGTCTTCTAGACTTGCAGTTCAGATTTTGTAATGAATTAGGGACTCTCTGAATTCGCCGATCGGCATCCAAGACCTGATCCCCGAGTGTCTTGACATCATTGTCGACGTATATGCTTGGTATCTCTGCTGTATTCTCCGCAGCTTAGGTCCAAATGTTAGCGACATCATGTAACTTCACCTGGGACCTGAATAGGAGATCAGGCCGCGGTGGTCAAAGGTAATGACAGTTCTTTTGGAGAGACTTGCATTCAAAGAGGTGTGAGTTTGGGTTGTGCGTCCGTATTTCATGAAGCCCAAATCACGCAAATGATCGCTCTGAACGGACGTGTCACGTGAAGAAGAATAAGAATTTCTTGAAGAGTTTTTAGCGAATGAACCAATTAACTGAAGACCGTTAATGGTTTCATCACCTAGCAATCAAGGGAGTTGGAACCACAAGACATCTACTGCATTAGAGCGATGTCACTCCGAATTTGTTCTCAATAGCACAATCCTTAATAAAATAAGTATTCGCGCAGTCTTAAGATTTGTTTGCTGGCTTCTCGAGGGAGATATATCTAGATAAGCAGGTCATGTCCAATGCAGAGCTTGTGAGCGAAAAGCCAAATCGGTTTGCCAAGCTCTAGTAGCGGGACGGTGAAAAGATGATTTATCTCTTCGCCAAGGCATGTGCAGATAGTAGAACCTCATTGTTTGCAAATCACGTAGAACGGGCTGACAATGAGGGGCGGAGCCAATCAGGGAGGCATCGGTAATTGGTTTTTCTTAAAGAATAACAAGGTTTAAGGCCTGTTGAGGTTGTTGCTTTGATGGAGGGAGGCAAGCTTCAGAAAATAAAAAAGATTGTAACCGACAAAAAGTCATTTTGGTTTAGTCAATCTGATGTTGCTCCTCGCACTTGAGACTCAAAACGTCTGAGGCAACCTAATACCTACTCCCAAATGAGCCGGCAATAAATAAAAAGTCGGTTTCTGTGGATATCGGGGAAACGCGAGCTTACCAAACTTGAACTTGACTAGATCAATGACAATAATGGCATCAAATTAAAGTTTGAACATAAATCCAGAGTTAATACACGAAACATATCAATACAGTAGCACTTCAGCGATTGAAAGTAGACCTCGGCCTTCAACGAGATCGGTCTGGAAAAAGGAACGAACGGATAAAGGAAGGGCTCAAAAGGCATATTTAAGAGATGAAAAAAGGTAACCTTGGTTAAAACATGGTGACTGACAAACAGCCCGTGAATCGTCCAAGACAAACACTCGAAAAAATTTCCGCCCGGTCATCCAGGTCGTGGGCTCTCGAAATCGTGCTTCATCATTCTTGAGGGAAGAGGCTCTTTGAAAAGGCGAAGTTAAAAGCAAGATACGCGTGATGGCCCGAGAAGAAGTGGGCGTTGTTTTACTTTCCCGGTGCAGTGGGTTCCGGACCTTCGAAGGAGGTTTGAAAAACTAACAAGTCTGTTTGTTAAGCAAGTAACAATGATGATATTTTTCTTTGTGGTGGTTGAAAATAAAGAATGAAGCAAAATGATGATGAAGCCATTTCAAGTGGAATCTTAGATGTAGAGTGTAACAAAATTTGAACGGACTATATGGGCAAAGGTATTGGGTATGGGGTAAATTTTAGAGGTATTCGCCAGAAACAAAATTTGTTAGAGTACTTCTTAAAGGGACGTTTTGCTAGGGACAACTCTTCCAATGATCGTTCAACGATCAACCAAGTACGATTCATCGTTGAACGATAATCGTTCGTTACAATTTTGCTCGTAGCGTTTTTCGGAGGGTCGATTTTCACTTCTCGAGGGTCCCAACAGGACGATCCAAAGTTTCTCCAGTAAAAATGAATTTATCTAAAAGGAAGTTTAGTGATGCTTCGGTGGCTTCTGACTAAGGAAATGCGCAGTTCTCTTCATTATGTACGGTATCAATCGTGCTATGGTACAAGCTAAGACATGCTCAAACATGTCAAACATGCTAAAATTCACCATATATTATTCGCTATCGAAAATGAAGAAGGACTTTATCAAAAATTGATCAAAAACCATCTTCGTGGAGACAGCATCTTTCCGTCGTTCAGTTTGATTACGTGTTGGGATTGATAAAAAAAAACTCCATCTTCAAATAATCAGGCCACAGAAATCTGTAACGACTGAAGCCACGATACTCTTGGCACAATAATCGTCAGTGAACTGACGAATGCGACTACCCCTTGCTCCAACGACTATTGCAGGGGTACGATAGTCGTGAACGATCCAAACTGCAGTCGTTCGAAGCAAAATGCACTGCAAAACTACTGTCGTTGATCGATCATCGCAAGAGTCGTCCCTAGCAAAACATACTTAGGGCAGTAGTTTTAATGCAGAACTGTATGTCATCGAACTGAAATTAAAATCCTTCGGATATGTCCACGTTCATAAGACTGAGCCTATGATACTTAGAATAGGTTGAAGAAATCCATCATAATAATGATCTACCACTATTGTTATGACTGTCACTACCATCATTCATAAATACAGAAGATTTGTGACGATCTTCAAGAACGAAGCGACAATGCGATCGACGTTTAAATCTGATGCTTAGGGCGGGATTTCAGCAACGGAAGCTCAAGTTCTCTACAATTCGAAAGTCAATAACGTTTAAACCGGGTATACAAGATTCTATTTGCCAAAGATAACGAAGGAGAAGCTGAGCTAGCTGAGCTTTGTCAGGCGGTTACTGACAGCTGTCCGACGAAACTAGTGTTTCATTTACATAGGGAAACACGGAGTGAGCTCCGGTTATCATCTGTTGGCCCACGTCAAACACGGTTTCTCTCGTCGGCTCGCACTGATAAGGCTGATGGTTGGTTGGGGCCGAGGAGGACCACATTTGAATTATTTACTGGTGAATAGCTCTGACACCGGATGATAGCGTGGGGGCCGTGATGAATACAAATGGTCATAAATCAGTTGGTTCGCTTCACACTGGAGGAATATTGGATTTCATGCTATGATACCCGTGGTTTACTCGAGTCTTAGTTGCGAAACAAGCTTGTAAACTAGCTGAATGGGAGTTAAGATCGAAGATCAAAATTCCATTTTAAGTACCTTCTTATCTGCAACTATGAAAACACATAAATATTAACGTGAGTGCATGGCAACGTTTTTAGTCTTGTAGAAAGCCCCTGCAATCAAATTTTGTATAATGATACTAGCGAATAAACAATTTATATGCCAATAGGTACAATGTGGAATTCTATCATTCTAATAGTAGTAGTCGTGAACTTGGAGGACCAAAAATGCACACAATATTATTATAGTTTTGAAAGCGGTACAGAACGGTATGTCCTACAAGAAGTTTCAATAATATTTTCGGGACTCAACATAGAAGATGCGGGGGTAGCCTAGTATTTGTACTTAATATTCAAGAATAGAAATTATCTAAGAACTCCCAATTAACTAACTTCCAAACAAAGACAGCGACTTCTGAACGCCCCAAAGAAATAGCTGAGATGACATGATAGAAATCCACCTCCTCATTATAAAGTCATCAGAGTGGTAGAACCTACCCCAGGACGACCGAGAGATAGCTGTATTTTTTCTTCGGGAGATACAATTTCAATTCTAATCACGCGCAATTAAACGAGAGACGAAGAGGAACATGAAGACTGGTTTGACGAACGATGATCTGCTATAAATACTCCTGGCCCTATCAAATAAACTAGTCTGCGGATTATAGGGTAGTTAACTACTACAAGAGGAGTAATTGTAAGAACAGGTGAGAGCACTATTATTTTAATATGCATGTAAGTTCGCCTTCAAGAATCGCAGCATGAATAATCCAGTCATGCAGCATGGCTATAAGAGCGAATTTGCGAAGAAACAACTGGTTTTATGTAAAAATATCTCCATTATACTAGTTTTATAATACATTTTGTCTCGATTTTTTGAAGTGTAACACCTTAGTTTGTAGATTTTTTAACGTTGAACACGATGGTGAAGTCAGAATTTCGATATCTTATTTCGTTATCAGATTAGAGCAAATGAATCGTGAAGAGCATCTCACATAACAACCACGTTTCTTCATCTTCTGTTCCATTTTTGAAATTTATGGGTAATCCCCCCCACCCCTCTAAGAGTGCCCCGATTCTGCTCATCTACGAACTTAGCCTTTGGATTGCTAGGACGTATTTTTTGTGCAAATTTGAACTTTCATCTCAATTCTATCGAGAGTTATCGTCTGGAATGACGCATACATAAATATATAATATATTTATACATACAAATCATATATAATATATATATTATATATTATATGGATTTTAATATGAAATTTTCTCGGAAATTCGAGTTTAAAAAAATTTTGGTTGAAGAACAATAGCTTCCCTCTCTTCTAAAATTCTCTAAATCGGTGAAGATAATATCTTCATGATTATGTTCATGATGCGGACAGGATCGGCGTGAGTGAAATGGTATCTCAGTTACTGTGATGTAGGAATAACTCGATGACCAATACATGTATCGAATACGTACCAATACATACGAGTACGTCGGTAGGTTGATTGACTGACTAGTAACTTTTATCAGTACATAATACAAAATCGAGACATCTCTCACTACAAATCAGAAGAAACTTACTTGACGCCCTGCCAAACTCTGCCACGTAAAATGTAACTCCTTCATGACGGCGGAGACAGGAACCTCGAAATTGAGAGCATACTCGTTCAGCGATCCATTTCTGACGTAGTACAGCTCAGCAGAAAGACCTGTGAACAAAACAGATACAATAAGCTAATTACCTAAAAATAACATTTGATAAAACTATAGGAGAAAAATCGCACTATATTTGTCGATTTCCTAACGTATTTAGCGTATGCGAGTTTTCGATGACTTGATTCTTCACAAAATATTCTGTAACACGCAGGAGGGGAAAGAACACAGAAATAGATCGTATTGTGAAATCCCGATAAAATGGAAAGCTGGTAAATTAAGGACAACCCGTTTTAATTACAAAAGTGAACAGCTCATTCTCAGGATTATTACCCTCGAAAATTGATATTGTCGTGTTAGATGTCGCCGTCAGCACTGACAGTTGAGAGCAATCCATCACTCCTATCACGGCAACGGATTATGTTAACGAGGGACCCCGTCAACCAAAAATAAAAACATCAGTTTGAAAGCCTCAAGTTGGAACGTTGATGCGAAATCAAGTACAAACAACCGCGGAGTGAAAAATGAAGGCCGCTCATGCAAATGAGGAAAGAGCTAATCCTTATGAGGGAGGCATGCATCATCGCAAAGTGACGCGATAACCTATTTTTCTCGTATAAATAAACTCACACTTTGAGCAGGGAAGCGGAGGCAAAGTCGAAATCCAACCACGAAAACAGAATTGTTTTCTTATTTTCCTCTTTAAGAGAATAATCGAATAAATAAAAAAGATCTAGAAAGGAAATTCAAATGACGTCTTGACGTTTTAAAGCTACTCTAGAAGAATATTTTTATGAAGCACTTAGATACGGCGAAAAAGAAATTTGATTGCGGACTTTGCAACAAAGATTCATTAATTCACTTCATCAGACTTATTTGAAAAAATTCAGTCAAATCAAAACACGGTAGGCGTCTATTTCGATAATATGAAATAGGTAGTCGTACAGCATTGTCGTACATTTCAGTCGATAAATTGAAAGTCGCGAAGATCTTCAAAAATATCGCGGATTTCATTATTCACTATATAGGACGAAACGCCTGTGAAACCTCGTCTAGCAAACCGGTCGTACAGGGTAGTCAAACCACGGCGTCAAATACTTGATCTGGGTCTATTATGGAAATTTACAGTTCAAAATACCAGAACCAAGAAAAATAATGCCGCCTCCCTCAAAACTTATTAGGTAGGTTTACCTTTTAAGATACGTAGAACCCAACGATCAATGATTCAAGCAATGCATCAAGTGGGAAAACAATTACAAACTACTCCATGCTACGAACCCAGTTACTGCCTGAAGTTTCGAGCACCCAAGCTATCTAAGTACTCTTTGCACTTCAAGTAGCCGAGCCCTCTGCGAAAGTGTCTTTGAAAACACTTATATTTTTATAAAGGTAGCTTATACCTTTACTTTCTTCCCTAAACATATCGCACAGTGAGAATTACAGGGGCACATCTCAAAAACACTGTTTTCTGGGAAACGCCGGTTGAAGTTTTGGTTTTCTTTGAATCGCCCCTAGGACCCTCAAAAGAGACCCTACTTAATTTATTTTTCTCTATTACCACAGTAAAATGACTAATGTTGAGGGATGTCGAGGGTCGGTCAAATGAGAGATGTTTTATGTAGTCGACAGCTAGGCTACATGGACACGTGTAGGTAGATGGACACATGAAAGATGTAGAGGTAGAGGTAGAACCTCGACATCCCTCAACATTATTCTTACTGACGGTCAACAAATCACACACACAAGTAAAATGACTCATAAACAACCTCCTTTTTCTGCTGAATTCAATTTTAAATTGCCAATAACGAAAAAAACTTGGTTTCCCAATATTATACTTCTACTCTTAGCTAGGATTAGGTAGGATTATTATAAAACACAGGCCCACAAAAAAAAAATTGATCTACTGACGACAAACTTGTTGTACTTGTACACTTCCATGTATTTTTGATCATGAATCGTACACCCCAAATTTGTTCACTAAGGAAGGTTTAGAGGGGGGAAAAATGAACCAGGTAGATCCGATGGCGAACACGATGGTGAATTCGGAATTGCGATATCCTATTCCGTTCTCAAACTGGAGCACTTCGAAGATGAAGAAACGCGGTTGTTACTGGAGATTTTCTGACGGTTCATCTGCTCCTTTTCTGATAACTGAGTAAGATAAGACATCGCCATTTTGTTCATCGTAAAAAAAACCTTTAAAATGAGGTGTCACTTGTCAGACGAATTCATTTTTGGAATTTATGGATAATTTTTCCCATCTTTTGATTTTTTTGACGTCGGATTCGTGGTCAGCGACAAAAAATACGTAGGAATGTACTCATTTGAGGGGTTCCTGTAAGCGTTGATCTTTCAAGAGAGGAACAGTAGCTGCTCACTCTCTCATCATATACCGGTATAGTGAAACTTGTTGTATATCTCTTCACTTCTATACGACTTCAAACGAAGGTATTATCTGAAGCTCACACCAATGTAAAGGCGATAGTACGTTCTCAAGGACTGGCGTCTTTGAACGGGTAGTACCCTACGGCTAGCAGGTTCTGTTGATGCCTCGAGGCACTGAAAACATTCAAAAGGGTCGTTACACCCTTGTTAAGCCCACCAACTCTCAAATTACTCGAAAGCGAAGAAAAGAAGCCGGACTTTTTCACTGCCGCCGTCGGTGGTCTGAAGAAAACTCGAGACGCTGAGGATTCGTCGAAAGACATAATCAGCCCTCAAGGTGAAATACATAATTTCGTCAAAACCAAGACACTACCTCTGCCTTGAACAAACAAAGCTTAAGGTTGCTATAATAATGAGAAAGGGTCAAACCGGTTTGAGCGGTAAAATTGGCCTCAAAAATTACGAGCGATTAACGACGAAAACGTTTCAAGGGAAATTACCTTCTAAAGACGAGAGATGAGTTGGGCGAGGCAATAAGTTGTGGAACTAGAAATAATTTCTGAACGTTGGTAGGTGATCGAGAACCCTCTCGGCAGTTGGCAGCCAATTTCTGAAGCGTAGAAATGCTTTTTTATGACTGGCAAAATCAGTCAAGAACAGAGCTAGAGATTGTTTCACAATACTAAAATGCTGTCTGGAAAAGTCTGAAAGTAAAAGAGGGAAGAACTGTACACCACGAAGAAGAATTGTGTTTTTTTCTCTCCTGTGAACTCAGAGCAAAGAGGCAACCATTGGAACGAGACAAATGACTTTCAAATAGAAGCAGTGGATCATGAAGACCAGGTAGCTCTTGACGGGGTACTTCCAGCAGAAATAATGAAAATTGTTCAGTGAACATGTTGGTGGTTAAACAAGGATGAGCTGACGCCAGTTATGGTTATTAACAATCCAATTAGGTTAATTATACCTACGCTGCGAAGACCAGAGATATCGTGATGGAAGACTGATTGCGAACCCAAGCCAAGAGAATGTGATGAATACGAATGAATCGAGCGGACGAGTTGTGAATTACTCCCACGTCTATCGCTTTTGCAAATATTAGCGCACTGATACGGGACTATTACCGCATTACAATGTTGAATGATACCTAACCATAATGAGAAAATAATCGAATGAGAGTAGTTCAAGAACTTTATTGAGCGACTAACTACCATCATAACATAATTGGTTATTAAATTACTGGTGTATGTGACGTGTGTAGGTATATGACGTAGAGGCTTAACCAAGACACGAATGAACGCTTCAAATAATATTTCAAGTCCATATCTCACGAATACACACTGTCCTTTTGAACTGAACGGAACACAGAATGAAACCAAAGCTGCATATAATACGGAACAATGTCAGGAAAAAGTGTCAACCATGGGATTGATACTCCAAATCTAGGGGTTCATGACACCGAGAGATTCGTATCAGGGAAAAGGCGGGCGGGGAAAGTGGATATCATAACATTTCCCGGCTGCTGTAGAATGATACTTGCGAGGCGGCGTGATTTTTACACGGACTTTTTGTTGGATGGGGGGGGGGGGTGTATCACAATTTAAATTCATTAAATAAATGAATTAAGCAGGAATAAAGGAGAGGCAGTAGGCTTGCCTAACTGAATAAGAAGAAGAACATCGTAAGAACCGGGGTTATGACGTTATATAACTCGGCTCCATTTAGGCCTAGCGACTTGGATCTTTTAAAATGCACTGGTGGTGGAGAGGCTGTAGTAGTCTTGACCGTCTGAATTAGAAGAAGAGAAAAAGGGATTTCCAAGTTATGTAATCCGGCTGGCTCCCTTTAGACCTAGCGACTGGAAATTTTCAAGTTTTTTTCCTCTATTATCCACACCAAGAAGATCCATACCAAATTTCAAGTTGATCGGCTGTGGAGCCACCAAAGAGTCCAAATTTATCCTAAATTTCAGTTTTTTGTTCCTGAAATTTTCTTGGGTGGAGATAGTGGGTAACTTATTTTAAAAGGCACTGTCAAATTGGAACGGAGCTCTGCAAAATCTCAAGTCAATCCTCGAGTCAATCGGTGAAGGTGGAGAGGCTAGCCAGTAGCCTTTAGAGTCTGAATAAGAAGAAGAAGAACAAGGTAAGGGCGAAAAACAGGGGTTTTAAAATTATATAACTCTGTTCCCTTTAGACCTAGCGGCTTGAAACTTTCAGGGCTTTCTCTCGTACTATCCTCACCAAGAAATCCACACCGAATTTCAAGTTGATCGGTCAAACAGGAGCCGAGATATGGATACTTGGAAAACACGTTTCGTGACGCCCGGTAAACATACACTGGGTTCCGTTCGTTGTTTGATGGCGGGGCGGAACGCTGCCGCGTTCCTAGATTCATCTGGGAACTTCAAGATTTGGCGATTGTGGGTGTCAGTTTGAAATGTAATACATGACCCGTGTACAAAGGAATCCACGAGTGGCTTACCCCTCGGTTTGTTTGTAGATATCAAATCCGGAAAGATATTGCAAGTAAAAGTAGGTTGCGTCTATAAGTTCGCTTCCAGGCCATGTGTTTCACGAAGGACCAAAACGTGGCAACTAATACACAAATACTGGTTTTCCTGACGAGTCCAGTTATAATTGAGTTAGTCACAAGAAAAGCCGAAGGTCTTTTGAAGTTTGCAAGTGAATGGGTGAGTAAACCAGTCGCATCTGTAGTAAAGGGGTGAAAAAAGGGCCGAAAAACGCGAAGGCGACAGGCCGTGAAACTCGGAAATAGCTCCTTTTCATCAAGCAACGCCGCCTGCCACGATTCAGCGTCGCTTTCCAGAAGCCGCCAGTGATATCGAAAAGTGCGCGGCCTCGTCGGAAGTTTCAAAAACGTAGGGGAAAAACTGCTTTGAAGAAAGAGGGAGCCATAGAGAAACAGCAGTGAAAACCCGAGGTTGTTGAGGAAATCGGAAATGGGGCTGCACGGAGCGGTGTCTCTTCTTGTCAATCATAGAGCAGGAACTCCGGAGTTGATCTGAAGAATCGCCGATGCGTTACCAGGAAACGCTCCCAGTCCGCCAATCACGCTGAAGGTACATTCATCGTCATCGTTATGGAGGCCATGGGATAGGCATAGCGATCACATTAGTGGGGGGGGGGGGGGGAACTGTATCTGTATTCGAGGAGTCTCAGATACATTCAACTATTTCGAACCAGTGATGTGAAAAATTCACATTGACGTAACAGAAAAAACTCTGCAAATTCTTGACACAACGGTTCATTATCTTCTTTGTACAGATCACCCTTCTGTCTAGATCACTAGGTCTAAATGTCTAGATCCTAAATGTTAGATTAATTATTATTATCAATTATCACTAATTATTAACAATTTTATCAAGTACCTAGTGAGAATTATTATAATTTATTGTTAGGTATTAATAATTCGTATTTATTATTAATAATAATAATTATTAATTATTATTAATTAATACGATATAATTCTGGGGTTTTTAATACTACGTCGGTAATAATTTTTCTATAAAAGAAGTACCTACCAACAAACATTCGAAATTACCTTCATTTCCGTAGTACGAAACGCACCTCAGAACAACAAACTCGACATCACTTAAGCCATATGATGTTCAAAAGAGCTTTTAGTATGAAAATGGACCTGTATTTCAACAGTTTGATTCACGATCGGGTTGTGAGGCACAATCTTTGAGCCGTCATTGTGAACGAACGGCTGGTCGTACAAAGCTGCGGATGGTCTTAAAAAATTCTACGGAACAAACTCTATCTAAATATGAAATAAAAAACATACCGTTCTATATGAATTTTTCGAGATATGAGATTTTCAAATTTTCAAAATTCGTTTTGAACCCCTTCCCCTTGACCTAGGGTTATGAAAAGTTTCGAGGACCATTGTGGGGTTGGTCTAAACCCATAAAAAAAATTTCGTAATTTTAACTCAACGCTAACTGGGCAAAGTGGCGCGGACGGCGTACGGCGGACGGCGGACGGACGGATTTTTTTTTATTCGATTTTCTGAATCTACGTATCTTGAAAGGTAAACCAACAAATTTTGAGGGGGGGTTAAAAAAATTTTTTCTTTGGGCGATTCCAATGGTTCATTATCGAAGATAATAAACCAAAACTATCAGAGTAAGCGTCCGTATCTCAGCGTGCATCAGTATGTTGGTGTCTGGGACGGTAATTTCGAAGTTACAATGATAGGAGGAATTCAAACTATGAAAGACAGAAAACACAAGTGTCATGGAAAATAGCATAATTGCATTATTAGACTAGAAGACATAAAATAACCTCGAGTTTTCTTCATTCGAAAATGTAAAGGTCGATTATTCATGACTAGTTAGTTTTCGATTTCTACAGCCAAGTCTATTCCGCGTAGTACAGCTATGGATTATAAAACGAGACTAACGCAGTATTTCTCACCCTGAAGCATGATAGAAGTAAATCAAGCGAAACTCAAACGCTCCGCATTAAAACTTATTGATTGGAAAGCGTGGTCGACAAGCTTCAACAGGAAGCATCTGAGAAGAACGATTGCTGAAGTAATTGAGACATGCACATTCGCAATAGCTATATCCATAGCGTGCAGAAAAATTGAGTTCTCATTTGAAATTATATCAGATGACTTGACACCGTATATCAACGTACAGTAATTCCAGAGAGCGAATGATATTTTTTTAGGGACCAACTACTGGTCATACCACACAGGCTTCACTGGGTTTGAATGTCAGGTCTAATAGTTGATATTATGTGCAGTTTCAACTATTAATTTGGAAATTATTTTTTTGGGAGGAGAAAAAATCGCAGAAGAAATCGGAAAACTGACATTGACACGATTTGGATTAAACTAAAACCGTGAAGACATTGTACCGATATTATAAGAAAATCGTAATTTTTGTGCATGGAAGTAAACACGAATGTACGACTCAACTTAGGCAAGCGATTGTAAAATTTACAAGCGATTGTAAAATGTATTTAATACATTTTTGTGGGAAAAATTATGTGGGTAAAATCCGTTTATCGGAAAAACCTGCAAAATGATGAGATAGTATATCAACAACGAAAAAATGATGAGTTAACACGACCCAGTTCCCTCTGTATACAAGAGAAGCTCACCCATAGCACTCTTTACAGTCGTGTTGACACGTGTCGACGCCCTACTGAAGTGAAAGGGCCGCAGGGTATTGGGGGATTTTGAGAGAATCCCTTGTAATATTTAGGGCGGAATTCATAGTCCTCACTAAGTTGAAAGGAAATGCTTAAGTGACGATGTGAGGAGAAACGGCGACTTGAGCTAATTCATAGTCAGTCACTAAGGAAATGCTTTAGCAAATGCTTAAGCATTTCCTTTGGCCGTATTCATAGACCGAAAGTCAAGTCGTTACTTTACTTTCAGCCCCATTTTCGCACCGAAATCAGAGGTAGCTCGGAACCTACCTTAAGCATTTCCTTAACTGAAGTCATCGTGATTAGTATAGATAAGATCTCGTCTGTTACATTAGTTTGTGGCTTTACATTAGTTTATTTCATTATGGAGTACCAACAAATTTTCGAATATGACGAGTGGGATGATTTCGACGACCAGGATGATCGTATGACGATAGTACGAAGGCCCCGAAGGTATGTAAACACCTGGCGAAGTGGTTTTTTTTTCAATTGTTTTCCAGCCTTTTTGATTTTGTGTGTGTTTCTTTGTTATATAGAAAGTTATATAGAATATCTGTAGGTATTTTTAATGAGACAGATAACACGAAGTGAAATATTTTGATCTATTATAGGTACATACGGGATGCACAGAACCCGATGGAAATGTTAGACGATGAACAGTTCAGGAAAAGATTCCGTTTTCGGAAGGATACGGTGATTGAAATAGTACCGATCATCACCCATGGTCACCAGAATAACAGAGGTTTACCAGTCCCACCCCTTATCCAAGTGCTGGTAGCGTTGCGATTTTATGCAACATCTTCGTATCAGGTCTCTTCTTACCTATGTCGGGAAAAATATTCATGTTGGATTATGATTGTTGTTATCTGTGTTTGTACAGTGTAGAGGGAACCCGTACATGTTCTTCATCTCAGTGTTTCTTTTCGACACATGTTGTTTTTTTTTCAGTGTTTCTATTCATGTTGTCTGAATACATCTACTCATGTTGTCTACTTTCTATTCATGTTGTCTGTGTTTCTATCTACATGTTGTGTTTCCCACTGTTTCTTTTCGACACATCGCACCTCAAGAAGGTAAAAAAGAAAGTAAAAAATTCGATTTTCGAGTAATACCCATAGGCAGACAGATCTTGATGAGCCCGACAAGAATATAATATAATATTAACCATCGTGTTCAGCACGATTGAATAAGAATATATTATACACCAGCGTGTTCAGCAAACCTTTAAAATGAGGGATCACTTGTTAAAATGTTTCATTTTGGTAATTTATGGGTAATACAAGTTGCTAGTTGTTGATGAAGAAGGTGGCTAGAGTTCCCTAGAAACAGTAGTTATAAGCCGCTTCGCGAAAAAAAAAGCAATTTAATGACACTTTTAGCAATATTTGGAACCCAAATCTTCAAATGCATTTTCCCAACATGTTTATTCTGTGTTCCTATTTAATACATATAGCTTTTTCAGTGTTTGAATTTATGTTGGATTGTGGTTGTTTTTATCCGTGTTTCTATCTACAAAAAGTTGTTAAGCATTCCAGAAACTACGCTGTTGGTCCAAAAAATATATATATTTGCGGGCTATGCTTTGTTACTCCAGGATTCAGGTTAGTTCATAGGTACCTGTTCATGATTCCATGCCGCATGTTTCTAATTTATTGTTTCTACAAATCAGTTCTTCACGAATTTGAAATTACAGTTGTGTACAAATGTTCTACTCCTATGCATGTCGCAGGTATGGGGAAGTTCGCTCTTCTATTTGCAATAGTGATTTTGTTACAGCGCAAATGTTATTCATTATAATCAGGGGCCTACCTAATGTATTTATAGCAGTTATATTACTACTTGAAAAACTATTCTCTAATAATGTGTTTCATTATTGTTTGCAGACTGTTTGTGGGGACCTGTTCTCCTTATCTCAGCCAACAGTACACAGGATTATAAAAAACTCGTCTGAGAACCTGTGCAGGCAGATCGGCCAGTTCGTCAAAATGCCATCTAGTGATGCTGACGTTCAGCAGACATGGAGGGCTTTTTTCAGAAAGGCACGATTCCCAGGAGTAATTGGATTGATTGATGGGACACAAATTCCAATTTCAAGTCCTGGAGGTGAAACAGCTGAGGTATTCCGAAACCGAAAAGGATATTTCTCCATAAACGTGCAAATAGTATGCGGCCCAAACGAAGAAATATTTGACATTGTTTGCAGATGGCCAGGCTCTGTCCACGATTCACGAATATTCGACAACAGCTCTATACGAGTCCTCCTCGAGGAAAATCACCAGCGACTTGGACATCTATTGGGTGACAGTGGTTATGGACAAAAAGCGTTTTTGTTCACGCCACTTCTACATCCTGTTACTGACCCACAAAAAAGGTACAACGCGGCCCATAAAACAACCAGAACTGCAGTCGAGAGGACGATAGGCAGGTGGAAGAGGCGTTTTCCTTGCCTGTACTTCGAGCTGCAGACGAAGCTGAAGAATACTCTACGTATAATACCTGCATGTGCAATTTTGTTTAATATAGGAATTCGAAGGATGGATATGTGGGAAGAAGCAGAGGAGTTTGTAGAGAATGCGGATGTGGGAATCCATGCTGGAAATAACTCTACCGAAAACAACATACGAGATGCGTTCATAGAGAGACATTTTTCTTAGTTATGAAACACATACCATACGAGTCCACTTTTGATTTTGTACCGTAAAGTTCCTCATACTAAGCCTTACATATTGAGAATAACGTAAGATGAAGTATTTTGTTCTTAATAAACTGTTTCAAACAACTAGGATCATTCATTTTTGACCCAATTTTCAAATATAGAACAAAGTGAGTTGATGCAATTCAAAACAAGAACACAATGTGAACGCTTGGTTTGTAATAATTCAACTGGTGTAGAAACCTACTTGTATTATGAAGTTTGTAATGAAGTATAATGCAGGTAATATAATAAATTATAGTTCTACTGTATAATAACAAGGTATAATTACAGGTTCAGGTATAATTACAGGTAATTACATTTCTCATTCCTTCTCTAACTTTTCACTTTTTAAGAGTTCATCTTTTGAGAGTTCATTGTTTTTTCGTAATTGCAAAAGCTCCTTTTCACTTTTTAAGAGTTCATCTTTTGAGAGTTCATTGTTTTTTTGTAATTGCAAAAGCTCCTTTTCACTTTTTAAGAGTTCATCTTTTGAGAGTTCATTGGTTTTTCGTAATTGAAAAAGCTCCTCTTCATTTCGGATTTGTTGTCTCAAGAGCTGATTCTTCAATTCTTCGGCCGTCATTTTTGAACGATGAAGCTCCTTTTCTTGATCGATGATCTGCTGGTTTCGTGTGATGCGAACCTTCATGTCATCCGTGCCGGATTCCTTTCCTGCAACAATGGAATAACCTTAAATTACCACTGAGAACGTAATGTTATTTTTTGTTTGAACGTACACTCATTAATTTTTTTTTTCTTTCAAAATCTGCAATGTGAATGAGTACGTATTTGCTATGGATCCAAAATGTTAGGCATGAAAAATAACTTTCCATCCCAGCAAATCAGCATTACATTTTCTCGAGGATCACTATTCTTCCAAAACATAAAAAAAATTTAAGCTGCCGAATATCACAAAAGTTGTAAAATTTAATTACCTTTCCAAAGGTATACTCAAAATTGCAGTTATCTCTCAATTTTGGAATGCTATTGGAATGAGAAGGGTAAAACATTTATGTCATGCTTACCTATTTTGTTGGATCTCATTTCCAATAAATTCAGTTTATTTTTCATGTAAATCTACTAGGGAGGTGATTGAAACCTAAAAAAAGAAGAGGAACGTCTGGCATGATGTTTCTAACGCGATAACCGTTTTCTTCGGTTTGGATATCTTTGCCGAGTGGGGAACATACTGCGATATTCTGTAATGTGCTCAAAGACCATTGTAGCAACATATGCGAAAATCGTATCAACGTACATACTCTTCAGCTGTGTATAATAATATATAATATAATAATAATATATTATTATAATTATGCCATATTATGGCATTGTACTTCTTGAACTCAAATTTGCACGATACCGACAATTATTATTATTCATAACACAGGCAGACGAGGAATGAGAGAGATTTGGTAATCAAACAGTAATGCGAACATAGTTTATAGTAAGTAAACAAAAAGTTAATATAAAAAATCATTGGCTATTTATCTTATAAGATCCAACAAAATAAGCATGACATCAGTTTTTTCCCTTCCCATTCCAATTGCATTCCAAATTGAGAGATAACTGTAATTTTGAGTATACGGTTGGAAAAGTAATTAAATTGTACAACTTTTTACCGATCCCAAATGAGTTGACCATTTCCATTGTAAATAGAACATTTTCTGCTTGAAAGGAACTCACCTTTTTTTTGTGGAATCTGAGGCATTTCATCTGGCTCAATTATTGCATCCACTTCGATATTTCCATTCCCAACTGTACCAGCATCAGCGTCTACCAGCATCAGCGTGTCGTTGACCATTAAATACTGTGTCCTGGATGTCCCAGCCAATGCCAGGGTATCTGAATCAACCGCATCTCCAATTTCGATGTCCAGATTCCCCAGGCTGTCCAGCTCTTGGTCTTCTGGCGCTTGCTCAGCTGGCGGTCCTCCTCCTGTTTTCATCACCTCCCTTTTCTCGGCACCCAATCGCTGTTTCCTCTTGAATTTCAAATTGTCCCACAATTTTTTCAATTGCGAAGAATTCCGCTGGAAAAAGAAATCAGTACACAATTAGATATGTAGGTGGTAGGTACTTAGCTACTTGTCTACTACTTTGAACAAAAAAGAGCCTGCCAAGTAGATATATACATATTTCTAGCCGACTTGGCAGGTTAGTATAATATAATATGTTATACAATATCACATGGACACGTTAGTTGGGTGGGTCCAGAAATCCCAACATTGCTGTTCCATAGTCGAATGAAATAGTAGGAAAAAGTAATTCACTCCTAAGTAGGGTGGTTCAAATTACGGTTACGTTCTCATATCACTCCTAGGGTTGTGTTCAGTATCTAATCAAAAGAGTCTGTGATATTTCGCAAATTATCACAGACAAAGGTGCCGCTTGACCTGTTTTTCCTAAAAAACGTGGTTTTACATTTGGCAATCACTCGACAAAATATGTACCTAGCCTCCCAAAGAAGTCATAACATTCCCGAAAAATGTGTTTTCTATAGAAAATTGAACAACGAATCAGACTATACCCCCATATTGGAGTCTAAACGGCTTCCTTCCGGGGTATTAACAATGAAAAATGTCCAGGACATCACGGTTTTTTATGATTTTTCCCCCACTTCGGAAGCTTTACCGTCCAAGATAAAGAATAATATATTTTTGTATAAAATATTTCATATTTTTATCAATAACTTTAGAATTGTCTGCATTTTACTTTAGAACTTTAGAATTTATCAATAACTTTAGAAATAGAATTGTCTGCATAGAATCGAACCACCCGCCACTTTACAGGCTCAAAACTCTACTCCTAAGTTACCCTTCCGTTTTCTTGAAACATGAGTAGTAGTATGTATCTTGAGACTAGTATCATAATATTATGATTATCATAGTATCATGTCAAACATAGTATGTATCATATGAGGACAAAATCCTAATATGTTGTCATAGTAACGAAGCAATTTCGATACGACATGACGGTTGGAAAACAAATGGAAACGTCTTGTTAATCATTATAAATTATAAAAACATGCAGAACTTACTTGGTAGTGTTGTCCTGTCGAGCAGTTGAACTCTTCAGCTATCTTTTCCCACGCCTTCTTCTTTTCTATCACTGACACGGCATCACTCTTCTTATTTTCGACTACATCCCTATATTTTAACACTAGTTCCCTAACCTTCCTTCTCTCTTCTTCACTAAACTGGACTCTTTTTCCTTTCTGTTCCATTAAAGCAGTATTTCACAAAGTCAAGTTCAAGCCAGGGTCGAGAAAGCCAAATATGTTAGAAGCGAGTGAGAAAAATCAAGATTGCCAAGCGGTTTCAAATCGAGGTGACGTCGCGTTGAAGACTGGTTGGTAAGTGAGTGGCATTTTAGGGGAGAAGTCGCCAGAAGGGTTGGAGTGGCGACGGATTTGGAAAAACCCAATGCAGGTATCCCATGCGTTCATCTTTCAAGTTCGACGACCCAACAGTCACTATTGTCCACACACATGTCACAAACCCAAGGCAGGTATCCCATGCGTTCATCTTTTGAGTAGCGTTCGAGGACCGAACACTCACTTGCCCAAACTCAGGGTCGAGAAAGCCAAATATGTTTAAAATCGAGAATGACAACGAGTTGAAGACTGGTAAGGGCTGCAGGAGTGGAGACGGATTTGGGAAAACCCACGATTTCATCTTTTGAGTAGAGTTCGACGACCCTACAGTCACTATTAGAGAGTTCCTAAGGGTTAAGGGTAATAATAAGTTTGAACTGTCCAAATTGAACTCTTTTCAATGTCACAAACCTATAAAATCACCTACAAAATATAAACACAATTGCAACCTTCTGGGTGGTTACCCACCGTCAGAGCTGACAACTTCAGGTTCAACAAGAGTATTAAGAAAAATTATGACTTTAGCAAAGATTTTTCTTAACTTACGGAAGTTAAGTTTTTTTTTTGCTAAAGTAAAGATTTTTCGTGACTTCCGGAAGTCAACGACTATGAATTAGAAATCAGACTAAGCATTTCCTTTAGATATTTCTTTACTTTCGGAAGTTTAGATATTTCTTTACTTTAGGCAGGACTATGAATTCCGCCCTTAAACCGCCTCTCTCTCTCCCACAACCACCTCCGATCCGTCACGACTAAATTGCTTTGAGGATTTGCTTTACCGCCAGACCGAATGCATTGATCCTTTTCATCGTTTGCAAACCATTCGGATCCAATGTTTGATATGACCGCAACCGCATTGAGTCTAACGTTGAATTCAATGAATACCAACAACTGATACCCCTGGAATATTACCCAACACACCAGCAAGAACTATATTCACTACCATTACCTCACATTTTTCCGTACGATTTTATTTATTGATTCGTTTACTAGTTGAAACTGATGCCGCTAAGAACTCTTTCCTGAAAGGATATTTCCACCTTCAACAAACTACACTAAGAGAACCCCCCTCCCCTCCTAAAACTATCCGAAACCCCCCTAAGGGTTCTGAACTTAGCTTTTCGATTGCCAAGACAGATTTTTTGTGCAAATTTGAAGTTTTTATCACCATTATATCGAGAGTTATCGTCTGGGATGACACATACAAGTATATAATATATATAAATATTAGGATTTTTGGTGTCTTTTAGCAGTGAATTCAGAATGGTCTGGTACGGATTTTGGTATGAACATTTTTCGGAAATTCGAGTGTTAAAAAAGTTGGACCGAGAACAACATTCCTTTTCTTCGAATATTCGCCAAAAACCTCTTTCTCAAACCTCGAGTTACCCAACATGAAATGCAACATAATCGAGAATCGACGGCTATTAAAATATTTACGACAAATTAGGATTTTCATATATCTAATCAAATTTAATTAAGAGCTGTTAACCATTTGGCAAAGAGTAACTGTTATTGCAAATGCACTAATGTCACTGTACTAGTACAATACGAGTATTTAAAAGCACCTGTTGTTTTCATATTTTACGACCCGGGGTACTATTACACCCATTACTCCCCTCTATTTTCAATTGAACAGCTGCAACTTATATGAACTGTATTAATTAGTCGAGATTGTGCTGGGCACGAGAAATGTTTACCGGAACTCGGAGCGCCATTTCAAATCGGCACCCCTTTTTTTCAAAACAGCGTGTAGGCGACTGCATCGTAAAATATTGAAAGCAATTAGAGCTTGCCGAAGCTGTGGGGCAATTATTCACTTCAAGTTACCGAGCTAATGATTTGAGTACCTTTCAGATTAAATTGTTTGGGTATTTTATTGGTTTGTTTATTGGTGGATGAACAAAATGTCGGTGTTTATTTAAACTCTATGTTTATGTGCGCTTGTCGCAGAGCTTTCGCCTCGCACCTAAACTCGATGTCGTTCATTCCAACTGCCCCTCGCTCACGGAGTAAGTAAGTACTGAATGTCACGACTGACATGAATGTCACGTATACACAGGATCTGAGGAGTGACCGTCCAATGCCCCCCAAACCCTTCCTCCTCGTCCCCCCTCTCCTCAGGAAGAGGAGAGAGAGAATTCAAGACGCCACTTCGTCCCGTACCCCCTTGATGAGAGATTGTACATTTATAACATCAGTTATTAATTGTATTAATAAACCCAGTTTTCCCCCCTTTTACTTTTCGTCATCTTTGACTACACCCGAGCATCCAATACTAAAGGTACGTGAATCGTAATATCCGTATTCACATTATCACATGGTAGCAGAGCAAAACGTTCGATTCACGCCTAACTTATGTTGCATGGGTCCCCCGGCCTTCCTGCTATTGTACCATTCCCCAGCCCGCCCAAATCCCATTACATCATAAGCATTTGTGTTTTCCCACATTTCTAACCCCCCCAATAGTGTTTTTGTGTGGTCCACACATTTTTTTCCTATCCCCCTTTTCTGGCTATTGCTCGTTGAAAACATCGCGAATCGTCGCTGCAACGAGTCGGCCATTCGGAGATCCCCCCTCGCCCCAATTCCCCTTCTATTCGCCAAAACCCCTCCACTTGCAGCCGCACCGGTCTGAACCCCCCCCTGCCCGTTCATCGGCTCTTCCCCACTTCCCCCCGCTTCTCGTTTGCCAGCCCCCCCTTTGCATCTTAAGACACCTTCCCCACGCCACCCCCCCTCCATCCTCAACCGATCTCGACTGAGGAACCCCTCCCCCGACCACCACTGCAACCGCCCTCCCCTTCCTCCCCACTTCATCTAGTCGCGTTCTCCGACGCGCGTCAACCGTCGTCCCCCCCTCCGTCACCCGCCACTCTGATTGAGCGCTCCCCCCCGACCACCACTGGTGACATGAATGTCACGTATGTCCCATGCCAACTGTAAGGGTGTCGCGATTTCGTGACCTAGGAATAGACGTGCCGGAGTGTATTTCGTACTCGTGTGACGCACTGAATTAAATCCCATCTGAAAAAAGGGAAGACCACACTCCGTCGGTGGGAGGAGGCGGAGAGGTGAGGGGTTGGCGAAGGGGAATTTGATCGAAGGGGGGGTCCTGACTGACGGTGGGACGTGCGGAATTCGCCGTGGATTGGGCGGGGGGTGGTTTGGTTCGTCAATGGCCGTCCGTTGCAGCGAATATTCGCGATGTTTTCAACGAACGACGGCCGGAAAAGGTGGGAAAACAAAAAGGTGTGGGGCCCAAAAAACACTGCTGGTGGTCAAGAATTGTGAAACAAGCAACTGCTCGTGATGCAAGGGGAATGTGGGGGTCTGGTTATTGGTTATACAGAGGGAAAGCCGGGGGACGCATGCAATATAAGTTAGGCGTGAATCGAACGTTTTGCTCTGCTACCATGTGAGCCCGGAATTAGGAAAAGGAGGTGGCCAGGATGATTAGTAGGGGCCAGGACAAACATGTCAGCATAATGTGGGGGGTGGGGGGCCGTTTTGGTACCACACGTTGTTCAGAAACCAAGGGACTTGGTGCCTTTTCAGCCGTGCAGCACTGGTGAAGGGGCGTTGCAGGATCAAGGTTCCTGGAAACAATTCGGGGGCAATTGTGAGGGATGGGGGCCATTGCGGTTTCAGTTATGGGGGGCTTTGTTATCTTGTTAGGTTGTAATTTATATGCTGTTGTATTTTTTTTTAAATGGGGTTTTCTCATTTTTAGTTGTATTTTAGTTCGAGGTACTTTACCTCGTTTTCGATATGATAATTTAATATATTTGACTTGCAAAATATTTTTACCATCCTCGTGGGATGTTTCCTCGATCGAGATATAGTCGAGGGGGTCATCTGGGAGAATTTCAGCAATCGAAATATCTGGGAGGGCGCAATGGAGTTGGATTGATGTGGGATGGGAAAAGATGCCACTTGCCAGAAAAGAGACCTTCAATTGTACTTTTTGCAGGAAACCCACACCGTCCTTTACAAAACATTACCCACCAGCCCCCCTACCGCCCCCCGTCACATCGTTCCAACTCCCCGAGGTGATAAACCAACAGGCCCAGAACATCCCTACATTTTACCCTGACAACGTGTTAAGCATTTTTTCATTTTTGGTAGCTGGATTGACAGTAAACCCGGCTAAGTGCAAAATAGCAACCCGCCGTTTGGAATTCCTCGGCCACATAGTTCAAGACGGGTCAGTCACCATTGGGGCAGATCGCATAAAGGAATTATTAGCAATCCCCCCACCTACCACCGCAAAACAAGTTGCACAATTCATTGGGGCTGTGAATTTTTTCGCTCCGTTCATTGCGGATATAGCACATATTGCAGCTCCCTTGAACCACCTCCGCAAGAAAAACGTCCCGTTCCTATGGTCCTCTGAGTGCCAAGCAGCATACGAGGCTTTACGTAAACGGTTAACCGAACCCCCCCTTCTTCGCCTCCCCGACTTCAAACATCCATTCCACATTTTTGCAGATGCTAGCGCACATGCCTTGGGCTACATGTTAGCGCAAGAACACGATTTGCGTTTCCACCCCATAGCATACGCAGGCAGGAAATTACAGGAACCGGAAAAAAAATATTCAATGTATGAACTGGAGTTTGCAGCGGCCCTTCATGCAGTCCTTAAGTTTAAGCCATATCTCGGGCACGCCCACTTTCACCTGTACACAGATGCCAAAGCAGTTGCTGCTTTGACCAAGTTGGAGGATGCCTCCCCCCGGGTGACTCGGTGGGTGGCCAAGTTACAACAGTTCAATTTCACACTCCACCACCTCCCCGGTAAGCAAAACAGTATTGCTGATTATTTATCCCGCAATATCCTCACCCTCCCACCTACTGACCTGGAGGACGGGCCAGTCTCCCCACCACCTCCCTCAGCCTCTGTCAATATCCTCCAGAACTTTCCTGCCATTACCACCAATTTGGCAACCCACCAAGCCCAAGACCCCACCTTACACCAAATTATCCGCAAGCTGGCTGCAGACATCCACTGCCCAAACTATTCCATGCAGAACGGTATTTTGGTCTATAACAACCGCAGAGGTTCCCCACGTCCTGTCCTACCAAATCATCTTTTTGACACGGTCTTCCGGTTCTGTCATGAGTCCCCCTTAGGCGCTCACGCGGGAGTAAACCGAACTGTCTCTCGTTTGAAAGATCAGTTCCATTGCCCCCAGGCCGACTCTCGGGTACGTTCCTGTATTCGAGCGTGCCTCACGTGCGCACGTAGTAAACACGCCCAAATAACATATGGGGAATTATCATCCGCAAACCCACAGTACCCTATGCAGACCCTCTTTTGAGACGTTGCAGGCCCCCTACCGCGTTCAAAGAATAACCACACACACATCTTGATAGCCGTAGATGGATTTACACGTTTTACGTATTTCATACCTCTCCGCAAACACACAAGTGCGGCGATCATCCAGTCCCTCCAAACGGTTGTATGTGCAACGGTGGGGTACTGGCAGGTTGTATGCACCGACAATGCATCGGTGTTCAAATCCAAACTTTTCACAGAATTCCTAAGAACGCATGGTATGACCCCAAAATACACCCCCCGCTATTACCCTAACCCCAACATCGCAGAGCGACAGATACGTACGCTCAAGTCGGCAATAACAGCCTTCCATGCCCAACGCCATCAAGATTGGGATACGCATCTTCCCTTTTTTCAGATGGGATTTAATTCAGTGCGTCACACGAGTACGAAATACACTCCGGCACGTCTATTCCTAGGTCACGAAATCGCGACACCCTTACAGTTGGCATGGGACATACCACCAACCCACCCACCCACTACTCCTCAACAAACAACTGCCCTGTGGGAACAAGCGCTGGTTAATATGGAAAACGCTCGGTCAACACGGAAACACCACTATGACCAAAGGCATAAGCCCAAGTCATTTGCCGTTGGGGATACTGTCCTTATTAAGGAGTATATAATTAGTTCACGCATAGATAAGGTTAACTCAAAATTAGCCTACAAATATTCCCAACCATATACGGTCACAGCCATCCTATCTCCGGTTACTTATGCCCTTACTAGCGTAACCGACCCTGCCGACGTCAAGACCCAGCATGTTAGCCAATTAAAGCCCTTTTGTGCACTAACCCCTATGGCTAACCCGTAAAACCATTCAGATTCCTGGATACTGCCGCAGACCCCCTTTCTTGTGCAGGTACACCATGACCTCCCCCGAGGACAGCGCTCGCAGCTCTACGCCTCCCCTCGTGTGGATGACACCCCCGCTGCCACCTACACCCCCCCCCACCTCACTAACACCTTAACCACCCCCCAACCTCCCGCCTCCCATTCCTCAATACCGGCTCACAGATACCTCATCAGCGGCTCCCTCTCTGAAAACAAACAGGCCCTTCAGGCACTTGGGACTAACAGTCACTACTTCTGTGCTTCATATTTTCTTGAATTTACTAGGGTTTTTTAACCCACTCTGCTCGTTCAACCACCGACCCAAGCATTCCCCCCCACAGAGGAAATTCCTGCCTCAGGCAAATTTAATTTCTAATTATTTTCAACATATTTGTTTTATACCCCGTCAACCGCCTCCAATGCTGAAGGTTTTCCAGCACACTCGAACGAGCAGGGACGGTTTTTCCCTAGGGCTAGGTATGTCCCTCAAAACAAAAACAATTTTAAAACTTGCAGCCCAAAATACCCTTCCGCCCTTTTTCAACGGAGGGGGAGTGTGACATGAATGTCACGTATACACAGGATCTGAGGAGTGACCGTCCAATGCCCCCCAAACCCTTCCTCCTCGTCCCCCCTCTCCTCAGGAAGAGGAGAGAGAGAATTCAAGACGCCACTTCGTCCCGTACCCCCTTGATGAGAGATTGTACATTTATAACATCAGTTATTAATTGTATTAATAAACCCAGTTTTCCCCCCTTTTACTTTTCGTCATCTTTGACTACACCCGAGCATCCAATACTAAAGGTACGTGAATCGTAATATCCGTATTCACATTATCACAGTACCCAACGTTCGCCTGTACCGCATTGCTCGCTTCTACCAACAAAATGTATATGCGTTCGAAAATGATTATTTAAAGTCATTTCATACGGAAAATAGTTTGCAACGCGAGTGAGTTCTGTGTTCCATTCGCACTTTGAACCACCGCCGATCGAAAAAATAGGTAGAGAATTCCTACAATTTTCCTTTTTCCATCCCCACCTAAACCCTTCCGCCCAACAACAATTTCGAGGAAGAAAACTTCGAAAGGTAAGCTTGGATGTGTATAACATAACCCTCTATATTTTGCCGTTTGCGGCAGCTGATCCTTTAAATTAACCCCATCAAAACGCACACAATAATTATTGGTTACACTATACTTGTAGGTACTTTGATATATGTAACACAAGTGGGTATTTTTCTTGAAAGAACTTCAATACTAGATTCAAAAACACCTTATTACATTATTATATTCAACCAAATAATGTCCTAAGGAAGCTACATAACAAATTATAGCTTCATAGTGAAAAAAGTGGAAATTAGCTTTAGGAGCCAATCAGCTGATCCGGGCCCTATGCTGCTTAAAGTGAAAGTCCTAAGGAGGCTTCATGCCAAATTTCAAGTCACTAACAATTATTGGCGTCGGGTTTCAGCCAGTTATGTGAAGGGTAAAACATGTTCCACGTAAATATTTCATTGTGATCTGATTTTTTGGGGAACACAGTTGTAATTAATGTGCTGGAGAATTATATAGGGGAAACGTGGCTCCAGCACACGCTTTTATATATAGCGAGAAATTAGCCCCACCCACCATCTACTCCTCTGCCGGAGCTTATGAGTTCCCAGCCATATTAATTTCTTGAGGGAGAAAAATGTATATTCAGTCTGAACCCCTTTCGGGCCAAATAACTCATCACTCAGATAACCCTTCTGTAATGGCCCTTTTTCGGGTAACCTTTAACGTAGCGATCTACAATTAAGATTTTCAACCCCAAAAGCTCTTTTAAATGGTATGGAATTTCCATCCAACGACTCAACAGTAGCTGAAGGAGATGGAGCCATAGCCAAAAAAGAACGATGGTAGAGAAATATTGAATTAATGAAATGTTATATTGGGTCATACTCCAAAGAGAGTATAGGTATGTCATCATCGTTCTAGTCACACCCCAGCTTTCTAGTTGGTGAAGGCTTACGTTGTCTTTGAAGCATAACTCAAATGACTGAATTCCAAATGTAATATAAAATGTTCTCAACCTGGTTCCAAGAAAATTAATAAATTATCAACAATCGAACGATTCAGGATCGTAGATTCACATGGCAGGAAGAGCACTGTTGAAAAACGAGATATGCCTCCCTTTGACTGAGGAGCACCCAGCACCTTCCCAAGTCTTGTTAACAAGAACCCCGAAACTCATTTCACGGATACGCGCCTACGTGAAGGCACCTCCAAACCCCACAGTTCCCTTTAGAAACTGGCGATGTGACCACGAAGCTCCCTCTATTCAGAGATGATTCGACACGTGAAACACGCACGCCGCTAGGAAAACCTCCTGAACTTCTTGTTGGATTCCTATTCCTCTCCAATGGATTCTTTTTAGATCCATGATTCTTCACCATAACGAGGTCCTATCCGAAAACCGTCTCACATTCAGATCGTGGTCACATCCCCAACATGTATTATTTTCCTACACGTGGGAGTCGGATCGTGTCACAAGGCTCTTTTGATATGCATGAAATGACTAAGCTATGTTCTGTCATGACAAGTAGGGCGTGGGAAAATTAGCTCACGTAAACTATTAAACCTCTTCACTACTACAAAACCAGTGGTTGGTAGCGTTCGTTGAAACTTTGTAAAAGAAACTTGTACGTGTAAATGACAAATTCACCGAAAATCACTTGATTTCGACCAATTTATACAAACTCAGCCTCTTTCATCATCTAAAAAACAGGTAGGTAACTGTTCTAGTTTAAAATATACTCAAATACGTTACTAGTTACAGTACAGGACTAAAATACATTCAGGAATTCCATTTACCGGTGGACGCGATTATAGTGTTCAATAGCATACTAAGCCCTTCATACTTAGGCCAAGTCAAGCTAGTTCTCGATTACGTAGCTACCAATTATATATTGCTACATAATATTATTAGACCATACTTGAATCAAGCGATGAAGCAGTTAATAGCAGAAGGTCTTTTCAAGCTGAACAAAAAACTAGCCTTCGCCACCTTTTATGTAGGAAGCACAAACGAGTACAACGCATATTATCGATCAAACGAGATCATTCCCTTAAAGAGATATCACAGCAAGGCCGTTTTAAAGAGTTGAGGGATTCAAAATTACCAAGTTTCCTATGCTAATGGGGCGGGAGGGACGAAGACGAAAAACAAGCGTGTCCTTTAATTAGAGTACCCTTCCACCGCCAGATAGCTTCCAAGTTTATCAGGTTTGCAATTATAATTGAGAAGAGTTTTGGTTTATAATTGAGTGTTGGGCGGATTATTATTCCCGGCTCGCCGCTCTAACTATTGAATCGATTCATTCAACTCCTGAATACCCATCCTAGCTGATACTACCGAAGATAAAATTACATGTCCTCGTACTCGTACACATCAAATAACCAGTCGTTTGAGTCACTAAAATGAGTTGAACAGATTATTTGAAATCTTGTTAATATTCCTCTTGCTGTTGCAACTCAATCAAGAGAGGTATAATAGTGGACGTATGGCCTTTACACGTCGTTAGGTCATGTTAACTATGCCGTTTTGTATTCGTGCCAAGCTTTTAGTTGTAGGAGTGTATGTATCACAAGTGATGTGAAAGAGTCGTTAGTCTCCATGTCAATCTCTACTTCAAGAGCCTTAAACGGACTCAACGACAATGTGTCCTCTACTATAAGACTCGCCTTGATCTAATTTTAATGATGTATCAATAGTGATGAGATTATGTAATGCAATGAGATATTTCAACATTTTCCTTTCAAGGAGCTGAGGTGGTTATGCCCTAAATTAGCTCCATAATTCACTTGATGCAAAATTGAAGATTCAGGTTTTTTGCCAGATCAAAAGCTTTCGGTCCTACCCTACGCATCTACAGGAGTTTGTGGGCATAAACGAGTTTGGCGAAGGCAGCGCACTTCTTATGCAGCTCAACAAAAATTTACAGTATTCATATTTACATTATCACTTCCGATAACAAAGTAAAGAACACCATCTTTTTTAAGTATAAAAAAGAAGACAATGGGTGCCGATATCCCAATACCACCTCTTCTTCTTCAATAATAATTATAATATAATTATATGTAAAATACTATATAGACTAGTAGGACTTGAAATCAGTATCTTCACTGTACCTTCGGGTAAAGGTAGGTAACATCAATATAATATTGCATTCCCGGTTCTGCCCATCTACGAACTTAGCCTTTCGATTGCCAAGACAGATTTTTGTGAAAATTTGAACTTTCTATCTCCATTATATCGAGAGTTATCGTCTGGAATGACACGTACATGTATATAATATATACAAATATTATAGTTGTTGGTGTCTTTCGGCAGTGAATTCATGATGGTTTGACAATTTTTCGGAAATTCGAGTTTTAAAAATTTTGGTCCGAGAACAATAGCTTCCTTTTCTTCGAAAAGTCAAACGTAAATTCTTGTGATGTAGATGAAATACTTTGAAGGATTATGTACCTGATACTGTGTGGGTTTGAACAACATTGATGTAGGCGATGTAGGTATGTACCAACCCAAGACGTACAAACAAGCACAATACTTATGACAAGTATGTACAACCGAACATTGCCATTACATCGAAAATGCACGTGCGTTCGAACGGCTTCAGTTTGAATTTCCGCACTGCCAAACGCATTCAATTCGTTAAATCTCGTGTCTCAAAAGGAAACCCCAAGTTGATTTGAACAGCGTGTTTGAAGGGTGAGCGGATTATGATAGAAAAGAGCTTTTCATGGGCGAGGGCGTAGCCAACTCAAGGAGGAATTTTTCGGTTCCTTAAACGTCAGTTCATGCGATTAACTCGCCTGCTCGCTCGAAAGAAGTCACTCTCTTCCCTACTCTTGTCTACTTCACAAATACGGAATACTGAAAAGGTACGGATCTTATTCATATTCTTTCTCCTCCCAAATCATTTTTAGAATGGCCTGAGGAAATATGGGCAACATTTCGCGTTAGTTTCCAATGCAAATTAACATTGTACACTAATTCAAGTTGGTTCTAAGCTTATATAAGTAGGTAGATGATTTTAAATAGAACTACCGGGAAGTCGAGTGACAGTGGCAAAGGATGGTGAATACACCAATTTCATGTAACACCTGGTTTTGTAAAAGTTTCATAACAGAGGGCCAAAAACGAGGGCTTCGACTTCTTGTTGAGCCACCTGTCAGGTATGTCATAATACACAGGAATCAGACTATCCGAGGAATACTTTTCAAGATGGCGGACACCAGGTTGACACAAAAATTATTTTACGACCATTCAATTTGAAGCAGATTATGGAAACGGAGCTATAATTATTCATGAACAATCGATAATTAATCAAGACCCAAAATTTTATTGAAAATAAACCAAAATGATTTGAACTTGATTGGAATAGCGTTCCAATTACCCCTCTTCAAAAGTGGGCTCACAAAGTTCGGATTGGGAAACTGATCAATATGCAAAACAACCTTTCATCGCGACTCCTGAAACTGTACGTGAAATATAAAGAGCGTTCTATTTTATTTTTAATATACGTGATATGTAATTATCGGTTGATATTTATATTTTAAAAAGCGGGAGGGCAGGAGAAACAATAAATTCTTGGAAGGGTTCCGATGCGAGTTAAGTTCTTAATGAATAGGGAGGAGTTAGGTTGTCTTCAAATGATGGAAAGTTTAAACAAATAATATTCTTCGAAGATAAGGTGGTCCTCGAGGAGTACTACGATAGCAAATGAGTTAATATAATTTACCAGGGCTAACGACCTGCCAGAAGCGTCATGAATATTCGGAATCGGGTCGGAAGGATCTCGCCGCTCAGCAGACCGGATGGAGATGATTTCATTCAAAACCCAACATGAAATAGGAAAACTACATTAGTTCTCACTTCTTTTGACATCACTTTACCATGTAGTTCGGTAACGCGTGGTTTCATTGCAACAGGTATATGCCGGGATGGCCATCGGCAGCCAACATATCGATACCATCTAGTAGAAAGCTCTACTAGTTCACCCACAACATCGGCCGATGCACTATCGATATGAAAATATCGATATATCGATGGAAAATATCCATACATTGATACTATCGACTATCGATGGTCATCCCGAGTTATATGTACACTTGAAACCGAGCCCCAGAAGGTGAGCGCCCATAGTGATTATAAGCCGGACGTTGATGAAACTATCAAAACAATTTTGAGATAAGTACTACCTTTTCTTTTTTCTATCCCCTGTGGAAGTTCAAATGACTCACCTGCAAATGAAACAAGTCTAATTTAGTATACAGTTAAAGAAATATGTAATGCGTCTAAAAAGTGTAAGCTAAGAGACACAACGATACCTTACTTCACAAAGGGAATATGTCCTTCAGAATTTATGATGGACATATTCCCTTTGTGAATTAAGGTATCGACAATTTAATCAAAATGAGGTACTACTACTCATATTAATCAATGTGAACAACATTTGAAACAACGATCAAGAAGGCCCAGGGATTATTACCCGTACGCTCATGGACTTGATGGGAAATCTTAGATTCGATTCCGGCCCTGCGACCACAGAACGTAGGTTGGTATATACATTATCTGTTTTTTCTTCTCGGGTAAATTACTCTTCACAAAACCGCAAGATGGGGGCATCCACATGAGGGATAAGGTAATCTAAGGTTTGGAGTAACGGATTGTTTTTCCATCGTCAGAACTACTGACCGCAGATACACTTCTCAGGATGTCAGATTCTGCAGTATTCTCACGACTAGCTAGATTCCTTGGAAGATAATTCGGAACAACGTCATAATGGTATGACCCTGGATGTTCACACATATTTTACAAGTGTAGATCGTCGTCAACTTCACTAACATCGTCCAAGAAGCCTAAAGTTAGTTGGAATGTGTTAATTTTAACCCTCCGAATAATAGGTGGGGTCCCTAACGAATCAACGATCTTGTAAAACAAATTATTTCCTCATGGAACTTTATGACATTCATCCTACGCCCATCTGTGTTCCTTATATGAGATTATATATTTTTACAATTTAACAATGAATTTATTACGATTTTTATTTAATCAAAAAACATGGTTGGGATACCCCGGGACCCCGCCTGGTATTTCCCGTCGTCCAAATTTAGATAGCTAAACTTCTGGAATTCAACATAATGGTTACCGGGAAGCAACTAGTCATATTAGTTTTTGCTTGTACTATTTTTTCTCGTGTCATCGGTTTTCTTTTTCTACAGATTTACTTACCTGTGTAAATATTACCAGGATCAAATAGGTTACTTTTTTTAAAAGTTTTTTGTAATTCAAGAGCAGGTTTTTAATTAATTTGGTTTTAAAACATCTATAAATTTATTGAACTTGCATTCCTTCATTCAATGCACTCATTTATCGCATTTAATAACAACAACTATCTTGAGATCAACCCACTAAAAAATGTTCATTTTTATTATTATTAACAGGTTTGGCCTCAAGTAACAACTTCGCATGTCCTTGGCCTCATCCTAATAATTTTAATTAAAAAACAAATGCATTTAATAACCAAAATTAAGGAATAAAGTAGTGGGGTCCTCAGATGGTGTAATTTTTTTTACCGGATATTCGGAGGGTTAATCATGTCTTAATAAATTGTAGTAGGTTCCACATTTGATTTTTTTCTTTTCTCATTATAATTATACAAAAAGTTATACTGATAAGGATTCAATTATCAGCATCCGGTAATGATGTAGGATTACAACTGTACTCATTAATGGGAAAAAAGTAGTAGGTAATATGTTTGGGTAGGTAATAATCCTAGTGAATGAACGGGGCATATGGATATCACAACACAACTGACTTCAATGGATGCTTTGAGACTAGGCGCGATCTCCAGCGAAAAAAGTGATTAATCAAACGCCTCAGAGCATTCTTATAGTGAAAGACCGAACAATACTAGAAGCAGGGTATACTGGCTGGAAGGGGTGCCGTTTCTCACGCTCTCTGAGCCCCCTAAGCTACTTAGAATCCTTCCCAGTGCAGAAAGATCCGGACCAGAGCCTCCCACGACAGCAGACTATTATGAAATTCGAATGCAGCTGGTTTCGATAACGGTTGCTAAACGTATCAGTGCATTGAATTGCAGTTCATTTGTTGAATAAAACATATGAATATCAATTTCATAGCGAAAAACGATCATTATTCCAGTGAAGAGGTATGGACCACCATCCTGTCTAGATGTCTGCTCTGTGTACAATACCAATATCCTTGTAATTCCCATGAAATTACAAGAGTACATTTTTTATTGCTCATTATCTCATTCAAGGTGATAGATAATATTATCGATATTATCGACGGTAATCTCGAAGTTTTGTACGAAGAATGGAATATGTTTGTGAATGGCTGTTCAATGCTTGAGTTCTCCACATTGAATAATGATAGAACAAAAATAAGAATAGAGAATTATATACCGAAGAGTAATAATACCTATGCAGCGTTATAAAGTTCTTGTTTTTGAACCACATCAGAATCATGGTGCTGTTCAGTGCAGTTGTGGCAGCAATAAATCTCAACGAACAAGGCGTATCCAGGATTTATTTCCAAAATTGAGACCCAGCTCACAATATCTTAAAGTCATTTACACGAAAACCCTGTATTTCTTAGTGTCGCCTTCATATCTGTACATAATAAATTTCGACAAGAACAAGGGGTACAAGCACTACTGCTGCCATAAATAACACGGATCAGACTTGGGGCGGTTGTAGAGGCGAGGACCGATGACCGATCGTAAAACTGGAAGGAAGTCATGTTGGGTCATGGCTTCGAGACGATAAATAATCCGGCACTTGAAACCTCTAGGGTAGGGCAACGCAAATCGTTCGGTAAATATTTGAACAAGCCCCTGAGTTTCATAGAGGTTGATTTACATGTAAGGACAGAGATGAAAAAAAAAAGCCTGGGCCATAAAGGGCATTATTCAAAAAAATCGTTCTTCAAGATGGTGACCGTAGCCGGAGAAAAAACGTCAATGGTAGGGGTACAAGGGAGAGTGAAGGTGGTGTTTCTCCATATGGTAATCAGGTAGCTGTTTGGAGAGACCGGTTAAGCGATCCAGCGAGATAAAGGTCCAGGCGAATGGTCGCTCCCAGGAGAACACGCGCTCTTGTTGAATCTACCGTGAAAAATCAAGTTAGACTCTCAGTCACCAGGAGGAATTAAAGGCGTCAGAATCATTTTCGACGCCTCATTAGTAAATGATGGGTCCTTTATTATGACCGCTATGGTACAAATATGGTTAGTGGATTAGAGTTAGCCACATTGCTGGAACCTATAGCATATAAACTCAGCCCAGGTGTACTGTATAGCTTATTTCCGTGATAAGATGTACGTATACACCATTAGCTGATTGCCCGGAAGTGAACGTATTGGAACGCAGGAGTATGGGTGCAACGTTACGAATATCAGGACCTGGAATATGATGAAGATCTCAACTTTGCCTACACAAATTACTTAAAAGTATCTATCAAGAAATATTACATGTCCGTATTAAAATCGGTCTTCATACCAATCAACTGGTTGTTTTCATACGACAACTTATCTCAATTACTAAGTTAATCTTTACTTAACTCATTCTAAATCGAAGTGAGGGATTTTGTTAGTTACACGGTATTTTATTCGTATCATCGACAGCTGGGGGTTAAGTATCCTGATATTGCCGATGTTTGAATCTAGAACAACAGGTAACATTGCTCCGCCTTGACTGAAATCGCTAGGTTAATTATGTAGAACAGGCAAACCCAAAATGTCAATAAATTCAGAAATCACAGATTTCACTGCACCCTAACAACACTCAAAGTTGAAAAACTCTCTTTCCCTCAGAGCTGAAAACCGATCATACGCACCAATCATTATTGAGATAAAATACAGGTTCAATCAACATAAATAAACGTGTTTCTAATTCATATAACCGCACCAGTCAAATCGGACAGCATGGTCACAAGCCTGAAGGCCTGCTTTATTATTATTACTGCTTATTAGAATGGAAAGCACACGAAAAAACTCTGCAAATTCTTGACACAACGGTTCATTATCTTCTTTGTACAGATCACCCTTCTGTCTAGATCACTAGGTCTAAATGTCTACATCCTAAATGTTAGATTAATTATTATTATCAATTATCACTAATTATTAACAATTTTATCAAGTACCTAGTGAAAATTATTATAATTTATTGTTAGGTATTAATAATTCGTATTTACTATTAATAATAATAATTATTAATTATGATTAATTAATACGATATAATTCTGGGGTTTTTAATACTACGTCGGTAATAATTTTTCTATAAAAGAAGTACCTACCAACAAACATTCGAAAATACCTTCATTTCCGTAGCACGAAACGCACCTCAGAACAACAAACTCGACATCACTTAAGCCATATGATGTTCCAAAGAGCTTGTTAGTATGAAAATGGCCCTGTATTTCAACAATTTGATTCACGATCGGGTTGTGAGGCACAATCTTTGGGCCGTCATTGTGAACGAACGGCTGGTCGTACAAAGCTGCGGATGGTCTTAAACAATTCTACGGAACAAACTCTATCTAAATATGAAATAAAAAACATACCGTTCTATATGAATTTTTCGAGATATGAGATTTTCAAATTTTCAAAATTCGTTTTGAACCCCTTCCCCTTGACCTAGGGTTATGAAAAGTTTCGAGGATCATTGTGGGGCTGGTCCAAACCCAGAAACCAAATTTCGTAATTTTAACTCAACGCTAACTGGGCAAAGTGGCGCGGACGGCGGACGGGGGACGGCGTACGGCGGACGGACGGATTTTTTTTTATTCGATTTTCTGAATCTACGTATCTTGAAACGTAAACCAAAAAATTTTGAGGGGGGGTTAAAAAAATTTTTTCTTCGGGCGATTCCAATGGTTCATTATCGAAGATAATAAACCAAAACTATTGAGCCATCAAATGAAGTGACGAAGAACGGTAGGATTGAGAAAATTGAGTTGCCAAAACGGATTGATCGTTCGGAACTTCGGAACTCATTGTGTGTCGGCGGATTGTCGCGGAACTCTGGTAATAACCCGGCAACTGGGGCAAGTAATGAGGCGATGAGAAGAAAAAAGGTCGGAAGAAGCTAAGTAAAGGTTCAACGAGGAAAAAGAAGTCTACTTAGAGGATCGTAAGGTAAGACCAACCACAAAGAAGTCTATGAAAGGATTACCGAGGTAGACGTTTCTTTCGCGACACTAGTAGACGTGGTCGTTGATAATGACACCTTTGATAGCGGTGGACAATTAAAATGAGAGCCTTTTGTAAGTTCGTGAGCATAAAGGCGGAGTTGCTTTTTGAATAGCTGCCAAGGAAAATGGGAAAGCATCATGAAAATATGTCTAATGGGATCGTCTTGTGAACGTAGGATGTACTGTAGTCTCGTCTTATGAGGCTCAAGGAGAAAGTAAATATGAAGTCTTCAGGGCGGAACTTACAGTAGAAGGTATGTTTAGTATGCAAAGTTGTCGCAAGATTACTCCATTTACAGGTAGAAAGATGTTCTTACAATGAGTTTCTGTTTAGTAAATATGGAGGGAGCTATTAATCGTCGGAGAAAACAGAAAAAAAATTACTTCAGATCGGAAAAAAGGATTCTTTCGTACGACCGAGATTCAAAGGTTCGGTAAGAAGAAACCTTTGAAATGGGTCCATAAGAGCAGAACGTAAAGGCCAGCTCCATACATGGGCAGGGATCCACTAAAAGTTACGAAGAAAATCCCAGCACGTTGAAGGGAAAAGAGTATTGTGATCAAAGAGAGCAACTCAAGGGGGAGCCCTCGGAGCTGCTCATCCTATTTTCCCGACAGTTTTAGTTTCCCTTATTTCTTCCGGTCTTGACAGAATCTCCAGTGGGTCGAGAAACTTCTCGTAACAGGGAACTTTCGGCTTCAAGTTAGGCTTCTGCAGGAGTGTTTCGTCTTGGAAACTTTGAGAACCCAAACAACACCTTGTGGCATTTCGCATTTGAATGATGATAACTTTTCTGAGAATTGTTTAGGTCGTTGAGACGCCAGTTCAGTTCAATGAGATTTGTACAATTCCCCGGTAAGCTATTCCTTTTCAAACAACCTTCAATAGAACTCGATGAAGTACTACACAAAAATGCAGTGCTTCAAGCCAGCCTTCGCGCAAACAAGATAGTGCTATGGCATTCAAACATTATAAGAGCAGGTTATTAGGTAAAGAATTTTCGAACACACTTAGGAATTGCGCGTCTCATTGCAGCAAAAGTAATTAGCAGCGGCGTCTTTTGAGGTCTAGTCTTGGTTTCTGACCCCATCAAAGTTAGATGAAGAGATCTTCTTCACAAAGGAGGAGGCGCGTAATGGACCGCTCTTCCTCCTGTAGTTCTTTGAACGGCATTATTAGTACTACGTTTTTCAAGGGCTTCCTTCACGATATTCGAGTTGGGTAATAATGGTATTAGACCACGGCATAGTATACGAACCTGATGAAGAACAAATATTAGGAGGCTTGTATGTATTGAAATAATGATGAACGAAACGCAAGCAAACACAGTTTGGTAAGTATGCAGTAACAAAAAAGTTAGTAACCAATGCTGCATCAAGTAGAATTCCTCAACAATTAGTAATCAATAGGACTACAAACAATACTAGACAAAAACGTGAACTTCAGAACATCGTTAAGATGTTATGACAGGCAAGCTCATGCTGCAAGTACTTAAATGCAAGGTATTACTTCCACCGTTTTGGTAAGGCTTTGGTTCCACCGTCGCAGGTATGTTTGATCTTAAGATTTTATAGGAACGAATCTAGTCTAGTTATACTCGAAGGATGTGTGAGTACAGGAGTTGGCTAGGGCCTAGACCTGAAAATCACAGAGGGCTTGGTAGACAATGGGATTCATATGAGTGAGAGATAAATAAAGAGTTATAATTATTATAACAAGTCTGTTCTAGTCCCGAGTCGGAAATCCCCTTAAAATCGAGTTAATATTCATGAGCCTTGCAGCAACATTAATTCACAATTAAGAAAATGGTCTGTTCAACACTTACAATTATTCTAGATGTAAATTACGGTTATAATGAATTGCATCCTCTTCAGTGAGAATTCACCAGGAAACTCACCGAATCTCTAAACAAGTTCTTTGAATACATCTAGATCTAATCAATATAAAGAAGTCGACTCAGAAAAGTGTTACTTCACATCAATTTTTTTGGGGGGAATTAAACAACTTTGCGTGCTCAGTGGCAGTTGTGGATAGGAGGTTTCTGGTGTGTTGAAAGAATGGTTGATGTAAGTACGGGCACCGGTGTTAATTTGATATGAAAAGCCATCCAGCTTTTGATTTCTCGGAGAGATACCTAAACGAATTAATGAGTGCAAGCCGACGAATCACTATATGAAAACGTACCTGTGAAATGGTCAGGAAATGAAGTTGAGGGCGAGGATAGGGTTGAGGGCAATTTTTGGTTGTTGGACACGCGAAAGTGGACTAGGAATTTTATTGATCCAACAAGAAAATCGATCAAAACTATAGAAGAGGTCAGTATCAAATTCTCTTATCTGCATACCTACACAATAGGAACAGGTAGTAAAATGCTGCAAAAAAACAAACAAATATAACACTCAGAAATGAATAACACAAATAAATGTATAACAGTTATACATTTATTTTATTTTATTTATTTTATTGAAATACACGGGCAAATGCCCAATTACATAATGAACATATAAAGGAAAAAAAACATTTATTAGTTACTAATAAATAATAATTGTTTATACCTCCATAAAATTTAAGGACAATTTATTGTTATTTGAATTTGCAAAAGCATTAAATTGTGGCATTGACTGAGTTTGACTGAGTTATATTTTGAGATGTCCAATTCCTCTTTGTGATACAGGAAATCAAATACGAAATATGCTGATCTGTAACTTTGTTTTACGTATAAACAACGGATTCGATGTTATATTGGTCTTATTCTTGATTAATTACGTATCAGACAGCCTTTAAATCTTTAAAATGGAAATATAACATTACAACGAAGAGGAACCTCGAAACCGTCTCTAGTGAGAATTCTGATTCTGATTTCAAGCCTACACCCCTTGACAAGAACACAGCCCTTCCGGTCCCTGGTTGAATATTGATGCGCATGCATTACGTGCGTTTCGGTGAGCTGCCTGTACCCTTCGATACAACATTCATGAGGTCAGATGGAAGTCAGATCTTATTAGACGAGGGTGTTACAGTTGTTTGATCAAGTTCTACATTGTACAGGTTAGCTTGATAACTCGGTGGCAGGAATTTCAAGGTTTGCTGATCGAACAATGTACCAAAGATAAAACTCAACTTTCCAACAAAATTTCGATATTTAATATTTTTCCACGCACATTTTTAGTGGAAATTTCGACACCATTCGGCTTTTGACCTCGATGCTATGGTACAGTAGCACATACATGTTGTCATGATTTGAAAACAACCGAATTGCTGTAACGCGATACTAGTCGTCTACCCCGTAACCTACACGCCTAATTTTCCAAGAAGGTACCCACCACTACAACGCAATAGAGGCCAACAAAAAATTGATCAGGATTGATTTCACTCTCCCAGTTTTACCTTGAAGAATATTTCAAATGAGTTTTTTGTATACCTGTCCCTCAGTTGTGGTTAAACCACGAACTTCATTTTGTCCGATCTCATTACGGTGTTGCGTTTCCCTAGTGTTGGCCAAGTTTTTCGTTCAAATGTAATGGGGGCCATTCCGAGTTCCTTTTATGGAACCCCTGAGATCCGAGCTCTAGAAAAAAAAACGAAATATAATCCGTCCTCGTGGAACGAAGATGTTTATACTATGATGTGCACCGACGAAGGTCTAGGGATTTCTAAAGGGAACTTGGGTTAGGGCTCAAGGAACCGATCATCCAACAAAAACTATGAGTGACATGGTCTCACTTTTTGGGTGTCAACCTGACTTTTACTGATGCTCCTGGGAACGTTATTGTAGCTTTTTCCACATCATCGAACTATTGGAAATCTTGTAAACTATTGATACGATCCAAACACCTGGTGGTTAACACATATGAGCATTATTGGGTAACAATGATTTCAGCCATGTATTTTCAACTAATATTATGTACTATGACTATATTCTATAATTTCACCTCTTCATACTACGAGTTCAAACCATATTGAGATTATAGAATATACATACCCCCAAAAAACACTCCGTGTAAAAATTACTCCTTGCAAATATCATTCAACAGCAGCCGGAAAAAGTTATGATATCAACTTTCCCCTCACACCCTTTTCCTTCCAACTAAAGAGATGTCTCACCACTTCACAAGCACCGTACATAGGTGTGTAGTAATAAAAACGTCTCGCCGTGGATTCAAGGGGAGACTTCGAAACGGGTACGGTGCTTGTGAAGTGTTTATGGTTGGAAGGAAAAGAGCGGGCGGGGAATGATATTCACACGGAGTGGTTTTTGGGGATATCACATCTTTTTGTTGGTGAAGTTGAAAATACAATAAGTTGAATATGCAAGAATAAATTAAGTAAAACAATAAAATTATAAATTATTCATTTATTGATACATTTATAAACTATTTATTTATTGATAAAATTGTAAATTAGGTAATAAAATAAATGAATTAAACAAGAATAAAGGAGAGGCTGTAGCCTTGCCTAACTACATAAGAAGAAGAAGAACATGGTAACAGTGAAGTTAAATAACTCGGCTCCCTTTAGACCTACCAACTTGAAACATTCAGAGCGTTTTTCTATTAGCCACCCCAAGAAGATCCATACCAATTTTCAAGTTGATCGCCGGTGGACCCGTTAAATTGGCCAAAATTAGCCTAAATTTCAGTTTTTTGTTCCTAAAATTTTCTTGGTTTGAGATAATGGGTTACATCTTTCGAATTGCACAGGGTCATGGCAAAGAAAGCCTGTGCAAACTTTCTAGTCAATTGGTGAAGGTGGAGAGGCTTAAGCCTTGACTGTGAATAAGGAGAAGAACAAGAACAAAGTAAGGGCGAAAACAGGGTTTTTTTTTAAAGTTATATAACTTATGAGGGAGCCGGTTTAGACTTAGCGTCATAAAACTTTCAGGGCTTTCTATTACCCACACCAAGAAAATCCACACCAAATTTCAAGATGACCGGTCGAATAGGAGCCGAGATATGGATTCCCGAAAAAGGCGTATCGTGACGTCCGGTAAACACACACTAGTTACCGTTCGTTTTTCTCAACTTGTCTAACGCGTTCGTAGATTATATAATTTATATTATATAGTATATTATACTCGTATGTGTGTGCGCAGAGAAAGAGAATTGGAATGATTACATTGTGACTGACCTACTCAATATTGTTAGGAATCCCTTATCAGACACGTTTTGATTGATGTTGATTGAATTGGTTGTTAATAAACTTGTTTTTCTGTAAGACAGGGTTTTTGTAACCACTCCCTATAAAGTTGTGGCGACAGACCTTTACATTTCCGCCTCTGCAACCTACTAGACGAATACCTGTGCGCTAACACAACTTTTACTAACCTTCTCCATCATTTTCTCATATATAAGAGCATAGTGATTTTTCAGTGTGACCACAAAACAATAATGATATTTATGATTATAATATAAAGACAGAATATTAGGTATGCATGAAATTTAACTGGAATTAGTTGGAGGGCCTTGTTTGTATTCCAAAAGTTGTATAGGTATGTTGAGGCTTGAGTAATGGTTACAATGAACCCACGTTAACGAGCGGTATGGGCTAACAAGAAGAACCACACAAGCAGAGACGGCCAGCCAACTCGTAAATCGCTTGTTTGTTGAAAAAAGATGAGGCAAGAGAGTGAGTGTAGGGAGCAATTTATCCGGGCAACGAACGCCCGCGAGGTGCCAATATTATTTATTTCGAATTTGAAGGCGATCCCGAAGCACTTATAGGGGCCGCTATGTAACGAACCATGACATTGGTTCCTCTGAGGTGCTCTTTGGTAAACAGGTATTTTACTATGGCTGGGTGGAGGGGGGTCACGAGAGTCGTGACCCGTGAGTAAAGGCGTTGACTGGGCACCAACACACGAACTATCACAAATTATTATCTGTGGCCGCTCCTCCAGCCATCGCTTTCTTCTTCTTATTCTTTTGAACTGGTAGAGAAGAAGGAGAAGTTAACTAGGGAGAGACGCTTCAGGATGACCGTATATTCAGTCATCGGTTAAGACGACTAAGGTCGGAACCATACCATTTTTAACTTGGTGGAACAGTATGGACGATCGTCCATTAACAAATCGGGAACATTAAAATTACCCCAATAGAAATGAACAGGAACCAGAAAAATGCTCCTCGGTTGAACTTTTTGATTATCCAAAGGATCCCTCCCAGTTTTCTCAATATCTAAAATCGAAGAAAAACAACGGGATTGGGTTATACGGTTAAGCAGACCCGACGATTCAAATGCAAGCTCAAAATTTAATAATCTAGGTATTCTGTTCGGTCGGACTGTAGAATCGAGAGACATGGTTATGTGGGAGGAGGGAGTCATTTCCCAACCTCCACTCATCTCCGATCTGTTTCGCCTCTCCCTGCCTTCAAGGCCCGCAGCCATCCTCGTACCATCAGTTTGTTTTCCTGGGAGTTAATTGCAGGTTTAAGGCATCCCGTAGGAATTCTCAGCTTGTTAACCGCCGTGAGCTTAGTATCACCCCTTCTCCTCTTCCACGACCACCGGACTTGGACATTTCAAACGGTGGTACATCTTTCGAGTTCATCCTCATCAACTTGATTCGGATGTTCCAGGAGTCCTTCAACCGTATCCATTTTGAGTAAACAACGCCATTGGGCACCACTGCCTCGTTAAGAGCACAAAATCGCTCATCATCACGATCTACGGACGAAGACGAAATTGTAATTCTCCGGATTAGACGCACGTATGAGTTCTCACAAAAATGACGAAGAACTAATTGAAATGATTAGGCCCGTTCTGCCCTGTTAAGGTAAAACGCTTTAACTCAAAATTCAAAACATTGCAGAAATTCGCCTCAACGTTTTTCACTGAACCCTTTGATGGAAGTTGACTGCATCATTATAGCAAAGCCTCATTTTTTGGTCAGATATCGACATGACTTCAACCAATTCAACGGTGAAAAAAACTCGCAAAGTAATCGATTAATTGCATTTAAGGCGATTTTAAAATTTCCAACTTCCGTTTTGGGATTGTTTGTTTAGGAATAATGCCTCAATTTGCTCGTGAGGCAGTTTACCTTAACGTAAACAACTCAATCAAACGGATATTTTGTTAGGTAAACACCCAAAATAATGTGAATTTTCGTAGGTAAAACGCCTCACCTCAATATTTTGGTGAGTTGAGGCGTTTTACCTTAATAGAGTGTCGTTGAGGCGTTTTACCCTAACTTGACCAATTTTCGTATGTTTATGGTCAGAATTTCCCAATTCCGGTTCAAATTTTGAAATTTGGACTTCACCATCGAAAAGGCTAGGTCCAAAATAGGGAGGGGGGAGGAGGGTCCGTAAAAACCCCATTTTCGTAAACATTGGACTTGAGGGGTTTTTATTTAACATTGCAGCGTTGAATTAAGAATGGAACCCACCAAAAATTATTTTAATTGTGATAAGTGTGTCATCTCGCAAATATGTTGAGTCTGCCAGTTTGATAGGCAATTCAGTACTAGAACAGAACAATGTCGAGGAAAACTTTTGTTTTAACGTCAAATACAATTTAGATATCAGCCTGCTGAGAAGGACTATGAAGAAAGCCTTGAGATTTAACACAATGGAAAAAACATTTGCGCTAAATGGAGAAAAAAATTAAAATGAATGGAGAAAAAATGCGTTGGTACCATATAGAAAAGCAGGAACAAAAGATCTGAGGTGTCGGAATACGCGGAGATGGGGGCGATAGTACGTGGGGTGCGAAGGAAATGGTGTGGTGTAGGGGTAGGTTTCATTATGAAGATGGAAGGAGAGTAGTGGAGAGGTGTGTTGCGATCACAATAAACCGAACTACGACAGGGACGGGGTAGAAGTGCCGCTTTTCGCCTTATACCGACGAATAACCCTCCATCCTCATCCGCAGCCACCATCCGACCATAGTCTTGTACTCGCTGTTCCTTTTATTCCTGGCGTCGCGAAACCCGTGAAAAGGGCTGTACCACCTTATTCTATCCTTTCTTTGTCATCTCCCCTGCCCTTCCACCAACCACTCTTTAAGGGAGTGATAGAATTTGCCAGCCTCTGATGAGAAGGCATTGAAGAGAGGGCGCGCATGCCCTGAGGGAGCGATCGGGGTGATTGGGGCGTGGCGAGGGGGAGCAATGTGGGTTCTTGTTATTAAATTACCATTGTACTTGAGATGAACTATCCGATGACAAGCTCTCCTCTTTACGTTGGTCCTCAGAAAGAATTAATGTCTCCTTAATTGGATAAGCAAACTCTGAAGACGAACATCGTCTTGAACAGAAGGCGTTCATTCGACACACACACAGGACCCTAGTCTCCACACCTCCCGACAACTTCTACAACTACTATAAGTGCCTCTCTTATTTGTCATACTACACATTCAGACTACTATACCGAGACGCCATACGGAGTCGTCAACGGAGGGAAGTCGTCTGTACCGTCACTAAGGAAAGCCTCGTTCACGACGTAGGAAGCGAGTATGTGGAATAAAATATCGACAGAAACCGTATCTGCTACTTGCTGATCACAATGGAGCAATCCCTATCCAAATCGGTTCAGCGGTTCAAACAACCATAATTTCCGGTTTTTGGCCAACTTTTCAAGCCGACTGCAACAGAGCAATTTTTTTTACTTATTGTAGGGGATAAACCCAACAAGCTACCGCCCCATAAGTCTCCTTTCTAAAATATTTGAAAGACTAATGCTACCAAAACTGCTATCATATCTCACTCCAGCCATACGTAACTTCCAATTCGGATTCCGCGCCCTCCACTCCTGCGAGCAACAACTCCAAAGGGTTATGGAAAATATTCTTGAGACATTTGAAAGCCGAAAGGTGTGCCAAGGCGTTTGCCTAGACACAGAGAAGGCCTTTGACCGGGTATGGCACACCGGTTTACTGTACAAAGTAAAACCACTATTGCCGGACACCTACTACAGGCTGGTACAGTCTTTCATCACAAATCGAACGTTCCATGTGAAGTGTGAAACTGCACAATCCCCAAACAAGAGTATGAACGCATCGGTACCTCAAGGAAGCGTATGGGGCTCAATCATGTACCTGATATATGTGAGGGACATCCCAGTTTCACAAACCACCACTTCTGATTAGTTCGCCAATGACCACGTTGGCAATACGGTGGTTCGGTCTGGGGTTTAGCGAGCAAAACCCAAATAAAGAGAGTTCAAACTCAGCAGAACAGAGCGCTTCGCCTCATGATTGACGCACCGTGGTACGTTAGAAACGCTGTCCTACACAAATTAGGTTAAAAGTTCTTGACCACTGGTATTCTAAGGAGTGATGTTGGGGGTATCGAGGGTTGGTCCAAATAAAACGCTTTTTCTAGGCCGACGTTTCGCCTAGAATTAGTAAGTTGTGCAAGCAAGCCATGTTTCTATACTAATGTTCACTCCACCTGTGTATTCCTCCTCTGTTTTGTAGCCCTGAAGATGCAATACATTTATTGCGAAACGTCGGCCTAGAAAAATTGTTTTATTTGGACCAACCCTCGATACTCCCAACATCACTCCTACACAAACACCTCGATATTCCGGAAGTTGAATCGTCATCAAAACGACCGTAAATCGCCTCCACATCTCAATCTCAAACCATCCGACCCCTTTACTAGAAAATCTGAAGTCATTATGGGAGGGACACCAACCCAGACGGCTCAAACGCAAGAGGGCCCCAGACTTATTATAAAATGCAGAAAATTGTTATATAATTTATTAACTTATCATAATTATAAATATTTAAGAGAGACTGTTGCTGGATAGAATCCCTAACACACGTTCCATAGTACTTGTACAAAAAAAATTAACATCTAATATTAACATAACATATAGTGTGTAATACTGAAAGTATAAAATGTTTTTAAAAAAACTATATTAGCAAGAAATTGCCCCTACGTTGTCCGATTTTTGAAATTCATAAAATACATTTTTTTTAAAATGGTGGCTAAATTTTTTATTGAAAAAACAAAACGAGGGGGCATTTTTGGAAGGCCCCAAAAGACCGCAAAAGGCAAACATCGCAGTTAAAAAATGTAAAATGAGCGAGCAGGATCTCAAATAAATTTCGATTTTTTTCTCGATTTTTGGATAAATGTCTCGTAACCTTCTTCTTATTGGATGTCTTGGCACTTCTTTAGTGGCGGAAAACTCCCCCGCATTTCAAAACCGCAAGTCAATCACATCCAAAAATATCCCTCAAAACCCTTCCAACCCAGGTCCTGTCGGCTCTTAATATTCTTCAATCGCGATCTGAAATCTGAACTCTCTAAATAACAGCAAACTCCCCCATGACCTACAGCAGTGACTGCCAACACCTACAACAGCGATTCACGAAGTGGACTACGAGGGGTTTGAACGCATCAAAGTGGATCAGCCTCATTGTTATCCCGACGCCTCAGCCAGACAAAGCAATCAATCAAACCCCTATGAAGGGCTCATCAACAAGGGTGACTGTACTTCCTGCGCAGGAGGACAATCACCACCATCCTCCAGCTGCACGTGTAACCGTATAGTAAGCTTCCAATTTAATTTAACGAATATGGAAAAATAGGAGTGTTTCGAACGGCATTTAATTCCATCTAAGAAGATTACGCTACAGTATTTAGCGACGATCACATCTAGAATGGTTGATGATAGTCTTTACCCTTTTTGCTACGTTCGGTACTCCATGATGGCCTTTTAGCGAAGGTCAAACGTCATCTCCCTGACACCCATTATCGAGTGCTCCAGTCTTCCTCAACCGCACTTGTAGTGTCAGATGCTACTCGGCCATGTCGGCATCTAGAACCATAAATGCTGGAGTTCCACAGGGAAGCGTGTGGGGACCATTTTTGTATCTTATTTACGTTCACGATGCTCCATCCAGCGACGAAATCCTCACAGCTGACTTCGCGGATGACAAGGCGATCCTGAAGCAGGGAGAATCAATTGATGCTGCGAGCCAAGAGATGCAATCACATCTTGAACTGATTGCGGATTGGTGTGACCGTTGGCGGATACGTATCAACCCTCTAAAATCGTCCACGATCCTCTACACACTTCGACACGCACGTCACACGAATCCACTCACCCTCAATGGAGTGCAGATCCCCATATCTACATCTACCCGTTACTTGGGGGTTGTTATGAACCCGAAACTCACCTGGGAGGCACACGTCAAGTACCTAGTTAGCAAAGTAAGGACACGGATTCGCCAATTGAAACACCTTTTGGATAACCGTTCACCTCTCTCATGGACGACCAAAAGAATGCTATACCTAACACTCATCCGTCCAATATGGCTCTACTCCTGTGAAATCTGGGGCTCTGCAGCGAAAACCCCCATAAATAAGCTCCAGGTAACCCAGAACAGAGTGCTGCGCCTCTTAACGGGAGCTGAGTGGTTCGTCAGGAATACCACACTCCACAACGATTTGGACATCCCGATGGCGGAAACCGTAATCAGAGAACGGTATGCAAAAATGAATACAACTATGGTGAACCTAGTCGCTGAAATCGCGGAGAATCCGCCCCCGCAACCGCACCTCCGCAGACTGAAGAGGAAACTCCCACACGACATGCTATAAAATATAATATATTATGTATTTCTGGTTAAGGGCAACCATTGGGTTGTACCTTTGCACACGTTTCACGTGAATTGAGCTATCTCACTGTATTTATATTAACACAACTGTAGTATTGTTTAAAATAATAAAGTTATATATTGTTTTTTTTTTTTTTTAAATTATATCTAGCGGACTAAACATTGACTAGAATCCCTACACATTTCAGGACCAAAAGACTGATGAAATAAATACTCGCGGGAATCTGACGTAGGACTAAAATTGAGGTTTAGAGTTGAGAAGAGCTTAATAAATACAAATTCGAAGACTCGTATTTATCTCCATCTTACAACGAATTAATTGCTCCCTCCTAAGGTAGGATTATTTGTATTGAGTATGATGCCTAGAAATCTCGTTACGATTAAAAGAAAAAATCGCGATTCACGAAAAATATCTGAAAAAAACCACTCAAAAAACCGACCTTTTTAGATGGAATTAAATGCCGTCTTGATCCGTTCTCGATACAGAGAATCTTAGGAAAAAGTTACATCAATTCTGTTGAGGCTATCAAAGCCATAAATGTTGAAACTTGCCAGTGTTGCCTACGAATCACTGATCGTGAATTTGACTATGAACCATATTACAATCAACGGAATATAGATCCTAAACGTCTGTTGGATAAACGGAATAGGTTATGTGGACGCAACATTTGACACAAAAGAAACTTAACTCTCATGAAAGCAACGACTTGAAATTGAAATGAATCATGATTGCCTTCTTAATGGGTTTTTACGTTTTTGTGCCTGGAGACTTCTCGTTATGGGCCTTCAATCAAGATTTTTTTTGCGGGGGCAGCCCAGTGATCATCTCCTTCCAAACAGTTTTATCTGATTGACGGTTTTTGACTAATGGGTTTTGGAGGTGGACATCGTATGTTCAAAACGTATTTGAAGGAATACGAAAAAAAGTTTGGGAGAGAGAGCGATTCAGACCGGAGAGAAAACGCAACGGAAAAAAAACTGGAGGGAAGTGGATTGGAGTTTGGTTTTTTCCACCCTATGAACCCACTCTCAAACATCATGATTCGTAGAATGATTATAATCTTCCGAAGTGAATGCAAATCCGTTTCGTACAGAGGAATTATAGATACGACTCTTCTCTGAAAGCACTTTTCTTATCGACATGTAGAAATGAGAGAGATACTAAAAGGCATCCATGGCCTCGTCCCGCTTCAGCATTCCACAAGGCAAGTGTTCTTTGAACAATCCGGTTTACAGCCTTTTATTAAAGTATTAGAAGAGTTCGAGGAGCGAATGGTTCATTATGGAGGACAATATGGCAGTAGTGACAAATGGCAAGACGTGAATATACCAGAAAAATTTGAAATAATTAGGAGTAATAGGCTAAGTGGATGTTTGAATGGTGTAATTACGAGTACCAATAGTATTTTGCCATTACTGCGTTCATCTCTAGAACAGCTTGGTTCTTTCCAAAAGTGCATTTTTCCCAGATCTACCTCGTTCACTGTGGCTTCTTCCCCCTCTCACTTCGCCAGCCCTTCACTTCATCACAATCAACCACCTTTCATTTAAGCTCTGTACTTGCTCACATCCCTTTGATGTTACTGTTTATTACTGACGGTAGTTAGATTACCGAAAACGTAACAAAAAATATTGTATTTTTAGTGGAAATGGACAACGTTTCAATAACTTCGTTATTAATTCGGAATAGCCTCCCCACTACTTCAGTGCGCTTGATTTAGTTCGTATACAAATTATTCGTACTAGTTTCAACTAGTAGAATAAATTTCAACTAGTAGAATAAATTCGCCATAAAATGACCCGGACCTGAATACCTAGTTGGTGTTTTCGTAGAGACGAAAACACTACATCGTAATTGCTGGATGAAGGTTGGTTTTATGAAGTGAATAGGAAAATGAATACCAAACCGAACTTGATTGAGACTTGTGTCTGTGTGTTTGAGCGACAACTCCTAATTCTATCCTGATAGTTCGTTCACATTTGGTTAGGATCTTCCTTTTACTAAATTAAAAACACAATAATATCGTAATATAAAATAATCCAATGAATAACATTACTTATATTATAAGTAATGTTATTCATTTGATTATTTTATATAAAAAACAAGTGTACATATCACTTGAATTGGATAGCATCGGGGAACGTGGAGCATCGGAAACAAACTCACGGGTTTGTTTAGAAGGCAGTTTTATTAGTCTGGACTGTACTAGGAATGAAGAGGTGTAGTGCACATGAAGTTTGTTTAACTACACCTAAAGCTACAAGTAATGTGTGAACACAATGATTCTTCCTGAGATAGCCGCGTTCTAATGTTTATTTTCAAGCACCGCTTCCTTTAACAGGTTTTATCGTAGGAGTTGGGACCCTGAAAAAAAGGAAAAGAAGAGACAGAACCAAATATTTTCCAAACCATAAATTTCGCTTTGCTCCGGACATTGAAAGATTGGATTGTGATAATATTTACTCCACTTAGGGCGACGAGGGGTGGAGGAGGTTAACGAAGATTGTTTACGAATAGGGGGGAAAAGCAGGCTGGTAGGATGGTGGCCCATCTGTACACCATCAAGAAATCGTTCAATTTATGTCGGCATGAACTGGAATTACCTCTTCAAGTGGGATGCTTCAATTCTCAGCCTTAAACCAATATCTACAGTATATTCGGACAACAATGATTGGACACTCATAACCGTTCATGTTCGTTTATACCGTTGCCCTCTAAATACTGTCCAAGGAAATCTTCCTTTATTTTTTCCTCCTCACGAGCATGTGGAAAAGCTATAATATAGCTATAACATATTATGTGTCAGCCCAACATTTCTCTCGTTGATAAACTTGTGGTCTTTGATGATGTGGCCCGCTTAATTTTGGCTTAATCCTCGCAGGTTTGTGGGTTTGTCTGCAGTTCTACGCTATTCTTCTAGCAATTCTTCATTAAGATGGGTTTTTCTTAGAACTAGAATAGTGACGTTCATCTGGGTCAGCTCACGAATTTCCACGCCCAGAAATGGCTTTTTGAGGTAAGAGGAGACCTTTTGCCGTTGAAATTTAGACCGTATGAAACTATTACTCAAGTCTGTGTCTGAAGCAGTAGTGGGGAAACCGAACATGCCTATCATTTTATTGGGAAGGGTAAAGCTTTATGCAGTGTGAGGGATTCAGAATTAGAATGGGGTGATCACTTCAGAATGATTCAAGTGGGTGACCCGAATGTTATAAAATACTGTACAGTAGCTTGGCAGCTCAGAACAAGAACGATGTATGAATATGGTTTAGATAGGTAAAGCTAGTAGGGTTAGTTCTTTGAGCTCAGCAAGTACATTATAACAGCCATAGCACCTTTACCAACTTCCATAACGACCACAATTATCTCCCACCCCCACTAAGCTTCACTCACCGAAACGAAAACGTATTACAAAAGCCCTCTCACGTAAGGACGTCCCAAGACGGGAAGCGGTCCTAGGTCTTCATTGTACCACAACATCTGTCAACTTGAGAAATATTAATGGCATCATACGGCCCTCCATTTCCCTCACAGCATCCAAAGCACCATCCATGGGTCACCGTATGGGGGGACGAAGGAGACACTGAGTACGTCAAACGCCTATCTGTCGTCTGTCAGACCCCAGGGGTCCAATGGCAGCTTCGTATTTTACTGCATCATTAATTTCTTCGTTTTAACCTCTCTCGTCTACCTCGGTACAGACCCACAATTGCATAAAAACCCTATCCAAACCGGTCTTGCCATTCTACGGCAGTAGACCCAAGTTTTTGTCCTTCGTTCGACTCGTCATGAAATCGGCTGTTTTTTGCAATCGATTTCCTTAATAGAAATCAATTACTATCAATATTTCTTGAATTCATCACTTTTTTCCGCTCATTATTACAACAAAAAAGCTACCAGTGATACGACATGAACAAATTAAAAATCAACATTTTCTGAACGCAATGCCGGTTTTTTACCTCCTGTCGAATCCATTGCTTTTTTACGGGGAGTTGTTATTTTATCTGCTATGAAGGCATTGAGTTTTGATGTTTGGCAGTGAATTCAGGATGTTGTGGAATGGATTTCGACATAAAAATATTTCGGAAATTCGAGTTTTGGACGAGAACAATAGCTTCCTTTTCTTCGAAAATTCGCTAACAAAAAATCGAGGATACTACTACAACGAAGAGCGCAAATATTGTTTAACGCGGTTGAATATCTCCGTAAGAGGTACGAAAGTCTGCAAAATTATGTTCTACTTTCGTCCAAATGTTTCCTACTCTTGCGTGTCTTGAGGATTGGAACAATCGACAAACGTGTGATGAGTTTTATCAAAAGTGCAATGTGTACCCAAACTCATAAATTGGAGGCTACGAGTGGAAGGATCATGTAGCAGCATTGGTCAAGAAAATTAGGAAATCCATGCATTACTTTCTAATGCTACGAAGTTTGCTAACAAGAGAAAATCTTAAAATGGTGTATTATGCTCATGTACATAGCATCTTAATGTATCGTATTATTGTATGAGGCGGTACTTATGCATCTAACTTTAATAAAATAAAATAAAAATAGCAATTAATTCACTTTTAAGAATAGCAACTAATGCCCATAAGCGTTCTCCAACTAGGCCCCTGTACAAAACCTTCGATGTTCTCACCACCAGAATAACTTACATCCATACAACTGTATTGTACGTACATAAACATCTGAATTCATTTACCAAGCAATCGGTGGTTAAGCCGACGCGAGCAAATGCCAATTATGTCCTCCAAATACTACGAGTACAATCTCAGAATGATTTCTTCACTCGTCAAATTCCGTGGCTGGCCTATTTGAACAGTTACCGCTCTTAACTAAGACATAACTATAACAATCAGATATTCAACAGGGAAATTTAAAAAATTGGTTCTTGGATACTTTGAACTTGGAAATAATGAAAGTAAAATTATAGACAGGTTTAATAATTAAACTCTAATTTAATAAATGAAACTCTAATTATCCTAAATTATTTAGGATAATTAGAGTGTAGGTAGTTTTTGGGTAACTACGATTGGTATTACGAGTATATTACTTCAAGGTAGTTGTCGTACCTATATTTTTTTGCACTGAACACCTAATGCCAATTAAAATAAGCGTTTCAGATGCATTAATTGAACTACTTACTAAAAAGCAGAGGAGAGACGAGCCTGGACGGGTCATAAGACCATAGGCCCAGAAATCCACCTTAATTTTGGAACTATCATTATGCACTTAGACTTTAAAAATGTTTGTTATATTTATTGTTATGTGTACTGTTTTCTTGAATAAATTGAATTCTGAATATGGAAAAAAACAGAGTGTGTTAACAAAAAACTCTCCTCGCCTCGTTCGTAAGGCCTCTCAGACCTCATTATTTGGGCGTCCGTCTTCATAACAAGGTTCGAGCAAGGAGGTGTTCCTCGATCAGATGAAACCGGTTCCTCCTTCCGATCAGTACAGATCGTTCATTTCGCTCCTCACCAAATTCGATATGTACATCAGCCATTGTTCACGCTGTTATCAACAACGACTCTATTAGACCCAATATCGGGATGGAGTGTTTTCTCGACGCGATTTGAATCGGGGAGTAATTTTAACTGTCGATTTCTCTTCGACCCAAATCAAGTAAATGTGTGAGCCACCACATTTTTAATATTAAACGATATTACATCCTGAATAATTTTGAAACTCTAAAAGTCCAGATATCCCCTACTGCAACTGGTGAATTTTCAACACTCCTCGTCAAACCTGTAGTCTCATATAACAAACGGTAAAGGGAACATGCGTTGCAATACATTATAACGTGCAAGGAAACTTGTAGTTATAACAAAAATGTGGTTATTATTAACATGATTCGGGAAACGGCGAACACTAGTCAAGCCCAAACTCAAGTATATACCTGTTATTCATGTTCATACTTCAGTTCTAATGGATCACGTCATTTTTCCCGCGATTATCAATTTTTGGTGACAAAATTACAAAATTGCTTGAACGTTATGGATTGAGGAATACTATTAAATAAATTTTATTGATTATTACCCTAGATCCGACGTTTCGGCGCTGGTTATTGCTCATGTCGACCAACAACTAGCATCCTCATGACTAAGAGACCACGTGATGCGGTTCACAAGAGATCCGTAGGTGTTGAAAGCAAGATGAACGGGAGTCACGATACATGATAGTTATAAGCTTACTAAAGTATTAAAATATACAGACCAGAGCCACAAGCCGGCTCCTTCGTAAGCACGCTCCCTGGCGACGCTACGCCTTATCTTCTGACACGCCAAGATTAAAAGGTGCGAGGCATTTTGTTGTCAGTTGATAGTAGCTTTCGCCAAGTCACATCCTCCTATATCCCTTGGTATAGACCATGAACATTCTCCGCGATAACGTTAGGGTGACATGTACAACGCACCTTCGCACATAAAACTGAGGATGAAAGCAAATTCTGTCTTCATGTTTTTCTTGAAGTGCCAATTGTTGCGTTGGACGAATAATGTAATTATGGTCAACAACAAGTTTTCTCTAACACAGGAACCATTTCGGTTGGCTCTAACGGTAAAAAACGTGGACTTGTCAGGTCTCCAGCAGTGTGTAGCTTATAATTGTTGGAAGAAAATAGTCACTAACTCACTTTTCCCAACTTTACAGGAGAGACAAAAAACGGGTGTGCCTAGTCTTGCTATAGACTTTTCTGCAATTTTTTCTACCAGTCTTGGGTCTCCATACGAGTGTGTAATGAGATGAACTTTAGAAAAAAATACAGAAAAGTCTGTAGCAAGACTGGGCAAGCGTTTTTTGTCTCTCCCGTAAAGTTGGGAAAAGTGAGTTAGCCCATGTGGGATCGTAAGTGACGCAATATTCCCTTCAAGGAAGAGTATGATGTTTCGTCTCAGCCTCCCTAAGCGGCGCAACGTTGGTCGAAACTTAAGGTAGGTATATTGAGGGAAGGACTACAGAATTCTTAAGTGAATCGTATTGAGCTAACATTCATTTCAGTGCTACTACAGCTCATTTCCAAAACGTCGTATTAGTGATATATTGCTTCTGTAATGGCTAAAGGTATATTGTAATGATATAATATATACAGAAGTAATATTCTTCTGCAATGTGTGCGGGGTAACGGCGCGAATTTTGATTCTCATCTGCGTAAGGAGGGGCTGAAGTGTGGCTGGGTGGCCTAGGCAATAAACCGCGCTAAAACAGGCTTAAAAGCATAGAGACTTGGCCGACACAAAAGAAGCTGGTGCTTGCAAACACGACTTAACGACTCGAGGCCTTTTCAACGCAACTCTCGCATTATTCGGCTCATTTTCTACTGGATAACAAGCAAAATCTCTTGGGCCCCTTATGTTGGTGACATTCATTGCCTATCGGAGTTTGTTTATGTCACATCCACTTATGCAACGTAATTTCTGCTAACTGGGAACAAAGAGTACGCACCTTCGTTTTCCAAGACCAATTAGTCACACCCTCTTGTTGCTGAGCAAATTTTGTTTTTAAAGACTTTCGATAAATAATAAATAATTGTCTTACTCCACATTTAAGTACATCATCGAGGCAATAATGAAGTATTCAGAGGATGCTAGAACCAGTTTAGCATGAGTACTCGACTCTGAAAGTTCCTGGGTTTAATCAAATTGTTTCCATTCCCTCGTAAATAACTCTAAAGTAAAAAGTTTATCCCTAGAGGAAAAGTTGGGTGCGTCGGTTATTTTTTTTCTCTTCGAACTTTTCGCGATGTTCCCACTCACATTCAAGTCAACCTTATTTTTCCTCTGGAAAAAACGAAGCCGCTCTAACAAGCCCGAGAAGGACGTGGGTGGGAGAGGGTTAAAGTAGTTTTAGTCAAGGCAATTGTGAGAATAAAAATATAGAGTAAACCGTTTAGTATTTAGTGAGCATGGACATCGTCATTGCAGTCATTAAATAATCTTGTTCCTAAGTGTTGTCCTTGAATTTAATAACCACATGATCATCCAATGACATAAATTTTACATTACCAGAGGCATTTATGTGTATTATGAACAAAAGATTGTTCATACATATTTTGATAAGTGCACCCCGAGAATCTTCATCTAACTTGGACGATACAAAACTTATCTTATACACAATCTAGTATACATATTGCTGAGAGCAATTCTATCGATGATGTTTCTTTATTATATTATATTGTAATCAGTGGATATTCCATAAAAGAAATCGGCTTTACGAAGAAGGCTTTATATTAAGAAACTTCACAACTGTACGACCTTGGTTTATAGCAGATTCCCCTAGGCAGAATCCCAACCCAATGGGGCCATTTTCCTACCTACAGGACCTCCCCAGCGTTCGATTATCGCATCTTTAAAACAAATAGCGCCCCCTTGACTACGTCCTAGGGATCGAGCAGCTCTCGTGTTGACTTAGAGTAAGAAACGTAACTCACCCCTCCGGACCCTATTTCAACCCCTGGTTTCCTTTTTTTTTTGTAGAGTTTTTGCTCTTCCATTTCGGTCTCTCGGATGGAGTTTCTTTCCATTTTAGAGGTTAGAGTCACCCTATCGTTTATCTTGTCGTGATGCTTTACAGATGAAGGTGCTTATCTTATTATAATGCAGGAAACGGAGTAAACAGGCATCACATCTTCCAGAGGGTTGACCCTCGAATGTCTTCCCATTTCTCATTGGGGAGAGCCAGAAGAAAACCGTGAGTCACAATACGCATTATTTCCCAAAACGTTAAAGTGAACCGGAACTTCAATAAGATTCACTACCCTAAATAACCCAAAACCGTTTCTTCTTTGATTTTCGATAAACGAACGCTGCGCAAAGTCATGTACGGAGGACATGAAGAACACAATTTATAGGCGCAGGACGCTGGAACGAAATAAGTTAAAATATTCCTTTTAATCGAGTGCTCTTCATGTGGGACATTGAATGATTCATCGAACCAAACATCCCAAAGGGCGTTGATTGAGAATTTAATGGCTGCGAGCGAGTATAAAAAGGGTTGGGGGATGAGTCCGCGAACGATTTTTGGTCGAAGTCGGTAGGTTGACACCGGGAGATGGAACAATGAAAGAGTGACTCAACGCAGTTTCTCCCCCCTGAAAGGCTCCTAATATTGATCGGAAGGGGAATAACGTCGGCTGTCGCCCAAAGCCGGCTGTCGCTCAAATTCAGGACGCACAGCACCTTTAGAATGAAAGTGGGCCACTATTAATTGGTACTGAGGACTATGGAGATAAAGGAAGACTGCAGTAAGTCAAACAGAATCAAATTCAGATGAAGCTGAACCGCATTGTACGAAGTCAATCAAACGAGGCATGCATATTGCACAAAGTTCATACAGTGACAAATGTTTGTAAACGATACTTTCGAGTTAAACACGATGACGCTTTTCCAGGACCCAAAAAGATCCAGGACGGTGTGCCTCAAGGCAGCGTATTGGGACCCCACTTAACCTGCTACAGACCAGCGACTTGCCAGGTCTTGAAGAAACCACAACTGCCACTTTTGCAGATGATACTGCAGTCCTGGCAACCGGTGAAACCAATAACGAGTCAGTAAATAAACTAGAACGATCCATCTCTCGCACTCACACCTGGACAACCAAATGGAGAATCAGACTAAATGAGGCAAACTCAGTGCACGTTGACTTCACTAGTAAGCAATGCAACTATGTGCGTGCTTACCTCAATGGCTAGGCAATCCCACATGCTAACAAAGCAAAATATCTTGGAATGACGCTTGATGCCAAACTGAGATGGAAAGAGCATGTAAAGAAGAAAAACCCGAGCTCACAGTAAAATTCAGTTGGGTAGGAGGTCAAAAATGGCTATACATAACAAGGTTATCAAGCACAAACAAGTCCTGAGACCCGCATGGACTTATGGTGAACGATAGTGGGGATGCACTGCACCTAGGTTCTGCGTTCATGTACAGATGAATACATATACTTTCGTAACGACCGATTACACTACGAGCTTCAAGTGGAATCGGTCAATGAGGTCATACGCACTTGATGAGGCTACAAGATCACGTCAACGAGGACGTTGTCCGACTCCTAGACACAGATGATCTACTACGAAGATTGAAACGTACCAAACTGCATGAGCTTGCTCAACTAATGTGAAAACGTCTGAACAGTATAAGACTAAGTGATGTACTTTAGTTTTAAACATTTAATTTAAATTTCAACATAACAATATTGCTTATAACTTGTATATACTTGGCGCAGTAAATATACATATATTTAAAAAAAAACATTAAATAAGCTGCTCTGAACTGCCGTGAATGACCATTATGTTAATTGAGCTGTAAGTATTATTCACGCTCATGTTGAGCATTTTTGTTGAGTTTAGTTCAAGATCTAAACGAGCAGCACCCCGGAAATAGCATTTTGATGCGGAGATTTGTGGTCTGTTTATGTACATCAAACAGACTATAATAATTATATTTTCAAACCCTCCTCTTCCTTACCACTGTTATACTCCAAGGGTTCATTTCCCCTTTCATCGCCAAACAAAGTCACAGAAAGATTACCTAGTACAAATTGCGTTTGCAGTGAGATACATAACATCAGTTGAATTCGAACGTTACATCTTCAGTATAGTTATTTTCCCAGTACCGGAGAATATGGAATCGTATTTGCATGTTGGAAGGCAAGAAGGGGAAATTCTATTTTTCCCATCATACTACGGAAACAAAGGAAATCAAAGGAACGTGAACTGGGAAAACTATTGCAGGATACGTACGAAGCACGGGATTCTTTTATGAAACCCCCCACATTGATGTGGGAGGACGCTTATCTCACAAAAGAGTAAAACGATATACGAAAAAGATCGGATGAAAGATTCTTATTGTGTTTCCCGTTCATGTGAAACCGGAGAATCCCCCCGGATGGAAAAAGGGAGGCTATATCAAGGATGTGCCTCACGTTGATGTACCCATCTCGTAGAAGCGTACAAATTATTTCAGCCACGTACATTGTTCTAAACCTCGTGGCAGTAAGAACACGTTTCTGTTGTTTATTCAATAAGACAATCTCCTTTTTCCATTCGATCTTATGTAGGTACTTGTTTTCAAATTCTTTCTTCGCAGTATCAAAGACTCGCAACTGCCATGTTTTGTGTTCTTCTCGGTAGGCCTGGTTATGGCTCGAGTGTGTTTTTTTTTTTAAATCTGGTTTAACTAGTTAGAAGAAGGATATGAAAGAAGGAGATTAAAAGAGTTCCAGGGAACAAATCTTAATAGCGGTTCGGCGTTTGCAATTCAATTGACTGATTGTCCCCCAAGAGTTCTATTGAAGAGGCTCGACACGTCCCCTTCGCGTATGTTCTCTTCGTACTTGTTCAGATTTCTGAATGGATTCCTCCACAGACTAGTTGAGGCTGTTCCTGCAGATGTCGATGATGCTGTTCACAAATCGATCGTGTGGGAAAACATGGTGGTGTGGTAACATGGTTGTGAAAAATATGTTCTTTTAAGCAAATTCAGATTGCTTCATGAGCACATGTTCATTTTTGTATTTACGAGGAAGAAGTGTGAACTGGACCCTTTTCGCCTTCTCCTTCGCATGTTTTCTACTCTAACTCGTGTACCTGTTCATAATCACACGAGCAAATCTTATTTTAAAAGCTGACCCAAATTGCCTCAAACATTCAGAACACTAAGTTTGAATTTTAAAAATTTTTTAATTTTGAATGGAAAATGTTAATATGAAAACTTAATGTTGAATAAAAAATACTACCAACTGTGGAACATTGGTTAGGGACTAATGTCTAAACTGAATAATCTGAAGAAGGTAAACATTTTATATCTGAAGTAGGTAATTAAAATAATTTTATATCTACCAGTTGATTTGGGTAATAGAAAACTCATTTTTTAGATTAGAGGCACCTGCCTGGTATTACGAATTATCAAGAATTTATCTTTTGTCTTCCTATTAACTATTCTTAATTTGTCTTTTCTTTCTCTCGCCTCTCATAGTTAGTAATAACTAGTAACTGCTCAGCCCTATCATATTATTAATAAATTCTTGGATTGATTTAAAAATATAAAATATACTGAGTACTGCCATATGTCACAATAGATCCACTTGGCGATTCATATTTTTTTTAAAGTAAAGTTGATAGCATCAACTAGCAGTTGAGTATTATGGACCCCCTTCAGTTATTGGACCCCCGGAGATCAACCCTACCAACCAGAAGATTGAGGCGAGTCACACTTACATGAGGTGGATGAGCAATGGTTGATAGAGTGGAAGCATTTTGGCCAACTAACAAATGACCGGAAAAACTGAATTTCCATGAAATCTTCTTCTAGCCACAGGGGGTCACGTTAGCGTTGAAATTGCGTTCGAAATCGTTGTAGATCTCAGTGATGAGAGGGGAGGGGAAGATTGGAAGGTTGATATTTTTAGACTGGGAACCAGGGCAGAATAATCCTTAGATGATATCAAATACGTTTATCCTCAACATCCACCGCATATCTACAATCACCAAGAGATTTACGCGAGACCGGGAATTTATCGTATGTGCCTGAACGAAGTTATACGTAATTTAGGTACTATGACATCCCAACCCCACGCCCGCCCAGTGTAAGGGGGTCAAATATCACCCAAAAACGTCAACATCACGCGCCTTTTAACGCGTGTACATCTGACAGGTGGAGGGAAAAAGTCTGAGCTTACATACAAAACTGTGTTAGGGAGATAACGAACATCACAAGGAAGAGATGAAGGGAGACCTGGAAATACGAGAAAAACTTTAATCGAGGTCTTTGACAGATTTAATTCCAATCTCGGGACCCCATGTCGGGCCTGAAAGCCTATACGAAACACTTTTAACAAGTCCCATCTCGGCTCGCCAGGTGGTGAATCCTAATGAGCAAAGGCATACAAAGGAGATTCTGTAGGGCAGAAGCAAGAAGATCTACCTAACTAATAATGTAAAACGTGGTTTCGTGCTGGGCAAACCGAACACGACAGTGTTCCGAGACCCCTAGGAGGCGTTTGACTCGTTTTACTCAAATCTACGATTCACGTTAACGTTGGGGTAGGCCTTCAAAGTAAAGGTTTTGTGGAATGAGTTTTACCTCCTACGGTTTTTTGTTTTTTTTTCTTTCACGAGGCCTCCAGGGATGTTCTTTTCTCCAGGTTTGGGTTCAATTTATGCACCCATAGGACCACCGATGTTCTCCCGAGGAGGATGCTATAAAGATCGGCAGGGGAGATACAGTTAACCATGGCTTCAGAGTTTCGGAGATAAATTACTGAGAAGGAGATCTGACCTTTCCCAAGTGCCACAACCGTTTATATGTTACCATTATGTGCGATGGGAGGGACCAGTAATGGCCCAATAACTCTGGGATCTTTTGTCAAAGGTGGCTCAGTGAGAATGAAGATTCAATATGTATCTTGAACTTAACGACAATTACTATTCACACTATAGAGAGCCCAGGACGATCGTATACTTTCTGCGCGCTTGTTCATGTGTAGAATCGGGATATCGAAGTGGATAGTATGGCATTCAGATGACAATTCAAATACCTCTGTGTCTAATAACAACATCCCAGTGAGTCACATAAGTATTCGAAATAGGTAATTATAGAAATGATTGTGTGTTCGTTTTGATTTGTTCGTTTGTAATCGCAACGTAAAAACTTGCAAAGGTCGGTTTTGCGGATTTATATTGTTCTACAAAACCCGATCAACTCGTTTAGAGGGGACTCGCTGGACTCTCTTGCGTCAGTATCATAAATCTCAGGAATGTAAAGGTACAGGAAGTTTGAGGTTGATGGGAAGGGTGATTCCATTGGTGATGTTAATAGAATGGCTGTCTAAGTTCCACGTAGGTTTCATCATCTAAAGTTATTAGCGAAAGACTAATGACTGAGGAATTTTTCTATCATCGCTACAAACAGCCAATTCTGCCATAGGGAGAGGAGAAGACAGCTATGCCCGACTGATTGAGAGAAGGGGTCAATTGGGATTCTTGACCTACTACGAGAGTAACTGACAGATATATCGTCATTCACGACCTCAAAAGGAATGCTAAGCTAGCATTGGCACAGTTGGAAGCGAGGAGGAAGAAACATGGTATAACTTATAAATAACTAGATAAAGCCCTCAACCGTTGAAGGATAACTCACCCACGACCGGAATAGGTATCTGAACTGGAAAGTTAATAAGAAGGGTCCCGTTGGATCATGATTGTGTCGAGGTAATGTTTTGTTTCTGTCAACTGTTCACTTCAAAGATTGCAATTACAGCATCTCTAATAGAAACCTTTCATGGCTACCAACCTGCCTACTGAATCCAACCTTGAAGTGCTCATTGGTTTTGTTGGATTCATGCTCATGATTCAAGCTAGCTGCCTTTTTCCTGTTAATAACTGCCATATAATTTATATTATAACACCAACATTTTAAAACCCAAACCACAATATAATGCAAATAAGGTCACCGTAGATTGAGTCAAAAATTTAAACGATCGGCTATCAGTTCTTATTGAGGACATGTTTTTAGGCAGAAGTCCATAGAAACAATAGCATAATTCGATAGCTAAATTCCACACAAAACATTTGTGAACTATAAGCAAAAAATATTTCGTATCAGCCAAGGGATGCTCGAGAAACAATACAATGTTGATTTACTGCCAGTGATTGGATCTCAGTGACTGTATATCACAGCATAATGTCACCCCATCTAGAGAAGCGAAGTGGAACTGAAAATGTGATAAACCACGTCGTTTCTATCTTGTTTCTCCCTAGAGGGGAGGAGGGCTGGAAATCTCTATCTGATCCAGACGCCCTTTCCAAAGATCCTGAATATCGGCAAAAGGATCATGGCGTCCTTTCTCAATATCTTGGGTGAGTTGTTGTTCAAGTGCAGTAGATGTGATCGAATCGACAAATCCTAGATTAATGTTTTGTATTTACATAGTTTTCGAGTCAATTAAGTACCATATTTCAAGTCTGTTACCCGCAGTACGACCTTGCGGACCACACAATTCCAAAGTCGCGACTGGTGATAAATAGCTGCTTTCTTCTCATTTCACGAAGCAGTTTGTTAAGTAACAACGAAATGAGAAATACAGCCCTGCAGGCCCAGCTGTTTCCCTCCTACATCGCTCACTCAGAACTGCTGATCCCACCGTAATGCATCTCGTAGTCAAAGGTTCTTTATCATACTTAGCTCCTACACAGAGAAATCCGGTTACCTACGCTCCCTAACTGCTGAATTATTCGCGAAAGAGCGGTCCGACTTGGTGCTCCTGATAATACCCTCTCTACTTTATCCGTCTACTACCTCCACACCTGTTATCTCGTTAATATTTAACGAGTGCCATATACATCCGCTGTTTCGGAGCGGATTTTTCTCTTTTTATCCATTATTGTAGAAAGAAGGAGAAAAATAGGAGCGGAAAGATTATGTGAGATTTGTGCAACGCATTTTTCTCTTATATTTCACGAATAAATTCATCTCCACTGGTATGGAGATTAGCAACATAACATGGAGGGAATTGCAGCATAAACGATCAGTGATACTTTAATAGAAGCAACGATGTGTACTTATGTGATTTGTAAGGTAATTCTTCAGGGGTATTGCTCTACTCATAAAATCTTCTCTCACTACTCTGTTAAAAATCAATATTTTCCTTTGAACCTGTTCTTTGTCGTGTTACATTGTCGTGTTATATTGAATTTTAATAGGGAAATCGAGCTTTCAACTACTTCGAATGTGTTCTCCCGAAATTGGTTATTGTGGGGCCGAGACCATAAGAGAAGGTGAGAGGATTGTTGGACGCCTCCTTGACAGTGCACATCGCAAGATTCAAGGGATGGATACTTGGTCTGCAGGTGGACCGCTTAAACTACGAAATTTTTTTTTTTAATCATCTCTGGAACTGTGGTTCACATTGGTGAAATCTTATACACTGGGTCACTCAATTCCGCCAAGCACTTTGCAGCGTAGATGTGGGTTTTAGTCGAATTACAACGAAGGTTAACGCGATCCCGTTTGTGATTATCTCCAAGACATAACTCTAACGAAAGGCACACTTCTAATGAGATTCAAAGGGATAATTCACCTGATATTTACGTTTCAACGTTCCTTATTCGTGAACACAGTTTCTCCTTACTCCGCATGAGATCGGTTTTAATTGGACGAGAAGGACACAGCCAAACCGTGCTGGGGTAGTCGCGAGATCCCTATCGCTGTCACGTCCTCCTCCAGCCTATCTCGTTACGAGCTTATTCTTTTAAATGGGATATGGGTCCCGTGCTTTCTGTGATTTATTTAGGAGTCTAGCGGCTCATTAAAAGAGCTGAAGATTTCAGTATCAACGATAATGACCACGATGTTTGCAACCCTGTTATAACTCATACTTTCATCGAATCACTCATCTTGACATGCATCCAATTTTCATATGAACTTGCGTTGATTCACATATTTGACGTCGTCGAGTTAGTACATTCAGTACATTCTAAAAGCACCCTCAGCTTGTTCAGAATCAAAATCATGGGTATAACACTCGTAGTGCACCCCTCCTTGCCATACTCCCTACATAATATTATGCATATAATATTATACATATTATGTAGACTAAATGCAGCCTAAAATTCCGTGGGCTGGTGGTGCCAGAACTTTATTTTAATAGAAAAATGCTTATTGAACTGGATCCCTTTGATTTCGATGAATATTTTAATTTTATGATTCCCATAGACTCCAAAAATAATTAATGACGAAATGGCTTGTATATGTATTGGGTTTTCTTTTAAATCTTAGTTCTAAGTTTTTACCATAGCAGCCGAGGAAATTAATATTAGTACTTTACCGTGCATTTCTTTTAGTAATCAGCGTCTGTGCTATTATAATTAGGGTATGAATATTTAAGATGCAAGTAATTTATTAGAATTAAGTATGAATGAAGTATGAATGATTGTGGAAACGTTCGCTTTCTATTTGTACTTCTACGCTTGGAATTGTGAGTGGTCATATAGGTTTTTCTTCTAGTCCTGTTCCATCCCGTGTATTAGATACGGGTTTCGAATGAGGTTGGGAAAATACATCGAAGCAAACAGGATCATGTCTAAAGGACTTGAACAGTAGCTAGAAAACGTCGAGTTGATCAAATGTATATTACTTAGGTCCGATAGTAGATTTATATATGGAAGTGCTGGCCATATCGGTCAGTTCAGAGCGTGTAGACATGAGAGAGAACTCGATGCAGCTTCTCTCTTTGGCGAGCACCGACATAGTGGGTTATTTAGTACTAGCAACTCCCGCTCGCTTCGCTTGTTCGTCGAAGTACCTTGTTTCAACCACTTACCATTTGATGAATAACTTATATAGGTAACACGTCTTACTATATCTCATGGATGCATGACTCATATAGTTGCCCAGGCGTTACAGCTCATCCTTTTTTGTCAAACCTGTTATTCTGCCAGCAGTTTTTTGCTAAACTATGATTGAATTGAGGTTCTACATCAATCACATAAATCACAATTATATTCTTGTCAGCTTAGCACAACACTAAACTCAATCTGATTCTTCAGTGGTCCATGCGTTGTTGATAAGAAGAAAAAATTTATATGTAAAGACAACTTGACAATGCAAAGACATGACCACTTGAGATCCATAAAGGGCATTAGATATTAATAATATGCAAATACACGGTAAAACGTTGTTTGCAGCTCTCTTTGGTCTATTGTATCAAAACTCGTCGAAAGATTACACAATAATTGACAAATTATCCAAAATAACCCACGATCGGAAACATGAGCACAGGAACGGCGCTTTTATATGCGTTAACGTTCGAAAACGTATAGTCATTGTAGGTCGTCATGAGGTTAACTTCAACGTATAGGGGTCTAAGAACTCACCATGCGACCATCAATATGCTCCTCTAAATATACGACTGAATTGCATCTCATGTAGGGGAATCTAGTTTGAGGTATCGTATCGAACGACCATCACATCACATAATGCCCACCGTCGTACTAGGCAGATCAGGGTTAAACAGTGATCCAACTGGTTAAGAATACATTAGACAAACCAGCTGAGTTCGTTTCTCATGTAATAAATCCGCTTTGCGGTTCACGCTCCGAATGTTCTCTCTCGAGATATGCGCGGCTCTCACGCCCAGCAATATTTCACCTCCGAGTAGGCGTTGACGAGAAATAACGCCTGTTTATAATTTCCATTCCGTTCCTCGACCGAGATGATTTATCTTCTCAGACAAACGTTCGGATGTTTCGTCTTCATTTCTATTCCATTGTCGTCCCCGGAAAATATTGTTAACTGGGAGTCTGATTATTTGGTAAGATAAACAATGGGGATCTTTAATTCAATTTCCAGCATTCATTCGCTGATTTTTTTATAAGGTCAGAGAATTATCTTCAGCTCACTATAAGATCTGAACGAGGTGACGGAATCGTATAATAGTTATTGTGCAAAGAGCTTGTTTGATTGTATCAGCCTCACGTTATACATCCATTATACATCCATTATTATATAACAGATCAAACAGGTAACATCAATCAGTACGTTGCGAGATGAAGGAGCAAACTACAGCGAGTGAAAGGGACGAATAGGCCTATTCGTCCATTTCATTCGCTGCAGTTTGCTCCTCCTACCTCTCGCAACTTACTGATTGATGTTACCCGTAATGGACTCTATGCTTTTTTTATTGGGGATGTCCAATTAGTGATTCTCGTAATTAGAAACAGGGATTATCCGGATGCCTCTCACAAGGAAGATACGTGATCTGCACTGAAAGCTCCCGAGGCTTCCAACGAAGGCCTTCGAATGCGTTTACTGGGGTTCACTACAAAAGTAAATTATTTATTGAACCCCGAGGTTGAACACGAGAACATAAATTGAAAAGGGGAGATGGGACCGATAGGGTGGCTTCGTGAGAGCAGAACAATACCAGTAAAGACGAAGGAGCATGTACTGGGAATGCTGGAGGGCGGAGTACCAGTGTGCACGTTTCTCGCGAACATAGTCCAGAATTCCCATGTGGTGGAGAACTTCAGATGTTGACGGTGACACTTTAAATTCGTAAAAGGATAGAAACCTACGAACTACCTTGTTAAATGCCACATTTGTTCCACTATCAGCAATACAATGCATCTTACGAGCATGCATCTCTTACTATGCACAAGCAACATGCGTCTCATCAGCTTTACCGCCTACAGGTCAATAGCATACAAAAAATATTGATAACGCCTAAATCTCCGGGATATGTGATAATTATTGGCCTATTCTTCACATGCGAAAGTAGTATTGGAGACAACCAGTACAACGATCACTCAAGACGGTGACCTCAAAGAAAAATCAATCGCTCGTGTTGAACAGAGCTTCTTCGGCTCCTATAAACTAAAAGGTCTTCCAGACGGGATTCTGAGATGTTAAATGGGAGAACCAACGGATAAGAGAAAGAGAGCGAAAAAAGAAAGACGTGCCGATAAACTAGACGTTAATTGAAGTCTCGGGAGGGATACGCGAGTTCGTTCTCAATGTTCCTGATTGCAGTGTTCGATGGGAGGCTGGCTACAAGTTCGGATAACTTTGTAAAACCAACAAGATAATTATTAAGAGCGTTAAAGATGATGGCAAACATTTCAATCCAGGGCAGCCAATGCCGTTGTTGAATAAACGAGACCAATAATTTAGTTTCGGTTTTAGTTTATTTTCGTAGCGAGAGTCACGATTGAACGTAGGTAATTATCATTAATTGATTGGGAATTCGGAGAGAGGTACCGAAGCGATGAAAATGTTGTATGAGCACGTGAAAACGTATAGTGGGCACTAATCAACGTACCTCTGCAGCCTGTCCTCACTACATGCTTCATAGGCAAAATAGGGGTGTTGTTGAGGATATTATTACATCTACTTTTTGAGTGAAAGTGCTTTAGTCACAATTGATGGACTATATAATAACAAGTTTAAAACGTTACGGTCTGAACCACCAATATGCAAAACGAAAAATGTTGCGCTTTAATTTATACGCGATTCGAGGAGTGGTAACAGGGCAGTAGCAGCGGAGATGAGATGGATAGACTGTGTAATTGGGTTTGAAAAGGCGAGATCGTTCTATCAACTGAACGAGACAAGTCTTAGTACCAAGCACTTAATGGATTTCAATCCGCTTGTTTAGAAGGCGATGAGAACACGGGTTCTGAGGTTCGAATCACGAGAAGAGACGCAGGGCGGGCTAGGGATTGTGGTTTATGGCCTTTCACATTCCTGTTGGCGGGAGATCACGCGAGAGGTCTCCTGCAGGTCTACCGGCCCAAGGCGACGCCCAGAGGTTTTCTGGATGGCCGCACTCATCACCAAGTCCTCATGTATGGATATACCGTCGGTTTAGAGGTAAAAGAGAATAAGTGACATTTTGTGATGTTGAGGTTTTTCGCTTTACAAGTGCACCCAAATGTCGTGTTTGCTTAGAAACGGTAAACCAATGAGGACAATATTATCCCACGTTTGGGCGCACTTGTACAGCGAAAAACCTCAACATCACAAAAGTCACTTATTCACTTTTCCTCTAAACCGAAGATACTCATATATAAATTTATTTCTGGCACTTCTGGTTTTACTAGTACATTTCCAGTCAGAAGAAACAAGATAATGGTTTCGCCCGACCATTTTCAAACCTTCCTATAGACCCATGGTGCACCCGTCACTAGACCATAAAGCACCTACTAATTACTGAGTGAGGGAAGGAAATCCACATAAGCTATAACAACAAACAACATGTAGAAAATGGTTTTACAGCATAAAAGGGGATCACAAGAAAAATTATATTTTTCTGCCCGGAGTTGGAGTAAAATAAATCCATGTCGAGGTTAAAACGGTATCAACGGTTATATAGAAGTATCTACCCTATTACAGCGAAAATGGGTTTCTTCAAACATTTTCGCTTTTCGGGCTAAAACCTTACACTCCTGCATGCATGACATCTCATACGATTTGATGAAAAACTCATTTCCAATAGGAGCTTCTGACTCCGCATATCGCATGGCCAGAACTTTAACAGCAACAGATCTTTAAGATACAAGGTTATTTTATGAACATGAACATAACTCCTATTGATTGGGTCAAAGTTGAGTCATGTCAACAGTGTAGCCACTATCCACAAACTGTGGAAGAATAACGTAAAAGGAAGCTAATTTAGGATAGTGTAGGAACTGTACGATATTAATTGAAAAATATTGTCGATGTAGATCGGATGGTGTTATGTAGGATTAAGAATATGACTGTCAATAGCTGTGCACTGCTCAAGTGTAGCACAAGTCCTACACTTTGAATCTGGAGGTACTCAATAGAGCTATGAATAAAATGATGAAGCGTCTGTTCCAGGCAATTGAATTTCCGCACTTTTGGATCGTACGTCATGTAGACGTTTTACAGCCAGCCGAACCTGTCCCAACCGAGCATAAGCGAAGTTTACGACGTCTAGAACGAGGTGAAACGGATCTGGCATCAGCGTCTCCCCTGGGCCTTGGGCCCAGCCACTCAGAAGGAACTGGAGAGAGAAAGACGAGGGGAGAGAGAGAAACTGGAAGAAGGCTGGGGGAAGGCTGGCGATTGTTAACAAAGATTTACATCTCGTCGAGGGTGCCGGACGTGTTTATGGCAAGGCTCCTCCAGGAAGCCCGGGAAGGATAATCATGCAGCGAGAACGGGATGATTGTCTAGAGCCAGTCAGGGAAAAGAGCGTTCCACCGAGTAGTATGGGGAAAGACGAGGGAAGCTAACCTGGTCAAACAGCGGAGGCGAAGGTGTTGTACAGAAAGTAAACAAAGAGGTGTAGAAGCGAGTGTTACGGCCCCCTCTGTTCCTTAGTATTCCAATCCTCATCACAATATTCCATCACGAAGCTGAGTAGTTCAAACTCTACATCAGGGAGAGGAAGGAGGGTGGTCCTAACCAGTTTTGAATAAAAGTGATGGGAGTGGGGAGTTCCTACACCATCTCCAACCATCGGAAGGTTAAAAACGGAAGAGGTGGAGTAGTGGAGAGGACTGAGCAGTAGAATTCAACACCTAATTCTATAATCATACACAACAACATCAAGCCATGTTATATAAAATCTTTTTTCTTTTTTGCGAATTTTCGAATAAACGGAAGCAAAAATTTCACGGTCCAAAATTTTTAAAACTCGAATTTCCGAAAACTGTTTATACCAAAATCCGTTTCAGACCATCCTACGACGATCCTGAATTGTGTACGCTGAACACGATGTTGAAATCAGAAATCAGAATTGCGATACCTTATTCCGTTCTCAAACTGGAGCACTTTGAAGATGAAGAAACGTGGTTGATCTTCAAGGAGATGATCTTCACGGTTCATCTGCTCTAATCTGATAACGGAATGAGATATCGCAATTCTGACTTCAACATCGCGTTCAGCGTTGAAAATCTATAAACTGAGGTGTTACACACCAAACATAGAGACAAAACTTGTTATAAAACCACAGAATGGAGACATTTTACATAAAACCAGTTATTTATTCGAAAATTCGCTCTTACAGCCATGATGCATGACTGTGGATTTTTATATTGGTGCTTTGTGTTTCTGTATTGATTTCTTAAATTAAAGTACTTTAATGAGTGGGGTTGACACATGTGGTGATTGTTATTGCAAGTTGAGAACTCTGTAGACTTCAATCAAACACCAATCAAACCAATTCAAACTACCAAAGGATTCAAAAATGCCTTGTATTATATCCAAGCAAGAACTGAAAAAGTGCTTCAGCATTCAGCCGGGGGTTGCAACATGGGCGTTTTCAAGTCGATTTTTGATGAGTTGGCCACCAGTTAATCCATTTTTCAGTTCTATATTCTATGGCCTTGATAATATGTTTTTATTGCCTATTTTACCCAATCTGTGGCTCTCTTCCATCATTTCAATTGTAAATTACTTAATATTAATTTTTATGTCATCATAATATGACGAATGAAATCTTATATTATAAGAAGACCAGAAACCTCCTGGAGGGAAAAGTAGTTTAGAAAATGGTTTTCTTCTGTGAGCACCCGAAATAATTGAGCATGAACCATATCAATCTTCCGTCAACACCATTTAGATAATAAGCTGTTGTTGAGGAATTTGCAACGTTTTTATTCGATATTTGGATTATCTTATTTTCATTCAGGGTTAAATTTGTTTTTTTTTTTTCTGGGTTGATTCTAAAGATTGTTTATATAATAATAAACCGGAAATCCAGAGGGTATAAGTCGGGAAACAAAAATTCACAAAAAATATTGGGACACAGGATATTCACCTCTCCCACGCCGGTTGATTTAACAGACCGGCGAAAGATCAAATATGGGCAAGTGGTTTTTTCTGAATAGAATTAAAAGAAAGTATATTGATGTAAACAGTGAGAGAACTGACACAGTATTTGCAGACGATTCGCAACCCGTTCTACATGGGGAATGAAGTGTTTACTAACAACCTCAGAGCGATATTTACGAGTCAGAAATACAGACAGGACTCTCATTCACTAGAGTTGAACGAGGGTTTTTTCTGTATCCAATTTTGTGCTCAGACTATTGACCAACCAGAGGAAATTTCTCGCGAACTATTTCCAGAGCTGGCAAGAGGTCGCAGACATGAAAAGAAAACTCGATCTCAAGTTTCATTCAGGTTATTCGAGGTAGATTGAAGCTTTTGTAATTCGCACCCCAAAGAGGAAAATAATTGAAAATGGTGATTATGAATGTGAAATATACTGTGAATCGTAATTTTGAAGGAACGAGTGAAGGAATCATTTGAAAACCAAACGAATACTTTTACGAATCTGATACCAAATGCCCAGCTGATATTCAGCCTTCATGTACCGCCTTCATTTGCGCTTGATTGGAAAAAGATTAATCCGGCTACTCATAAGTTAACTGAAGCCAATTGGCTTCAATTGAAGCCACGTTCAAGGGGTGTCTTTGCGTGTCGTATGTCGCGAAATTCAGACTGATCGCCAAACCCAAAATATATCCATGTTAAAACAATAACTAGGCATGTCCAATGCGTGAAGTTTTAAGGAACATCGGGTCAAAACCTTATATGACGTGGATCGAACGAAAAGAATATTGCCCTCCTTTACCCGGATTTTTTTATAGACGGAATTTCGACCGAAACTGGGATCTAGTTTCACCAAATGGTCGATAACTCATTGGGCCGAAGGATGGACCGAATATAAAACTTGTTAAACGTAATGAATGACGACCGCTGTTTCTTCGAATCCGTACAAGGAATGGTTACCCACTAAATCTTCAGTGATCGCAGCAGGAGACCCAGAGATTTTATCATGATACCACCTTCGTATTTAATAGGACCCACACAACCTGGGGGTTGTCGTCCTTCTAAGTTATCGCCGTTGTTTCACGATATCGCCTGGGTAGGAGACAGAACCGTCCTAATGAAGTCCCGTGTTATGGTCGAGCGCTAATGAGCTCCTCTTTTGTTTTTGATCGGTATTTAAGGAGAAAACGCGGTAGGAGCCAGAATCCTCCTGAGGGTGAGGGTCACTATTGGTGGTACTGAATATTCAGTTGGCTTACAACTGTAGGTAGACTCGATATAAGCAGTGTGAGATGAGTACACTGCCTAGCAAAACACCGAGGATTGTGGAATCCGCTTGTTTTTTTGCACTGCTTTAAAGTATGAAGTTTGTTGCGACGGACTTGGCAAATGAAGATATCGGCAAACGCTACAACGACTGTGCAGTAGTCAGGATATAACCTAACTCGTGAATTATTCTTGCCAGAACCAAAGCACTTAAATTATATAAAACAATATTTGGAATGAAAAATTATATAATTGACTAACTCACAATAAACGCCTCTTAAAGGTAATTATTCCATATATAATAGAGGGAGAAGTGAAAAGATTTTGACGAATTAAAATTAACGTGGGTCGTTCTTTTAGGACCGAGATTACCTAAAGCTCCTTTGAGTTGACAGGTTGTTGTGTCAGTATTAAAGGCAGGAGTTGGAAGAACGAAAGATGAAATCTTTTCGAAAAAATATCTACCTAATTTACTTTATGTAAATAATGATGAGAAGTTTATAATGTAAATGAAATTCAATACGCAGGTTTGTAAATCTCTGCCTGTCGAAATAGGGGCGAGGGTGAATAAAAAAAGCAGTTGAACGCGACAACAATCAGTAGCTCTGTCAATTAAGGGGGAAGTGGACGGGCCCTTAGTGTGATTCTGGGATAAGAGATGGCGTTACTGACGCATCAAAAGTTTTTGCAGTCTCATTTTGGAACCATCCAATTTATAACAGTTTGGGAAACGCAGTTTGCCTTCATACGCCCCTACAAGTTGCTGCATCAATCCATTTAATTTTTATACAAATTTAAAATTGGAAAATTTGAAAATTTTGAGGTTTAGAGGTTGAAATTTGGAAAAAGCCGGTGCAAGCCCCCTTCCCAATGTGACTGGATGGGTTTTGAGAGCATCATTTCAATGATTGAGTAAATATACAAGACGTAAAACGAAAAATGGTAATGTTGATTTTGAAGGAAAACAGAATGGCTGCAGACCCCAATTCGGCGCTCAAGGTCACCACGCTCCCTTTCCTTGGTAGCCATTGTGTCAATCAGTTCTCTTGAACCACTCCTCTCTCCATCCGTCTCTCTTCGTGGAAACGATAACCCCACAATAGCATCAAATGGACAAAGTCCTCGCGTATGTACACTAAGTCGCCCCCCACCCTTCGCGGTCTCGAACCTCCCATCTCCGATCTTCGGTAGGTTTGCTCATACATTCATTTCAGCTTGCATCGCTCGTACTAGCGCCTCATTTTTTCTACATTCGTTTATTATTATTATTATTCGTTTTCTACATTCTATTTTTCTATATTCGAGCCCGCGGTGCCATCGCGTCTGTGTTGAAATGTATCGCGTATCCTCAAAAGGGAATGCTAGGTGCGAGGGCATAATTATAATGTGATACCTGTAATATGCCATTGTCTTGTAATAAATTTCTTCCTGTTCTTCACCCCGTTTTCCCTATTTTTTGCTATAACGCTAAAAGTTTGTCCGATTCACAATTTCTTTTTTCCATCTATAAGCTTTTTAAATTTACCATCAAACCTCATATATGACATTTTGATCAAGTCCCGTAATATGCTCATGCCAGTACGCTAAATACCGCGTACTATTGTAAAATCCAAGTTTTTTTGGTACATTTTTTGCCGTAATTCCGAAATTATTGGTCCGATCCTAAATTGCTTTTTCTCAAGCTGGATAAATTTACTATCAGACTTCATCTATGAGTGAAAAGCCCAAATATTAGATCCCAAAAAAAATTATTGGCCGAGCTAGGGGAAACCAAACTTTTTGGGGCTATTTGTGGGAAATGATTGATTTCTCAGCAACTATTTGTAGTTTTTGGCTGAAAATTGGTTTCGGGGGGAACATTTATCAAGGAACACGAATATGGCCTCCAATTTGAGCTAAAACAAAAGGTTTCTAGATAACATCCAAAAACAACCGAAATTCGTCACAAAATATTCAAATCTTGGGGAAACTGGGGAACAATTTTTTTAGGGGTATTTTGTTGGTTCAAAGTCGTCGAGAAGAATGCGCTGAAACCAGCAAAACAAACCGCTACTCCGTGCGACGATTCGTTTCGGAGCTACACGCCGTCAAAGTTAGGACTAATTTCCTCATTTGCCTAAAGTGACGTGTCCACTGACTTGACATTCCCCTCCCTGCTAGGGCCTCATGTGGGGTGCAAACTGGACATGCCAGGTTATTCTGAAGCCAAATTTTATGGGGAATCCGAAAATGACCATCTCGAAAGCGTAGGGTCAGTGGCTGATGAGCTATAACGAATAGAACGGGAAAAAGCACGGACGCAGGCGAATCCATAAGGGTCATGGGAAGGCGTTGTACTTCTTAACTATTTTTACTCAAAGCTAATTAAATTTGCTACAACATCTATCGGTTTAACGTCCTTCGTACAATACGTATTTTCAATGATTTTTAGGTCGGAAGTTGACCAAAACTTAAAATTTCACTTTTTTGAAAAATAAGGCATTTTTGAAAGGCTGTATCTCAGTAACTATTGACCCAACAGAGCTGCACTTGGTCTCATTGTGTAGCAAATCTTATCTCCTGTAAATAAATCCGTAGTATCAATTCGCGAAAAACGCATCGTTTCAAAGTTATAGCGAAAAACCCAGAGTAAGGGCAAACATTTCGAGGTTTTTCGAGTGCTACGAAAGAAGCGCAAGTTTTCATTCCTGCGAAATTAGATTTAGATTTCCCTAACAGTCCCGAACAACATACCAAAAAATCAGAACTAGCCGTGCATTTGCGATTTTAGGCCTCTTTTGTGTAAGATTTGACTGTTCTAATAACAGTCTCCTCTACCTCAAAGGTTCCATTGGAAATGTCTACAATGTTGGACGAATGGGAATAGATTCAGCTCACTCACCTTCATTACTGTCAGAAGTGCTCCCTGTCAAATCTCGGACTCATCACCTTTCCTATGAATGATTGACGCAGCAGATCCACTGTCTAAAAGGGGAGATGAAAGCTGCTATCACTGACTCTTATTTTTCGTTTTACGATCGTGCTATTCATCGCAGAATTTTGGTTCTTGGCAATTTGAAATCAGGAAATTCTCAAAAATGGGGCTGGAACCAAGTTTTTTTTTTAAATTTAAAATTGTCCAAAATTCTTTTTCTAAAATTTGAATTTGAAATTTTTTTCAAATTTTTTTTTGATGCAGCATTTTGTTTAGGAAAAATATGAGCATAACTTTTTTCAGATTGAAAATCGCTCATCCGGCTGTTGAAATATTTTGCATAAACTTTTGGTGTCTTCTGTCTCTCTCGCACACTTGTCGTCCACTTTCCCCTTAAGCCAAGAATCTCAAAGAATGAGTCCTTGCGCAAGGTGTGGAGAACAGGAACTTGCGAGCTGCCTCCTAGTACATTGCCCCGATTCTATCAATCGTATGAATCCTACGGCCAGACAAAATCTATAGTATGTAACAGTAGTTTCATGCCGTTTCTATCGAATAAACCCCGGTGGAGTGAGGGTTAAAAAAATGCCTTGGTCGAAGCCTAGGGTTTGTCATAGCAAATAATAACCCAAAATCAACAGTTCTACGAACATGGGACTAGAAAAATCATTTCCTGATGGAATTCCAACCGCGGTTTTCGTTTTATAGATAATCAATTCCGTTTTATTTGCTCCAATTCAAATATGATGGGTAGTGAAATTTTATAAAATAAGATTCTCCGTGGAAAATTTATTTCATTTAATGGATGAGAAGAAATCGACGCGAACCTCAGATATTGAGAATCACACCACAAACAATGTGTATCCTGGTAACAGGTACGGTGTTTGGGTAGATAGATATGGTTCGATTCATTCACAAATTCGAGATTTCATTTCATATTCTTTGAGAGGTTTTTGGAATTTATCTAGTAATAGACTGTGTAGTTTAAATCACTTGCCCACTTCAGCATCAGGATAGCTTACCTGAAACAAAAATCATTAATTAGTCACAAAATCCTTTTGAAAAAAACTCCAGATTATATAAAGAAATTCTACCAATTGGGTTATATAATACGTCATTAGTCAACATAAAAACCTAAATTATAATAAGGATCTAAACGGCACAAGATTTCAACTGTTTCAAACAACTAAGTCATAGGTATTTTTGGTGTTGGAACCGTTGGGTGTAAAGCACTTCAGAGGGTTGTAAAAAGAGGTAATGGTAGATATATGGCGGCAATTTATCCTACTATTAACCTGGGTAATAGCTCCGCTCCCAGCGGTAGTTATAATGCACGACACGAGAAATAAATTATATATTTTTTTTCACGAAGCGAACCGTATCTATTTCTCTGGTCATCAAGAGTTGGCTCAATTCTAATGAGGTGGATGAATCATAGTGGGGATGCCATTAAAAATAATGAAATTGTCATTATTTTTCAAAGGCAAAATTAATAGTCATTAATTTTTTGTGCTAAAGGTCCTCTAGATTATCGAGATTCAACTATAAGAACATTCCTTTATCGATTTTTCGATTTAAAAAAAAACTAAATTTTTATCTATCTGCGCAGAAGGGATTTACATAATGTACTATACCTGCAATTCCTTCTCCAAGTGACTCACAGAATAAAACATTCACCGTGTGTTGTTTGAATCAGCTGTTCCTCAGTATAATACAATGACATTGTCTTGGTTCAGTACAATACAATTTAAATAGTTCATTATCGAAGATAATAAAGCAGAATAAATTTGAATTTTAAAAATATTTTGGTGAAATACAAATTATAGGCTCAATAAGATGGGTGCTAAGAGGGACATTCCCCCTTACTTCATCCAGTAACCCGTCAATACCCGTCAAGTTCTATAGAACTACTTACGCTACTTACACAATACTTCTCAAGAGTAGGAAAAATACTTTGTCGCATTAAAAGCATTAAACTAATAATTAGATTAAAATTATTCATTACAATTATTGTAATGAACTTCAGCGTGGGAAGGTGAACCATTATGGACAGCCATGAACCAAAACGGTAAAATCACGTAACGTCCAAGTTGAGAATTTTTTTCTTTCCATCTCACCCATTGGACATCGGATTTTTGCATTTGACTCCCCTTCTCTCTTCGGCTTTTGAGGGGAGCATGACGTTCGCACCCCTTCACCAACTCAACAATCTTGGAAACGAATGTGGCTTCCAAGGAACCCCATTCGAATGCGTTCCAGATGAAATTGAAGGGGGAATGTGAAGGGAGGACGATAGGGTTTTGAGCATGGATGGAATTCGGGCTCGACGTCTCCAGGGATTTTACACAGAATCAATCTGTTGGGTAAATAAATATTGATGATATAAAGGTCAATTCAAATTTCTTCACCAACTGACTTTTGTTACAATAGCTGAAGCACGCGTCTAATAATTTAAAAATCAAATTCGAAGGTATACTGTGGCTGGAGTGTATGATGGAAGATAACACCAAAGAAAACCCCTTGTGGCTTAAGTAAATAGGGTGAGTCAATTTAACCAAGAAAATCCGTGATTTCGGCATCAGTGTTTGGTTTAGAACTTTGAATGATGAGCAATTGTGATGTTATTTGGAATAACGAGGAAATCTTATTTCAAAAAGGCCCCGTCATAAAGCCGAAACGAATGGGCTAATTTTAGAAGGAGAACAAACATCTGGAGCTAGGTACCTCTATTTATTGAGATTCCAAATCCAATCAAATTAATTTTGTGAGTCAGACAAACTCGGTTTAGTGGAGCAACACTTTCTTTCTCTGGGACACATTTTGGGCGTTCATTGGACCCTCACTACCAAACCCAGCAACACAAACACCGACCTCTTTATCGAAGGCGAGCCTGTTGATTTAGGGACGATTGACGTGATGGATGATATTTTCAACTTTCCACAGGAAATAAAAAGAAGTCGCACAGACGTAAACCGCCTCCTGGCTTAACCACACGACTTTATTCTTGTCCAATTTAAGTGAACACTTGTTGATAGACAGTTCAACCGGCCGGGGTCGAAAAGAAGGGACCGTCTATCTAATAATAACGCCACCCCCTTTTTCTTGAGCACTTTGGTGTATGGATCATAATGCCTTTGGGTTGAGTGTTCTTGGCAATCTTACAAGAAAGTTAATTTCGAGGAAATTTCACCCTCCGCTATGTCCAAAGAAGAAAAAAACAGACTTTCTTCAGAGGAAAGGCTTCCTTAGAAATGAAATTACTCGTACATCGTGACGGTTCGCGGCTACCTTCTCCGACGAACAGTCAACGGACATCAATTTGTTCCATTCCGCGTCTGATCGCCAATATTTTAGAGCGTTCAAAGTAGAATCGACAACGGAATTCTCAGAAAGCATCTAATTTTGAACTTTTAAACATGAAATTCCCAAGTACTGGCAACAATAACCGAAAGTTAACCGGTACCTTATAATTCAGGGAGCATTTTTTTATTTATATTATTCAATCTCAAACATAACTCGTGAATACCCTCTTCGGAACCGATCCTAATTCGGGTCAGTCCCTAATAGTAATATCTCTGTACCTATGTCTGGAACGAACCAGACGAACAAGAAAGAAAAAGGCTGGCGCCGTTTCATTTCTACATTAGGAGAGACCGAACGTTCGTCATACCGTACAAGTTAAGAAGTGCTCGATGTCTAATGAAATACGAGACTCTATATATGGCCCGAGTTATGCTTTCCCGGCGAACAAGGTGGTCCCCTGCCGCGACTGTATTGGGAAAACATGCTTTCTTTCTTCAATAAAACTGGACAAACGCTTCGGGAAGGTTATTGAATCTCGACATGAAAAGGCCCAGGCGCACATGAGAGATAAAAAACTCCGGTACAAAAATATGTCAAACCACGAGGGGGAACATACGGCGGCCTGTGTTATTTGATACTCATGGTCGTCTGTTGTTTCAGCTCACGAAGCCCCAGTATCTTATTCCTGATGGGAGAAGAAAAACACCTAGGAAGCCATCGCTTCGTAAGGAGTCGATATAAACTTCTATAAACCGGTACTTTATCCGTAAACATAGAGTCGAGATCCTAATTAAACGAGAAAAAGTCCTATACCTCGTACATCCAATGTCTCGTCAATGATACCTGTACCTAGAACAAGGTACAAACCAACTAGAAAATCCACGAAATGATCACCCCCTCATCAAAAACTGCATACAAAAATAAAATACGTGGTAGTAGTTAGGTATAGCGCATAATAGCCAGAAAATCAACCCATGAAGCAATTTTCAATCAAACAATGTAATTATTTTGATTAACAAAATTACTAACTACATTCAATTTGAACAGTAATTTGTGCTCTTGGTTCAATTACCTTGTCGTTTTGGGGAATTGAACTTGTGCAGTATTTCCTATAACAAACCACGCAACGGATTGTAGATGATAATAATTTGAATGTCGGCAAAATACCTGAAGATTCTACAAGCTGGGATCGACGATCGGAAGCATTGAATAATTACACAACTCGCCTGTCGAACGGCTCGCGAATTGAGGAAAATTAAAATACATGGTGTGTTCAAAAATTGGCCAAATTGAAATCGTGTGGGGATGCACGCAAATGAGAGGAGCTAAAACGCTCGTGATTACGGCTTGTTCGATTCAGCTCCGACTTGTTTCCGCCTCATGTGAACGGTCACGCAATTGGAGAAGAATTCGTGCGGAAAACACCTGGAGAACTACAAATGCATTGATGCAATGAAATACGGTAATGAAAATTGGTGTAATGAAGATTTTGAAACAAAATCGAGAACCAAACATTGTTAGTAAAAAAAAAAAGTAATTTCATACTGATTAAACATAACGGTTAACTTGAAATTAAGCACCATTTTAGTATTAGTCATGAAACAAAGAGATTTTTCCCTTAAACTCTTCGGGATTACACCAACTTTTCTTTTAGTACGATAAGAGATTCATGATTGAGCACTTCCAGGTGCGATGAGGAACTTCTAAATCGCTTGGATCTGAAGGTACAATTTAGGACTACTTTCTTGGTGCATTTCTGGACCCAAGATAAACAAAGTATTTTTTTATTTAATCATCTTTGTTGTTACAACTTAACTCTGTTTTAACGTATTGTAGTTCATAGATCACTACCTACAAACACTCATCACGTCACTTTAGTGAGATGTAACTAGGGTTTGGTCCTTTTCAGCCTTCGTACATCGCCGCTGTTGTCCAGAAGGTTCAGTACTTCAACATTCCTGTGCTTGTGGAGATGGTTTTCATGGTCCGTTGTTCGATTTTTAACAACTTCGCTCACCATATTGACTTTAAGATCGCGATGGGGATCATCCTTTCGAACTTACCAGGGGGCATTAACTATGCTTCTGAGTTTGTTTTGCGTTGTATGGATTATTTTCAAGTTGCTCTCTTGGTGCAGCCCCATAAATGGCATCTGTAAGCCCAAATTGGTTTGATCACTTGTTCGTACAGTAGTATTTTGTTCTGTAAAGGCAGTTGGGATTTTCTCACAATGAGCCAGTACATCTTCTTGAATTTTAGGTTGATTTCTTCCTTCTTCTTTACGTCCTCCTTCCTGAGGAGCTTGGCGTCCAGGGTCATTCCAAAGTACTTACCAGTATCAGCATATGGGACGATTCGGGAGTTTATTTCTGTAGGTAATGGTACCACTTTTCGGTAATAAACCAGGTCATGAATACGATTCAGGACCACGAAAGATTATTTTTCGTAGTTCCTTAGAAGTTTTACCGAGTGCGTGGAGTTCAGGAAAGTTTTCCCTGTCGAAAGAGGCATCATAGTCGTGAATCGGTTCAGCAGCTCTGTGAGCTGTTCAGCAGTTCTGTGAATCGGTTCAGCAGTTCAGCAGTGCTGTGCGAAGTAGAGGAGGTGGTCTAGAAACATGAGACATAGTAAGAAATTCATTCAAGGAATATCAAGAGCACGAACAATCGCATGATAAATGGATTTCGCAAAAAGGTAAAGGCACGCGAAGGAGTCGAGGAATGCGAACGGCAGTAGCAGCAAGGCGGGATTCTTGGGGACGCTAAGGAGGCGACTTATAAGAAGTCAAGCGAAAATAAATTCAAGCCCATCCGCAGTGGGTAAAGAGGCCATTAAGTTGGAGGAGGAACAATGATGTTTGGAAATGAAGAAAAAGAAAAAGGGCTCCGAGGTTACAAAACTGAAGAAAAAACTGGCCGTCCGTCCGAGAAAGAGGAATCTGAAGAGCGTCTGAGGATGTTGACACAATTCAACATAATTGATACATCAAGCGTCCCAAGCCAGGCGATTCCTGAGGTGACATTCGTAGGAGCATTAAAATTCCGAGGGCTCCGAAGATAAAAAAGATCATCTTGCAATTTTTTTTCGGTCCATGAATTCGACTGATTTATAAGATGAGTGGGAATCTGGTTATAATCTCTCCAATATTCGCCGATATGTGTGCTAAACTCTCCAATTCATGGAGGGAGTAATGTTGAATTATTGAAGTTTAAATCCGATTTGTTGGAGACAAGCTATGACGAGAATCAGCGATAATGAATGTACGCTAAACAGGGCTGGGAGCTGCAGCTCATGAATAAATAATTATTATTACGAGTATTATCATCTTTCCTCTCTCCTATGCGCGCAGTGGAGTGATAGGTACTTGAAAGGGTACTTGAACATGGACCCGACAGGCCGCATGATGACGTATCATAACCCCCATGTTGACGACTTTCGATCTGCTCCAACTGTGAGCTCTCATTGTAAACGAACGGCTGGCCGTACAAACCTCCGGATGATCATAAAAAATTCTAAAAATTAAACACTTCCTAAATGTGAACTAAAAACTATACCTACTGTTCCATTTGAATTTTTCGAGATATGAATTTTTCAATTTCAAAATTCGTTTTGAAACCTCTCTCATTGACCTAGGGTTATGATAGGGTTTAACGATAATTGTACCGAACCCGTAAACCAGATCCCCCCAAAAACAACTCCGCTGTAAAAACTGGCCCGCCAAAAAACCTCAGCCGCAAAAAGGAATGATCCATTTTGCCCGCCAGCCACGTATATAGGATGCTCGGTGCTTCGCACCCCGCTGTTGAGTGTGCATATAGAAACCTGATCCTCCTACCCCTTACCTCCACCGTCAATGTTTTCCTGTTCCCTGTCTCCTTCCCACAACCCCCTCTCACCCTTAGTCCCCCTCGGTTTCACCTAATATGTTTCCTCTGTTACACCAGCAGGGAGCTTTACGCTTCTTTCAATGCTGTTGGCAAGAGCTTTTTGCCAGATGAACAAGCCTGAATTGAAGCATTACTTCATTATAGTTGTACCACCACTGATTACTCGTGACCACCAGTAAATATAATATAAGTATTACTGGTGGAGACGAGTAATCAGTGGTGGTCACGAGTAATCGGTGGTGATACAACTATAATGAAGTAATGCTTGAAACGAAAAACCCTCAAATTTTGAGAAGGGTCATTTGTTTTTCTTGGGCGGTTCCAATGGGTCATTATCATAGATAATAAATCAAAAATCTTTCTCGTACTTGAACCTGCAGACATCTAATAACCCGCCCGGAACTCGTTAAATGGTTAAGATTTCGGACGACGTGTGGGTTTAGAAAATAAGGTGAAATTTACCATAAGGGCCTCACCGCATAAATCATTCCATGGAGAATAATATTCTGAAGAATCATATTATAAATATGAAGAATCATATTATAAAATGAGGGTTGACGTATTATATTGTAGCCAATCGCTCAATGGCTCAAGCAATCACTCAAAAAATCTGAGAGGCTGAGAAAGAAATTCGATTCGTGACAAAGCAAGTGGTCCCTTTTATCTGGAACTCCAACACCTTGCACCCCTGGTGACATCTAAATCGATAACACCTTCAAAGCTTCAGATTAGTTGGACACAAGGACCATTGTGGAGTGGGAGGTGCACGTGAATTCTGGAAATCCCTCTTTTGAAAATCGACAGGTAAAAGGCGAAGGCCATTATGGAAGGGTGGTCGCTCGTAAGGGTAGAAGAGATAAAGGTAACACAGCCTCGTTTCCGTTCAGAACTGATGCCGGAGCTTGGGCACGTTTCACTTTTGGTTCACGTTTCACAGCCTTCACAGTTGGTTCAAGTCACGTATTTAAGTCCAAGCGACAAAAAACCAAACTTAACGCGGCGGTAACACCGGAAACAAAGTTGAGTCGCGGATATTTAAATCAAATTTAGTCCAAGAAAAGCGACTGTAAAGCCACTACAAACTACGCACATTACTAGGGGTCCAATATTGTACCTCATTTCTATCTGCCCAAACTGCCCAAAACACAACTTTCAAACTGAAAATAAATCGAATGTACCGGACTGGCCCAGTTAGCGTTGAGCTAAAATTGCGAAATATGGTTTCTGGGTTCGGACCAGCCCCACAATAATCCTCGAAACTTTTCATAACCCTAGGCCAAGGGGAAGGGGTTCAAAACGAAATTTGAAATTTCGACAATGTCATATCTCTAAAAATTCACATGAAACGGTTTAATTTTTAGTTCACTTTTGAATGACCTGAAAAATTACGAATTTTTTAAGACCAATTGGATTTTTGTACGACCAGCCGTTCGTTCACAGTGAGCGCGCAAAGGTTTATGAGAAACACTAAACTTCGCGTCTAAAAAGGCCGTTAGGTCGGTCAACCCCCCAGACGCCCAACATTAAAACTAGGTACTTTGTTTTCATCTTCCCAGTAAACTACAGACTAGAAATTTCAACCGAGAGTCGGGGATTGACCACATTGCAATATTCATTCGGTTTCTCATCTGTAAAATTATTTAAATAATTCCTTTCCTTTCCTAAATAATAATTAAATAATTTTCCTTTTTGTAATAATTTTGTAATAATAAGCTATTGACTTGAAATTTTAAAAATGGGTCAGAACTGGAAGACAATGCAATTTTACTGGGTTTGTATGACATGGTATATTATTGTATGTAGGTATGATTTGGTATAGTACAGTATGGTATGATATGAAAGAAATTCGTATGGTATTTTAAATTTAATTTGGATGATGAACAGTTCGTTAATTGGATTAGGGTGATCTGCTCAGAGAAGATAATAAACCGTTGTGTCAAGAATTTGCAGAGTTTTGTAGTTCTGAAATCCTCAGGATGGTTGTCAATTTGGTGAATTATAGAACTACGCGATAGTGACTAGACTTGTGAAATCAACTCGTGAAAATATTGCTGTGATAAATACCGACGATGATTTTACTATAAAATCAATCATTTGACGAAAAAAGTTCAAATGGGGACCTCGATACGATAACAATCACAAGCCCGATGACGCAACAAGTTATCAAAATGATCAAACGCGTATTGTATTCAAAACAAAATAATTTACTTCGAGCGACGCGGATTCAGTATTTGATTTGTAGATCTTCCATCGGGCCCAACTGTTTGATTAGGCCCGACAGCAGCACTCTCCGATTGTTATCGAGATATATCGAGAGAGATATCGAAAAAAAATACGAAAGTGAGCACAATTTGGACCGTTGTTAAGCCCCGGGTTAACCCCAATAAATCTTCGGGTCGTTATTCATTTTTGACGCGGGCAAAAAGAGCAATCGATTGTGAACACAAGGCATGAAATGGAGATGCGATATTATGATCGAGGAATAATATTCGGGATCGGAAGACCGGTTTGATTCGAGAGGTGTTCTCTATTTTTAACGGTGTAGACTTTCAGATTTGGTCACAAAGACGCCCGATAATTGGGAAGGCTGAAACACGATATTGGAGACGACAAATAACGCAAAAATGGAGATATTCCGGATTGAAATTGGTGGTTTCAAAGTCATAATCTGAACCGCAGATAGGACCTGCCTGAATGATTTCAAGTGGAACTATTGACTTCTTCCGAGAACCAAATCATCAAGGAGAGCCTTAGAACTGCGAGATGACCAATAAATATTTATTACGAACGTCAAGAACTGTATGTCCAATCTTCGACCGATTTCAGCATTATAAATAAACATTTTAATCCCTGAATTACCGACACACGTTGACACAGATGAATTGTACAACTTACGTTTGATAATTATTATCAAACTTAATGTATTTATAATTGTATATATAATTATTATAAACATAAATACGATCTACTACAAGCTATCGGTCTCCAGAACGAATGCGTATGCATTTCTGACGCAACCGTGATTTATAATAATGAAATGTTTATATGTATGTCGGTACATCTACCAGAAGCGTTGTAATGTTAATTTCATAGAAAATTGATATATATTTTTGACATTTTCATGTCTTTCATATGGCACATAAAAAAAAAAAAAATCGTCACGAAAATCGTCACGAAATTTGCTAACGAAAATTGCTAACGAAATTTGTCCCAAGTCGCCACAATGATGATTATGACCATCAGAAGTGAAGTTGTTCGTTATTGGAATTAGGTAGGTACTTAACAGTTTGATATTCTGATGATTTTCGCTTACAACCGATTCGTTGCTACGGAACTTTATCTTCGCCAGTTATCATCGTACAAAAATCGTTCACCACTCGTTGGATAGCTCTCGATTTACCTAACCATATTACGTTAACCACTGCGGAGTGCGTGGCCGACAAGCTGCGGTATGAGCGTGATTGTTTAAATAATTGTTTACACACAGATGATCATTCTCAATAATTTATATTGACAAAATTATGACCATCAGAAGTGAAGTTGTTCGTTATTGGAATTAGGTAGGTACTTTACAGTTTGATATTACTTCCCAGTTTCGGCCCTGATCATCCTAGAAAGCTGATACTCGGTATACAAACTCTTGAGGGAACTCTAAATTCGAATTATGATATGCGCATGACTTGATACGAAGTTTGTTTGCACACAACATGAAAATGTCTCAATGTGTTGCAGACTCGTATGCAAGCGTTTTAATAACAACTCGACAACAATGTCAACATAATATGTTGACATTGTTGTCGAGTTGTTATTAAAACGCTTGCATACGAGTCTGCAACACATTGAGACATTTTCTAAAGAATCACATATTATGTGATTCTTTAGAAAATGATGAAAGCATCTATCATGTTGGTCCTTTAATATATCCCCCAGATAACACCAATAATCCCTCTTGGATGCAATCCTCCATCTGTATGAAAAAACTCTGCAAATTCTTGACACAACGGTTTATTATCTTCCTTATCACCCTTCTGTCTATACCAGACTGTGTTGCAAATCGGCACCATACCATATTCTCACCGTACTCATACCATACCATACGAATTTCTTTCCTATCATACCATACTGTACTATACCAAATCATACATACAATAATATACCATACCATACTCATACCATGTCATACAAACCGAGAGAATATTGAAACGTCATCCATTTCTGACCTATATTTAAAATTTCAAGTATCTAGCTCATCATCAAAATTTAATTTGTTTTCACATCGCCACGCCATCGTAATTTAGCTCTTTTTCCATCCGTTTTCGGGCAATGGATTAAAAGATGTCCTCTTGACGTTCCCTACCAACTCAAATGGTCCCTTTTAGTCTTGGAAACCGAGTCTGGATCGTTTGGCCACTCATCCATTGTCCGTTGAGACTGGTCCTGAGATTTTCCGCAGCAATTTTTGGTTTCAAAGCAAGCAGCCTTTCCTGGAGAAATGTTGAAAAGTACGGACGATACTATACCAGTCCCATTTTACTCTTTCTGAAACCGGGATATAAAGCTCCTTCACAAATCAGAAGGTTTTTACGGTATTGTTACGAGTACTTTATCCGGTTTCTCTCTTTCTCACCGCGTGTTTTCTCTTCCTCGCCGCTACTTCTTCTTCTTCCCCTACTTCTCTTCTTCTTTTTATGATTATCACTGCTGCCAGTTTCGATAGCCGGTTGTCATGTATCACCCCAGCGGGGAGTCCTATCCCCGGCAACCTCGCGCTGTAGTTCTTGGCCTACCTCGCGGGTGGTTTATTTCATTTTTTCGCCTCTCGAAAAAACCTTACCTTCCTCACAACTCCCTGCAACAGTTCTTAACTGAAATAACAAGCCAAGGGGTTTATGGGCCCCGTCCCTAACAAGATTTATTCGTAGGTTGACTCTTCTAATTAATGATCCCCTTGGTTTAGACCTGCAGTATAGATCCGAGCTTGATAACCACCATCGCCCCTCATCGATTGCGAGGGGGTGGGGGTCTTGACATCACATACAACTTTTTTGGACTTAACATAAAACTAACAAAAGCCCATGTTTCTATAATTATCCTCACAACTCTGAGAAGAGTACGCATTGAAGAGTCATGCTCACTAATATTACTCGTTGATGGCATCCCCACACTTTCAATTATACTAAGAGTGGTTAGTAACAATAGCGTGACATCTTTCCGAAAATTCCGTATTATTAGGCTTCTATCAACTTATCTCCAACACGGGATCTATATCACTCGTCATTTCCCCCAAACACTCAACATCGCTATCAATGTAGAATAGGATTACAATTATAAAAGCTGTGTTTGTTCAAACACACGAAAATGTCAAACTGCAAGCAAATAACTCACTTATTAAGGAGATGGAAGGCATTCTATTACTTGGTACGCGAATAGGATGAGTGGGAAGGATCGTGTACTCTCAACAAAGGACCGGTAACTTTGAATATTGGATGACATGACCAAGATCATCATTCACGAGGCCTTCGTTAAAGCAGACACGTCTATAACAAATGTTCACGAGTACGGTCTTCTTAGTTATGGACTCACGCTGGCTACACAACACCTTCAGAGATACCTAGGTACAACTTGAAACGTCGTCTCGAAAAAAAAAGAGTATCGGAGAGTTGTGAAAGGCGTTTTTCTTATTGACGCCTCAAAAAATTAATCACTAGCCCCTCGTTGAAACCAATAAGACAACGGAGTCACAAGAATAATTTCCTTCGAGCATGTAGGAACTGCTCAGGTCATTATTCAAACGTAGAAAATAAGCCAGGGATTCATTTATCGTTTGTGATGGGCGGGCGAAATGTATTGAATTAACAACTATCGCTCCTGTCGGACACCACAAACCAGGCCAGTATTATTAGGTGCATTATTCTACGTCAATACTACACCAATAACACGACGGTTAATTCATAGGTGCCAGGAGTGATACTTAAAATACTTCAAAAATCCGAATCGAAAAAAACACCTAGCGTCTGCATAAAAATTACTATTAGTATCCCTTAACATATTATGAACATGAGAAATGTTAATTCGTCTTGATAGGATTTGCATGATAAATGCCTCAAGTTGAATAGGATTATAATATAATATTAGTATCAATAGGTACCTACCTATTATAGAATATTAATATAATATAATGTAATATTATTATAATATATAATATTATAATAATATTATATATTATATTATAATGTCCTCTCCCACTAAACAGCGAGTGAAACTAGTAGGTAGGTATCAATAGGTACCTACCTATTATAGAATATTAATATAATATAATGTAATATTATTATAATATATAATATTATATTATAATGTCCTCTCCCACTAAACAGCGAGTGAAACTAGTATCGGAGTTCGAGAAGGGAATGAAGCTTTCAATCTAAACATTACGTTAAACGATAGCCAGAGACATTCGTGGAGCTTTATATTCTCACAACCGTATGAAGGTACAGGACGGTTGGAAGATCTCGCGCCGGTCTTAAACAAATGCAGGCTTCACTGGAGAAATGTAGAGGATGGAAAAGGGAATACAAGTACTTAGAGGTGAAGAACATCACTCTTTCCCGTTTGAAGGCGAATGGATCAGGGAAAAAGTCTTGAGGTATCAACAGGTCTAACGACATTGGGACGTGCGTGCGACAGAATTATCTGCGAAAAGTGTCGTTTCTTGTGAGTTGCGCATTAGTTGTGACTGACCCGGACACTCAGACGGTACATTCAGTGGTTTGAAGAATATAAATAGCGTGATAAGTTTCTACAACTCGATTTCTAGGAAAGAGGTTAATTAATGAGGCCTAATGAATGAATGATGCACAAGAGCAACATTTACAGCAACTCCATTCTGGAAGGAAAAACTAATACAGTGGAACGTCGATAATCCGGATTCACGTCCGGAAAAAACGCCAAATGCAACTACTGCAGTACAAAAATCAATTAAAGACTTTTTAAAAACCCTTGTATACCTACACAATGTATACAGTAGTGTGTAATATTATTTAACTTCTTACTGTACATTAGTGGAGTTTTTTTTTTTTTTTTTTTACTAAAACTGTATTTACCTTCTGTCCTAGTTTACACACATACATGTATGTACGTATATTATATAAGCGAATTCTCAAGGTTTCAGTTGAGATTCTACAAGTTTAAAACATAAAAACAACCATATTCGAAAATCTGAATTTTTTGATAATATTCTATAGTACCTCAGGCATGCGTATTCAGTGTCACTGCGTAGAGAACCAGACCTCTACGTGACATAGTTCTTGGTAGAGATCGAAGACGTAGGTGCAGGTAGTAGAGATGCAACATCGGAACCAAATAATCGGTTATAACATCAATCTTAATGATTAATCGTAAGCTAATAATCGATGCGAGTCACATCATGTGACCAATTAAGTAGGTACTCATTTCAAACGTATAATTATTTGCTTTCTCACTGTCTAAAAATCCTAAGGTTTTCCTAGTCCGTAGGTAACGACCTGTGGTCGGTTAAAAGCTAATGTAGATAAGGGAATGCAAAAACGAATAAAATTGCATAAAATAGTTTTGACATGGATATGTCTCATGGCTGGGGTCATTCCGAAATTGGCGTGATACAAAGGGTGAAACAAAATGTGACAATTTTCGGCGCAATCCCCGTGTTGGAAGAGACTTGAAATGTGGCATCCTTACGACTTTAACTTGACGCTGCCCAGGCCTGGATCAGCTGAGTGACTCCTGAGGATAATTTCTAAGCAAATCACTCTATGAAGCTGTAAATAGAAATTAAGGAGGAGACATACCAAATTTTGGTCTATCGCCTCCTTAGGACTAACACGTTAAGCAGAATACCCAGGATCAGCCGAGGGGCTCCTAAAACTAACAGACATATCCATGATCAGATGTGTTTCCAAGTAAGCGAGACTTTTTATTATAAATTGAAGGTATACAATTTATACCTTCATTATGAAATTTATACCTCCCATTTAATAGAACCAATAGTATCAAGTATCAAGTATGAAAGTAGAAGACAAATGACAAAGGCGTGGTTGAAGACAAATCGTCGTGGTTATTGTTACTACCTCCATGCTTATGCTCTTCCAAAATCCTGATGTATTCATAAGCCGATTTATCATTAACAATAATCGATTAATACAAAATAATCGGTAGATATACATAGATTAAAATTAATCGATAATATGGTGACATACTCGGGCGAGTGTATATATTTCAACTATATGTATCCAAGAATATCTTGAAAGGATAAATTAACATTTGATAAATTGAAAAAAATTAATCGAAATCTATAGCATTTGTATCAAGTATCAAGTATCAAGTATGAAAGTAGAAGACAAATGACAAAGGCGTGGTTGAAGACAAATCGTCGTGGTTATTGTTACTACCTCCATGCTTATGCTCTTCCAAAATCCTGATGTATTCATAAGCCGATTTATCATTAACAATAATCGATTAATACAAAATAATCTGTAGATATACATAGATTAAAATTAATCGATAATATGGTGACATACTCGGGCGAGTGTATATATTTCAACTATATGTATCCAAGAATATCTTGAAAGGATAAATTAACATTTGATAAATTGAAAAAAACTAATCGAAATCTATAGCATTTGAAGGTCAGATGCTCGATGGATCGGGTTTGTTCATGAACTTACTTCCGAACAATGAAATATTTCCACGATTATATCCGTATATTGAAATTAGCTACGCTTACTCACAAAACTCTGATGTTTCGAAAATTGGCTTGTTTAGAATTAGAACGTTCCCCACTCTGTTAAGAGAGTGTCGACAACCGTGGATGAAGCGAACTCGCCAGTTCGGTCTTGAAAGAATGATCGGAAGGACGTGGAGACGGTGGAAGGAGGTCTGGGGGAGGAGTGAGGGAGCTCTTTTTACCGGCTAGTTAACACCTTGTCCAACACACTTTCCACGCATCGCTGAGCTCTCGAAGGCCCAAACAAAAACACGTCTTGCGCCCGGGCTTTGCCTTCTATGACTCCACAGTATTCCTCGAGGAAGAACAAGAATAATGCAGCATTATTAACTAACTACCCACAATACTCTTTGTATGGTGGCTGGTGTCTTTAATAAGATATAATCAAAGAAGGATTTTCATGAAGCTGTCCCGATTGGAAATTCTGATTCAAAAAGAAGGCAATGGCAACGTGATTATTTCAACTTTAGCCATGATGTGATAATGGCTAGTATACATAAGCTCGAAGCAGATGCTTTTACTCGACTTACTGTAGTAGATGCTTCGATTTCTATGCATAAAAAGTAAATGCTATAGCTATAGCACTTGCTACGATCTTTTACTCCGTAGTGAAGTAAGTGAAGCAAGTACTATAGCATCGACTCCACATTGAATGCATAAAAAGTATTTGCTGAAGGAAATGCTTCGAAAAATCGTAGCATGGGCCAGGGCAGACTACGGTCCTCAGTCTGCAGGTGGAACCTGTCCGAAATGGCCGCATTTATGCAAGTGCGCAGTGCTAAAGTGTATAAAGAACGGAGGTCGTGCAGAGTGAGTGAATTTAAACAGTTATACCGGTTTGAGGAAGTGAACGTGAAGTGGATAAGTGATCACTTTTTGGGTCCAGAAATCGAAACAAGAGGTGGGGCGCTTTCGCCTGAACAAAAAATGAAAACTTTTCTCAGATACTTGGCAGATTCCAGGTTCCTGTTTGTTTGTAGACAGCTTCAATGATATTTTTTAATGCAGCAACTTTCTTAGCCTTCACACCTGGTAATTGGGACTTATTCATTACCACACGATTGTCTTTTGAAATACGAACAAACACCTTCAGTTTGTGGTTCACACCCTTCACCTTCACCTGAGTCAGACATCTCGTACGAGAATCACATAAATCACATCGGCCAAACCACAAAAACCAAAACAATTTCGAGCTGGAACAACGCACTCAACAACGACAGAGGTCAAGTGACGCGACTGTGAGTCACAGGAGTTCCAGGTAGTGGTGAAGAACTATCGATTTTTACTATCGAGTACAATCGATAGTTTTTTCCCACTATTGATAGTTTTTGATAGTTGTTGAGACAAGAAAATAGATAACTCTCAACCCTGAAGACTTTAGCGCCAGTGCCGTTTCCATTCCTGTTTATATTTAGGCCATTAAGCTGATCAAAATGAAAACACTACTAAGCTGAATACCCCACCGCAGCGACACCAACGCTCCAATGGGGATAAAGTCAACATTAGTAGTAGTATTTTTTAAACTCCGGTAGTTGGAATTGTCGATAGTTCTCCACCACTAGTTCTAGGAAGGAGGAGGAGAGTCACGTGACCACGTCAACAGCTGGAGGTCTTACTACTAGTATTTGCTACCAGTATACCCTAGTATTTGCTTTGTAGCAGATCCTCCGTTTTTCGCATACCCGAAGCAAAAGGTAAAGCATTTACTTTTACCTTCTACTTCAAGCATCAGCTTCGAGTTTATGCATACTAGCCAATATGAGGTTAATATTCGTTTGATTCTTACCCAAGTGCGGACAGCAGGGGAAAAATTTCGCCGCATCATCGTAGACCGACTGACGATCACTTTTTCCAGCGCCCAGCCCTGCCAGGTCTGCAATCTCGGCACCATCATGATACAATCTCGGCACCTGATCATGGAGTGTCCCGTGTTTTGCTCGCAGCGAAAAAGATTCCTCGATCAGACGGCTCTAAACCCACAAGAATTCCGAAACATGTGTGCCTTCAGCTCACCCACTAAACTTTTAGAATTCCTGAGAAGTGTCCTCCAATTAAGGATGTGTGCAGTCTGTGAGGGATCAGTTTACTGATTAAAGTTGTGGAGAGGGTTGCAACGATGTTGGGACCTTTGGAACAACTACAATTGCGGGCTGTGGTGTTGGCATTACGCTCAGAAGAGATGTTTCGTTCTTTTACTTATTATTTCATATGTATTCAATTATTTCACTCACTCATTATTTCATATGTATACTCCGTTATGTACTACGCTACCCACTTGTCCTGCCAACCTTGTAGAGGCCCTAGGGCTCCATACAATAAAAACATTTATCCATCTATCTATTCGTTTGATTCACCATGAATACACTACAGCCCATGTCCACCCATGTTCAGCCCATGTCCAGCCCTTCTCCATGTTCACTTACAGCTATAAACGTGAACCGCTAAATAAGCTCGTTCATCACAGCACCACTCAATGATTTGTTAACCAAGAACTAAACGAAAAAAAAAAAGAAAAAAATCTGCTGAGATCATCGAAGCAAGAGAGGCGGCGAGTACAGTAAAGGAGGCAGAGGGTAGGCATGAAGACAGGGGGGAATTAGCGAGTCTTGTTAGATGGGCAGAAAAATTGCACCGCGTGACTGCGTAGGAGCGGGGAAGCCAATAAGAAGTGTGAGCCCATGGCATTCTCCTGCATCTCTCTTCTTCTCACCTTCCTTCTTTACCTTCGTGGTCTTCCCTAACGAATAAGCCCCAGCTGATGTTCTCCTTCCCTCAAGTAGGTAAATCAAATCTGAAAACAACGTGGTGCAGTATTCGCCACTTATTTCGGTAGGCGGTTAATTCGGTGAGCCGCTTATTCCGGTGAAAAGGGCGGTTTTGCAAGGGATTTTCGCCGCCGGTTAATTCGGTTGTGTGATGGTTGGAAAGGTAAAAACTGATCTTTATTCCAGTTCTGTAAACTGACTCCGCTTCGGATTGACTTATATTTTATCAGTTTCTCAGTCATCAGTTGTCGTTCTACCAAATCGGAAGCTTGTGTTGGTTGCTCATCATGGCTACTCGTTGTTCGCATGTCTGCAACTGCTTCAAGAAAACTTAGAGCTAAAGCACAGAATGAACATGCACAGACTGATCAAGTTGTGGTACACCCGACTGTCGACCCCCCACCATTCAACTAACTCTTTTCATCTATAATTTTATGACGAGGCGTCTAATAAACGGCACATTTAAGAATGCATTCTTTTCCTTCCCTTTCCCATCCACCACATATTCCGGATGCCGGATATTGCTATCAAATTTGGTTTGGCGCAAATCGACTGAAATAAGCGCGACTACTGTTACAGCCATTTTGTTTCTTCCTAATCCTCCAATGTACTGTACATGGCTCAACATTTCTAATTCTTTAATTTGAAGAAAAGTTCCACGTACTTCCTTACTGCATCGTCTCACGAATATGTTAGTCGATTTGATGAACCAAATTAGTGTAATACAATAAGAGGTGTACAAGAAATGACTTGCCTCCGAAACAACTCTCGCAGTAACAGAGTAAGTAGGTCTTCGAAGGTAGGGGTAGCTAAGTCGTTGATCGTATGAAGGGCGGATGGATATAGAAGACTACTAGGGAAGTCCTCGAATATTCAAATATTACAGATCCAACAGATCAATATTACTCCAGCAGATGGTTAGAATGAAGCTAAAATAAATAGCAAAGAATAATTCAAGAAGAATAATTAATAAAGAATAATTTGAACAAAACTCGACCATGACTACTATCGACATTCATTTACTAGAATTCAAACTCAAGAATACGTGTTTTCAAACTGAATGAGGGATTTGCCCTCGGTGGCTGCTTACAAGTCTGTACATTGAGTCCGAAGGTTTGCCATACTATGCTACCTTTCAAGAGAATACACGTACTGCACAGACAGGGTTGGCTTCTGCATGTGTCCAATACAAATTTTGTATTGGACACATGCAGAAGCCAACCCAGTCTGTACAAATTTTGTATTGGACACATGAAGAATTGGGCACATATTTATTCAAAATTTAATATTTAATATTAATACTATTTAATAGGATTAATATTTGATTAATACTATTTAATAGGATTAATATTTGATTAATACTATTTAATAGGATTAATATTTGATTAATACTATTTAATAGGATTAATATTTGATTAATACTATTTAATAGGATTAATATTTGATTAATACTATTTAATATGATTAATATTTGATTAATACTATTTAATAGGATTAATATTTGATTAATACTATTTAATAGGATTAATATTTGAACAAATATGGGTGGGACTTGTCCGAAACCGGAAGCCAAATTTCCTAATTTTTGCTCAACGGTAACTGGGCCAAGTGCCGCGGACGGCGGACTGATTTTTTTTAAATTCGATTTTTGGAATCTAGGTACATACTTATCTTGAAAGTAAACCCTCAAATTTTTAGGGAAGTAATTGGTTTTTTTTTTTTTTTTTCTTGGGCGATTCCAAATTTTTATTATTAAAGATGAGAAACCAAAATGAAGTGATAGGTACTGCCTCTTTCATTACAAAAAAAATGGGTTGGACAAAAATGACAGAAGCAGAACGGCTGACCGACTGCCTTACCTGCCTACGAACTGTATACTCCTTAGTGCTGAGTCTTCTATAAGTAAGTAAACGTGCCAAACTTGTGACAGAAAGTGAACGAAGAAAGGTGTGTACCACGCATTCTCAGAAAGCCACGTCCAAAGACTGTTTAAATGCTCGAAAGCCTTGTTTATTTAGCGAAGGGAGAATGGCCAGAGGGGCGTTCCCTCGTTAGCACCAGGTACCTGTTGAAGGGAAAAGATTGGAATCAAACGCCTCGTACAGGTCCCTATTCCTTTCGAGAAAATCGGTCTAGGGAAGAGGAGTTTGCAATTTTGTAACGACGAAAAGCGGGTCTCATTACCCAGATGTTATCGAATTGTACTTGGGAAAAGAAAGAGGGAAATTGGTATTTTAGGGTCAATTAGATTGTGAGCTAAGCATACTATACAGAAACTAAAACCATACCAACCAGTCATTACTTATTCAGAAATCTCCATTTCGAGAACCCATAGTCAGCGATACAACAATGCGATGGACAAAACGGGGGTCGCAAAACAGCAATGCAGCAACTAGAGATGAGAGTCGGAACTCAGAACGGAGTATAAAACATAAAAGCCCCATATCTGGTAAACGATTCTGAAAGTAAACAAAGCTTGAGCCTTTTATTGTGACTCTTATCTCCAGCGGCAGTGATATCGTTGCACTAAACGGTGCGAGATTGTAACACCGCAATGTCATTAACAACAAGTTTTCCTTATTCAATTTTCTCCAACATCCACTAGAAATAAAACCGAGCAGATAAGATCACCATTAAAAAAAACCGATAGATGTCGATCAGCCCGTTGTTGAAACTAAGATGTTTATAATATAATATATTATAGCTAACAGCATTTCAGCACGTCCTAAATTTCCCGTAAATAACGAATATACTTCGCTACGCACATAGTATGGGAATGAAAATCTAGCAAAAGAAGTACTAGAAAAGTAGAAACACAATAGGGTGTGCGCATGTCTTTTTATTTTATTTTATGTGTTTGTGCTCCGAAGAGCACAAGTTCTCTTGAACTTATTCTTCGGTGGGCAATAAGTTGTTGTTGTTGTGTTTCAAAAGATGATTCAAAAACGGCAAAATTGAGCTCATGCGCGAAAATTACCTTCTCCTGAATTTATAGAAAATAAACAAAAAATGCAGTTTATAAATTCGCGGGTAAATGGGGATTGATGACGATGAAATTATTCGGCCAGATGATTGGCTGACGCTGTTCCAGCGTAATGAAACTTCTAGAGACCAAAATCCCACAACCGCGCGAAATCAACGCTCCAAGCGGCTTTTTCAGGCCGTTTTGCAGCTGTCCCGCGTAATCTAGAGAAACAAAATACTTATTTCAAACGCTAGCTTCATTTTTGAGAATTATCAATTTAACCAGAACTTTGACCTGACAATTGGTCCTCGTGGGGTTTTTAAGGGCGCTAAAAACAAATTTGGGGGTCAAATTTGCGAATTTCCGACCCATGCGCTGTAACGTGAAATTTGCGTTACTCTGAAATTCGCGGATTCGGCGCTCCCATATCCATGTCTGCTGCTTCTCACCGGGACAACACTGTTTGATCAAGGAGGTGCTGTCTCCCATCGCCATCTTCTCGTATTATGGATTTCTTTGTTCTCGACCACTCCTATCGCTCATATCGCTTCCCGAGTTGAATTTATCTTCCCGAAATATCGGTGCTTTTTTCCCCTTTTTCCAACTTCGTCAAGTCTGTACTACCACAGTAAGCCTTCTGTCCTTCTTCCAAGCTCGACTGCCGAACGGACGGATTTCGTCGCCTGGATAAATTTTGCCATATCCAAAACCACGTTGCCGCTCCTGGTAAATCCCACCTGTAGATCGCCCACGATCCCTTGTTACAACTATTTCGACGAATACCTATAAAAATATCGTTCCGTTTGCACCAGATACGATCATCATCCTCCAGACAGAAGTTTCGCCAGACAAGACGTCGTCTCCAGCAGCCAGTTCAACGCATTGCCTGCTCCGTTATCCCTTCTCTTCTTCTCTCGTCTACGCAATTTCAATAATTCAATTTCTAATAATTTTCCCGGTAACCAGTTTTAGGTACCTACTTACTTGGAACTCAACCTCCAACGCCGTTGAAGCCATCTCGAGATCCTATCTCCTTTCCTTCCCGTCGGCTCCACATGCCAGAAAATACCTACTACGATTACAAGCAGTGATAAGTAGGTATTTAAGATGATAAGATAAAATTCTCTATGATAAGATCAAATTCTCTTTCCACGGCCGTAGGAACTGTGAGTACTCAATCCCGATACATTACCGAATTTAGACAACTACCGATATATGCCTTTTCGTCAGTCGATTATGTCTGTGCTGTAAAGCCCTGAGAACAGTAAATTTATTTTATGTTTCGTCAGTAATACCTTTGAAGGTAATTTTGTTTCCAAAATTGGAAACAGGTAATTTTAATTTTACTCTACTTTAACTTTTAATTAATAAAAGTTACTACGAATTTGTATTTTATTTTGATTGGGTTCATCCCCATTTCTCTGCCTTACCGTCACAACGCACACCCTATTATTTATTAAATTGTCCGCTATGTATTCACCAGATGGCTTGACGTCAGCTTTTATGCTAGTTCCAACACGTATCCTCTATTTTTGGAAGCGGAAATGGTGTGAATGTTAACGAGGGTGGGAAGACGTGTGTGAGGAAGGACCCAGTAACACTAATTCACGATAATCGCTCCCTTCAGAGTGACAGTGGAGCGGCAACCCTTGTACGCTCCCCTATTCAAGCTCTAGTTCAAAACCCTGTGTTGATAAGATTGTGGGAAGCACATGGGTCTGGTTTCACGGTAGACGCCGAAATGGTAATGTGAAATCACGACAGGGCCCGATCAGGTAGGTAGAGTGTAGAAGGGATTCGGTGGAGACGCCTTGGGAGTGGGGATACCTCAACAGGAAGATGATGGATGGAGTTGGTCTTGGGTTCCTGGACCTCGGCCAGGAAGACCCTACAGACAAATCACTCTTCTTCCAAAAGTGGCAGGATTGGAGGGGAAAAAAAAATCGTCCGTGCAAATGAACCAAACGTCGTCTAAATGATTTCGTTTACACAGGTTTCGCCCACCAGAATACTCTCGACACCCAATGAACAACGTATAGACAGCGATATGTTGAGAAAACAACCGTAATCTAAAACAGACGTTGGAATACATTATCGTAATCGATGAGTGTTGGGAATTGCCAAGGTTACTTAACTGGTCTCAAATTCAAAGTATGATGATAGCCTGGAATGGTGACCAAGCGCGGATTGGTTGATCAATTATACACACAGCCCCACAGATGAAAAAAATATCGCTGGTGGATAATATTATTTTCTAGTTTTAATGGTGGACTAACTGAGAATTGCGTGGAGATTCATCTGCAATACGAGCCGAACTCATATTGCGTGAAGACTATGGCATGTCAGTTGTACGTAAGGATGGCAATCATACAACGTTACAACTATTTCGACGAATACCTATCAAAATATCGTTCCGTTTGCACCAGATACGATCATCATCCTTCGGACAGAAGTTCCGCTTGACAAGACGTCGTCTCCAGCAGCCAGTTCGACGCATTGTTTTAGAAATATCGATTTTTTTGCGGGGAAACATCGATGTTTTCTGTGTCGATGTTTTGGAACATCGATGTCGGGGTTTCGATGCATCGGCACATCGATACATCGATGTTTCAATTTTTTGCCATAGGCTGCTGAATGTTCTAACGTTTTTCTCACCTACCTAGGAATATTATTTCTGGATTTTTATTTCCTTGAAATGTCGAGGCGTGTTGGCTGAAAAATATCGATACTTCCAATATTTCTTCCGAATAGTATCGATACGGATATCTCCGATGTATCGGAAGTCTCGTGACGTCCCTTAATAATAATAACCTTCTTCTTCTCTTCTCTTTTCTTGTCCAGACGCTGTAGCCGTATAATAACCTTCCCTTCTCATCACATCTTCTCTTTCCACTTTTATTGTCAAGGCTTCGCTTTCGCTTCTCCTTCTCGTTTCTGGCTTCGATTCCGTTTCCTACCCCGTACGTTCACGTTAGGTATTCGATTTTTTTCCTTGAAACTGAATTATAATGGTAACAAAAAAAAAAAAATTGATTGTTTTTTAAAAACATCGATGTTTTTAAAAACATCGATTTTTTTCCATCGATGTTTTTGGGGTCCGATGTTTTTGGAGCATCGATGCCGGCCTGTCGATGCATCGATAAATCGATGTTTTCTTTTTTTTTGCCATCCCTAGTTGTACTTGAGCTGTCACCCGAAACCGTTCTTCGTCTGGCCCAAGACTATTCAAACTTGTAATAACAAGTTTGAATTTAAAAATGTTACATTCAAAAGGGCTTACACCAAAAAAAAAAAAGGGGATATCTGAGAAAAAAAGAAAGGCTTGCTAGGTCTTTTTTGAAGGACAATAAAGGTGTCGCTGCCATGCCCCTGTACTACAAACCTTATTATGATGACTTGTAAAATAACCTTTTGTACCTACTACTATGTATTTTGGATTTGCTTTTATTGAGTAATTTGAGCTTAAATGATCATTTTAGACAAGTACAAATTATTAACTACCTGTACCTGCTAAGACTTCACACTATGATTTTAAGGAGTCGAAGATAAGAGATTAATCTTGCTTAAGAGATAATCTTGGTTATTTTTCGGGAGAGATGATCATTTTTTGTGCTTAGTCATTAACCTATTTGTCGAGATTTAAACGAGAAGACTGAAATTTCATATTTACGACATTATATCCGCTATTCTTCTCTTCTGTCACATTGTTGGATATTAAAAAAACGTTTTAGTTCAACATATTTCATTGAATCCCCCTATCCCAAGACAAACATATTTCTAGAAATGTTCGACTGTTTTTGACGAATACAATCACATCTCAAAATTAGTGTTACAGAGGGATTGGAATGAGGTTAAAAATTGGAGTTACCAAGGCGATAGTTCGGTTACAATACACTAACTAGTCCTGTGGTTATTTGCAAGGAGATAGCCTTTCATAGCGAAATGATGGCATTGGAATTCACCATGAAAACTTTAAACGGCTCTCCTGAACAATGACATTTTTCGAGTTATCATAGTCTTTTCTCCAACCAGCGTTATATCAATTCCGGACACCAGCTGGAATAGTGTATTCTAGAATAGTGTATTCCTATGTATTTTGCGAAGCTCCTAAAAAATTTCGTATAGGTACCCCAAAATTTATTCGCTATGGGAGTTTCAGGGGGAAAAAATTACCCATGAATTCCGAAAATGACAGTCTGACAAGAGACACCTCATTTTAAAGTTTTTTTTTAACGATATTCAGAATTGCGATATCTTATTTCGTTCTCAAACTGGAGCACTTGAAGATGAAGAAAGGTGGTTGTTACTTGAGATGTTCTTCACCGTTCATCAGATGATTCGCCAGATTCTGCTCTAATGTGGTATTTCACTTTTGACTTCACCATTGTGTTCAATGCAAAAAAAAACCTTTAAAATGAGGTTTCACTTGTCAGACTGTTTCATTATACGGTCCCTTGTGGTAAATATCATAGGATAGAAATACCATCGATTAGATTTCCGTCTTGCACTGCGAAGGCATCATTCTCAGTAAATGAGACAATAAAAATTACAACCTCAGATAAAAGGAATCAGATGAAGGAGATTCTCCTAAGACGAGGTGATGATTGTTTCAACGTTTGCATCACTGGCCACTATTATTAGAGTAATCTTATCTTGAGGGCCCGAGGTTCTACCTAAGCAAACTTACTACTTTTTTATTTTATAAAGCAGTTCAGATCCCAGAAAAATGGAAAAGTAGAATCGGTTTTCAAACAAATCGTTTCACCTCTTCAGGATGAGATAATCGCTATCATTCGATTCAAGGATAACAGACTCATGCTTCGTGGGAAAATTCGTAGTATATAATTCCAGAATGACTACACGAATACATTATAGAGCACGATTTTGAGTACCTAGATGAGATAAGACACACATAAATACGAGTACGTTGATGTCTACTGACGGTTGTTTTATAATAAACATCAACTTATTACGCCAAATTAGAATTTCAATCAACTTAGAGAGGGAAATTAAATAAGAGCTTACCAACGAGTGGTGAACTAACTTTGTCGTGCGGAAATGAAGTTACATTTTCCTAGCAACAATTGGTTGTACGTGAAAAGCATGACAAACCCGCCAAACGGTATCCAAGTTTCGTGACAATTTCGTAACGTTTCGGCAACGTAAATTATTGCGGAAATAGTTTCCATTCTACATGATGGGTTTTTAGCGGTTACAGAATTCCATCCTAAGATAATTAGCTCCTTACAGCTAGCAGGTAGACGAAGAAACTTTCTCTTCCATCGTTATTTTGTGTAACCGCACCTCCGTGCGTTGAACATGAAACAATTCTACAATAACTATTAGACAATCCAGTAGACATATTTGAGTAAACTCATGAAACGCCTAGTTTTCTTTCAGAAGACTCCCATAAGTCACTAGTTTCCCTAATTCCATTCAGGGAAGCACCGAAGGCGTTTAAGAAGGATGTAAAATGTGTTTCAATATTATTTTTAAGACACATGTATGTATACATCGTTCCTAACGTTACTTGCTACTAGTGTTGAGTATTTGAATTGCAGATTTCCAAAAGCTGTTAATTTCGTTTTGAGAAAATGAGCGGGGTGTCGTTGGATTCTGTTTCTGGCAATCGAAAGGCTAACTTCTCAGTTGGGCAGAATCAGGTCAATGAGGGGGTTTAGGGGAGTTTGATGGGGGGGGGGGGGAAATCCCCATAAATTCCAAAAATGAAACAGTCTGAAACCCGATGGTGAAGTCAGAATTGCGATATGTTATTCCGTTCTCAAACTGGAGCACTTTGAAGATGAAGAAACGTGGTTGAAGATGAAGAAACAGAGTATGGTTAAAAAAGATAATCCAAACATCACATTTTAAATAAAACCAGTTATTTCTTCAAAATTTGTTCTTATATCCATGCTGCATGATTGGGGTTTTTCTTAATTTAAATTTGAAATGACTTACTCTGTTCAACAGTAAATTTATTGTGTTACAAAAAAAAACTATGAAAATTAGGAAACAATCCAAGAAAAGTGAAATATTTGTCAAGACTCATGAATGAGCACGGTGCCATAACTAGAATTCAATGAGAATGAAAAGCCAGACACGTGGAATTGACAGTTTGTCAATGACAGGCCATCAACAATAATGTCAATCGCAGTCGACCCCACTTGAGAATACACTGAGGGATCTAGCAACTCTTCCCGGGACGTCATTTCAAGCCGCTGACCGACCTTGCCTCCTCATTTCGAGGAATGTCTGCTTGATGTTGTCTTGATGAATGAAAGAGATGGGGCCCCAAAATGAGCTTACACATTGTCTCAGATCATAACAGAAAGAACTTTCCTCCGCCACTAAGATGCAGCTGAACGTCTAACCAGTTCTTTCTCTAAATACTAATGCTCCGGTTTAGCTCCAATAATTTGAAAACTAACCTATTTTATATCAGAACCTCTGAGCTCATCAAGTCAATCTTAGAATTCATAGAATGACATAAAATTGCCGTTAGGACATTTAATAGGAGGAATCCGGAAAAATCCCTTACTGCGCAAATGATTAATGGCGTTTATTAATGGCAAATTATTAATGGTGCTGTGATTTCAGACGAAATGGACGATGCAAATCGGACGAAAGCAGAGAAGAACTGAATTTTTTCCAGCTTCGTAATTGAGTTGAATTTATCTAATAAAAGTAGGTACTGGTACGCTGGTACTGCAGTAACCATGGTTACCTCGGTGAAAACCCCTCACGCCGCGCTCCACACCGACAAAATATTGAAGGGTTTGCAATAATTTCATATCTTCCAGAGAAATATTGTACAACTTTTTTTCAGAATGTTTCTCCTCACACTCTCAATATCTTTGCGGAAACACGACATCTTCAAAATATCGTGCAAACTTTTCGCCAGTGTGAGGGCACCTTTAGAAACGAGGGCCCTTTGTGATTGAACCACAATCGCATCATGAGTGGTCATTCTGAACAAGCCTGAAAGGTTATGGCACCCAGTGCACTAACTATTGATTCATCGAATTCCCATGACGCTACACTATTTGGAGATCGTACTTTGGAGTTTTGATTTCATGAACTGATTTTGCACTGAAAGACCGTAGCACAGGCAGGAAAGGTAGAGTTGTGAACTATTGATTAAAACTCATGATAATTCAAGCAGTCGTGCTTTGACAATAGGGCTCGAGACAAAATCACGAAGAACAGAATCGGTATAAGATCAAGCTCATTAGAATCGCGAGGGAGCTCCCGTTTGGAAAAACAGGATCTGAGTATCTACCCTTTTCCAAAGGTACAAAAAAACAAAAAAGTGTCGATCGTGAGGTCATTGTTGTGGTTAAGTACTTATGTGGCTGGCGTGAGAGGTAGAGCGGGGGTAGAGGAAATCTGCTCCTGCTCGTGGCCTATTGTTTCAAGCCGCTCCGAGAAAGGCGAAACAATGGGTGAGCCCAGCCGACCTGGTAGGGAAATGTGGCACCGTGGCAAGGAGGGGACGGCTTGCAGCTTCGCGGCCAAATGTGATTTTATTAACGTCTGCAGGCGGGAAAGGAAACTGATACAGCCGAGATTCTTAAGATATTTGCGCTATATCACTAAATACTGAAACACTGGAGGGTACCCCATGTCCTCATTGGGCCCCATCGGTCGACCATCCGACCAGTAAGCCTGGCCGCTGGAAGCGTTTTCAAGCTTAAGGCGATTACAGGCGACTTCCACGAGGCGACTGGGACGCGACTGAGCTCCTCCATTGGAGGCGACTTTATCGCGCGAAGTCTGTGGTGGTGTGTAGTGGACTGCATTTATTTTTGGAGAAGTCTACACAATGGACGACATAGATAGTTATTATTTGCTGGATAGTGCTCTCGTAAATTTCCTTCAGATGAGAAGGAAACGACGAATGTTCTGGATGAACCCAATATTGACAAGGAGGCAAAGTTTGGGTGAATTCAACCACCTCCACGACGAGCTTAAAGGAGAAGTTTCGAAATTATTACAGGATGGACCTACAAACGTACGATTACATCTTGAATGCTATACAAGCTTCTATCACCAAATCGTCCAACTTCAGGAACTCGATCTCACCAGCGGAACGCCTCAGTGTGACTCTGAGGTAGTAAAGTATTACAACCAGATAACTATTACGTTATTACTTGTAATTATTGTTGTTAATCATAATAAGGGAATGTAATGAAAGTACAGAAACACAAAATTTCTCTCACAGCACCTATTAAAAGTTCAAGATCCATGTTTTCACTTAAAAAAACAGAAATCAGAAAAACATCAGAGAAACCAAAACAAAAAATAGAGAGACACTAGTCAATGTGAATCAAAATGGCCGGAAGACAGGAACAGGAAAATGTGAATCACAGTCGGAGGGTGCGCCGAGAAAACATGGGAGGGGGAAGCCAGGTCGCTCGAAGACAGGCGACTGATCCCATCCAGGATGGAATTAGTCGCTCGTCGCCTCAAAACGCGCGAGTCGCGTCGCTCATGTAGCTTGCAGTGGAGGACCTCTAATACGTTTTAAGCTTATGAGATTAGTTGCTTGTATACGGACGAAAACGCTTAGTCGCTCGAAAACGATTCCAGTGGAGGACTGGCCTAATGCTCGTACGACTCCTAACATTCAAAATGTGTGCCCAATTAGCGACTAGTCGTACGACGTATGTAAATCCGTTTAGTTTGTTCCGTAGATTCGTTGCAGGCTGTTGCAATTCAACAGCTGCCAGGTATATGTTGCGAAACAATAATGCTGCATCCTCTTCAGCCTTTACGTTTCACATGGATACTGGGATGAGAAGCGCCCGACTGTGCTTGGTCGTACATAACTGTGCCAGTCGTACGACTGCGGACTGGTTGTACGAAATGCAGGAAATGGTCGCCTGATCCTGCAAATGGCCGTTCGCTATTTGAACACCCATTTTGATCGTGTCCAAACGATCCAAACGCGAGTGTTCGACCATCGTTGGTTGGATAGTCGTACGATGGAGGCCCAATGAGGACATGGGATAATGTACGGTGGCACCAGAGATGCAAAGAGAATGCATATGTTACAGGCGAATGCAGCAGTCTCTTGTTTTCACGCCAGAGATCTAACAAAATTATTTGCTCGAGATTGAAGCATGACTGGCATGTTGAGTTAAAATTTAGTTTCAAATCCATAAAATCTTCCTTAGCTTCAAAGGATGATTTTTTTTTTTTTTTTTTTTTTTTTTTTTAATCTTGATTGTGAAGTTCGTTTTTACAAAGAAGTCACAGTCACGTACAATTTAGTTTGAAACCTGAATATGGGTTAGATTGCTTGGTGAGGAAGGCCATTATTGAATTATTATGGCCTCTCTTGAGAAAAATATTATTATGCTACCATGGCCCATCTCAACTACCTACCCATTGGAATAACACGAATGGAATTAATTTAAACAGATACTTTTCATTATTTTAATGGTCCCCATAGGTAGAAATAAATTCCAAGGCATAAATGCAACATTATTGATTAATGTTTTTCCAACACAGCAACAAAAACGAATTAGAGAAAAGAAGGTGAGTGATGAGATAGACCATAATCAGCAATAAAACAAATGACACTACATAGGCGGTTATAAAAACAAACTGATAATTTGGACATTTTGTAGTAACGAGAAACAAAATTTGTCTCACGGATACCAACGCACGGAAAATGAAAAAACAGTGTAGAATTTTTTGACATAATATGTAATCATGTAATGTAATCATTGACATAATCGTAAAATAGAGTTCATATGCCATTATTGTTTTATGCGACGATATACAAAGGCATATGAACTCTATTTTACGACTTCACCTGGCATTTAGCTTAAAAATAATACAGCAGCTTCGACAGAACTTTCACCACATTTTTCCAGGCTTTTTGCTTAAAAATGATAGTTTAGACATCAACTTCGCCAATTTCTTCCAATATACTTGTCGGATATATCGATATATCAATTGACCGATATATCGCTATATCCCAACTGGATAAATAGGTAAATACCTAGGTTTGCTACTAAGAAATCCCTCCCTAGTCATATGAAAGTCAAGCGGGATATGATAAGAACTCGACGCCACGACCCGCCACCAAAATTATAAGCAAGTAAAGTAATAAACGTCATTTCAGCGTTGAGTAAGTTGATTTCTATCAATCAGGGAGGGTCGTCAAATATCGGTCGATCAGATCAGTTGCATGATTCATTTCAACGTCGATTCAATTTAAAACCTTGAAAAAAATTAAAACCAATAAAACTGATGAGATACTGCATTTATCATTCAAAACGACGTGATTATTCAAGTTAACCACCTGATTGGGAATAAGTGGAGATAAACGGTTCGGAGAAAACTGCCATTAACTTAAAGGAAGTCTGTTTAAACGGAGGGGGTCACGGCAGACTAATTTCCTATAATCGGCAGATTTTCGGCCTTAAAAACTGGAAAGGAAGCAAAAAAGAGGTGCTACCGTATAAAAAGGTCCCGGGTAAAAATAACGACCTAAAGGCTTTCCTTACCCCACTCTAGAGTTGGGTTTTTTTTTCCTCCTATAAGCACGGAAAAGGAAACCAAGCCAGCCCTTCAGAAAGCAAAAAAGTTTCAACAAGGGTTTCGCGTCTGGAGCCACTAAAGTTAAACCGATCCTGGGAAGCTGGAAGGAGACGTTTAAAGACTGTTTCTTTCTCAAAATAGGAACTCGAGGGGGATCAAGGAGATTTATGCTTAAAATTGAAAAAATATTGGAACTTTCGAATTGTAGGATATTCAGAATATCAACCTGGCGTCATCATAGTCAATCTGCATAACCGTCATCATAGTCAATCTGCATCATCATAGTCGAATAGTTTCTTAAATGAAGCTCTTTTGCCGAAAAATGATGGTTGCTTTATGAAGAAAACGTTGTCATAATAAAAACGATAGCAATAGATAGCCATAAGTTAAGTGTGGTTGGGGGACCAAAAATGGAAAAACTGTGACAGTTACTAGAAGTCAGTGGAGCGTTAAATTTGCAATCGAATCCAAAAAATGCTTCGAAACTCGAAATCAAAAACGTACAGTGGTTAAACTGCAGTAACGTTGTTGGAGATTTCTTCTTGATGAGAAATTTAGGAAATGATAAAGTTATTTCCTCAGTTTTGAGGATAAAAAGCAGGTGCGACAGTAAGAATGATGTTTGCATCATTGCGTATTCAACGGTAGCAAATCAATTTCAGAGTGAGATTAACGATCCGTGAAGAGAACGGGAGGCGTTGAGAGACATAAAATAAGCCTCTTCGAGAAGTCGGTAAATCCTGGAGTGAACCAAACAATCTTTGATCGGATCTCATTGGTTGAGTAACAAGGGTGACATACCCGACCAGGCTAAGGTGATCAGTGTATTATACACTGACTATAATAGTCATTTGAACCCCCAATAGATGAACTGGTACAATTAGAAGGGACTGGTTTGGTTTATTATTTTCAATAACGAACTACCTATTGGAATCTAGAAAAAAGTACACGCCTCCTCATAATTGGCGAGTCAACATTTCAGGATACGTAGAATCCGAATATTGAATTTAAATAGACGCTAAAAAATGGTCTACGCCGGTTCATTGTTTTCTATATTCTGCCGCCGTATTCTGCGTATATATCCTCAAAAGCCCCAAACCAATACGAAATAATAGAATGAGATAAAATACTTTGCGTCCGAGAAGTTTGCAGAGTTTTTAGCGAATTTTCTAAGAAAATGAAGCTATGGTTCTCGGTCCAACATTTTTAAAACACAAATTTCTGGAATAATTTTATACCCATAACCTTTTTTCCAAGATGACAAGTAACTATTAAGAACACTATTCTAACACTATGCCTACCGATATTTAGTCAAAGCACCACACCGAATAGCTTCATACTCAATAGTGTTCTACCTATAGTTACCAAATAAGTGTAAGATTGCCCAAATTAGAATGAGATGTTCCAAACGTTACGTGTAACGTTAGGTGTACCTGACATGAAACCACTTATTTCTTCGCACAGTCGCTCTTATAGCCAAGCTGTATGACAGGTTTAATTTCCTTTCCTTCATTATATTCGTAACTAAATACTGTAATGAATTAAATCCAATATAAAGAACATAAAACAGACGAAATTTACTTTTAGTTCATATAACTGCATAATGATAAATAGCAAAGAAACATTTAGCATATTGGTGAGTAAATCCTATCATAATATTATAAGAGGCATTTTCGTCCTTTTACCCCCATACATACGGATGAAGACGTGGTTTTCGGTAATCTTCCGCAGGTTCCGTCGGCAAGAAATGAGAACGTTTCATCACCTACTTCATAGTTATCTTCCGGTTGCAACAAAAAAATCTGTGATAGTAAGGAGATGATTTTACCGGTACTCGGTGAGTTGGTGAAGAAGATGAATACAATTTCGATATCAGAATTAAAATTTAATACAAGTCCTGAAATATTTTGATTTTCAGCTAACCAAAAAGCGCAACGGACGGGGAAAGCGCGTCTAATTGGAGCCTAATGACTACGCGAGTTTCATGTTTATTGTTCCCACGAGGGGTTTTCAATGAGTGGAAGGTGGATAACGATTGGTATGGAGAGCGGTCGTTGCGAATATAAATGTATCGTAATTCCCGAACCCGTTTTGTATCTAGAGAAGGAATTTCATTATTCAGCCACGATGGACGATGTTTCCATCTAAAATCTAATATCGAATAGCCTTTGAGCAGGCAGCATCACCCCCAACGACTCATCCGAGAAGTGACAGCAGTTCATTAGTAGGATTCCCGCGTTTCACCCACAACGGCACCCCTCAGTGGATGAATTCGACTGGGTTCCTTCTACCCTAAGTTGTTGTCAAGGAGACGGTTCTGGCTGAAAGAAGAGGCAATGCCCTAAAGAGTTGTTTGTCACTCAAAAAGTCCCTAAGAAAGTAAATACACAAGCGTTGTAGGTGTGGCTGTGGGAGTGGCACATACTGCCTTAGAGCGAGACAAATATACGGGATCATACAGATGTAGAAGTGAATTATAGATTCTAATTGTCCCTAGATTACTACGAATTAGAAATCAACTCAATTATGTAGTAGTCATGATGAATAATGACGATTACGTCACACGTACATAATCCGTACATAATCCCTTTCAAAAGAATGACCACATTTACAGGAAAAACACAGCTTGATATTTTTTAATATTTATAATGATTTGATGAATATAAATCCTCATACTGATTACCATTTTGAAAAAACATCAATTCAAACACTGCAACAACATCAGTACGAGAGGAATTAGAGGAAAAATTAACGTATGAAAAACTCCACGTAGGAAGATGACGCTTTACGACCCCAAACAGCTCATATATAACCAACAGCCGACAAAACTTTGTGAGGGAGGGTTGAGAGGAAACTCACAGAACGTTATGAACGTACAAACAGCCCATTTCATTTCCCGGCCCAGCTGGATTTCCGCTCTTGGTCTACAAACAATCTCATCTATATAATTATTCCCCTAAACTTTGTAAGAAAATCCAGATATCTAACGTCACACAAGCATCAGTTTTGAGGGGACAGGAATGTCAAACAGCCTTTGAATTCACGGATAGGTAAATGAACTGTTGCTTCAATTACACACATCATTTTGATGAGTCACTGGTATTCAGTTTTACCTACTCCATTAACATTCAGATAATTACAACACATCGACTGAAAGCATTTTGTAGTGCTATTCGTAGATACCAATTCGCAAGGTAGAGGATTATGAGTCACTATGAGTGGCGTGCTAGATTATTGAAAAGCGTCATTGTGCCAGGATTGAAATCACTTGATTATGGAGCTGAATCCCTTGTATTGATCAGAGTATTGATTCATACTGACTTAACCTACTAGTACTATAATGTATGACGTCATTTAGTCGACAAGCTTAACCAAGATGACATCTTACAGAACATTGTACTATAATCGACAGGGCAACTCGATCTCCTCAGATAGATAGCATGATTATTTATTAATCATGTCTGTATTCTATTTCCAATAAGTCATCTTCTGACTGCTAAAATCATCCCCAAGCTTTTCAACGAATGGGCGCATGACCAAACACCGTGCATAACAAGGACACTGCTAGGGCACTGTCTTATTCTGTTCTCAAACAGGAACACTTTGAAGATGAAGAAACATGGTTGTTAGATGTTCTGCTCTAATCTCATACCGAAATTCCGACTTCACCATCGTGTTCGGCTTTGAAAAATCTACAAAACGAGCAAAAAAAAAAATGGAGACAAAATTTGTTATAAAACCCGTAAAATGGAGACATTTCACATACAACCAGCCATTTCTTTGAAAATTCGATCTTATAGCCATGCTGCACGGCTGTGGATGTTTACCGCCACCTTTCTGCCAAAAATCTTCTTTGATCCCAATAACACTCATTTAAATGACACTAATTTTTTACAGGAACTTTACTGGATCAAATAGGTAGTTAATATCATGAAGTAACCTACTTCAGAACGTACAACCTTGTAACATCTTGTTTTTTAAATGGACAATTAAACAGTTCGTTTTTGCTTAATTTTTCGTAACAAGCACGATGAAGTTAGGGATCCCAACTTCTTGTTTACAACAAACAACTCCGATCCCGTTCAAATATAGTTGGTTGTTTATAATTCGTTTGAAAACATGGCAGGATAAACATTGTGATACCTTTACAGTTTCATACACAAATAAACATTTTCATTCATTCATTTAACACGGCGAGAATATTAAAATGGAGGACGAAGGCTGTTCAAAACCTCCAGCTACGAAACGTATAACGACATTTAAAACTTTTCCTATCAAGAGTGTATATTTGAGTTCCGTATGGATGCGTAAGACCTTCGAATTCACTGCGATAATTAGGTTGAATTCATACGTCTGATTGGTCCTCTACTAGATTCATGCCATCAAAAATGATAATCTATCCACCGTAATATAGCATTAATTGTTAGTGGCTTGAAAACGCCGTACAATTGCTTTCCTCCGACTTCAACCCATTTTTCAAGCAACACGTGTCGCGTAACAGCGAAAAACTGTAGTGCAGAACTTCGCTGTGCAATTAGTGGCCGAGATGTGCGAAACGAGTCCATCGTGACAACTGGCTTGTTTGCAATGAGACGATTGCTCAGGAAATCCGACTGCTCTTATGAATATGAGACCACTTACAGGAACGTAAAGGTCGCGTCGAGCGGAGTTTTCCCCCTTTTGAGGTGGAAGAAGATTTTTACTGCCTCTAAATCCCGAAGGGTTTATTATGAAGTCTCTTAAATGCTGGTTAGCGTCACCTTTTACAACCGAGAATATGAGCTGGTATGAATTGCGTTTATAGCTAATCTTCCCCTAAATGATCAAATAGTTCATGAGCTTAAATTCGTGAAGTCACCAAACCTTCTGCTCTCCTTGATGCACCGTAGGCGTGCGAGATTCCCGAAGGCGAATAATCAATTCAATTTTTATTCAAGAAAACAGTACACAATACGTGTAACAAACGTTTTTTTACAGTCTAAGTACGTAATGATAGTTCCAAAATAACGGTGGACTTCTGAGCCTAAGGCCCTGTGACCCGTCCAGGCTCGTCTATTCCCTGCTTTCAGCGAATTTTCGAAGAAAAGGAAGCTATTGCTCTCGGTTCAAAATGTCGACTAAAATCGACTGACAGTCAACAACACAGCTTTGTTCAAAATTGGTACCTCTTTCTGAAGAGATATTAATCTTTTAATTTATTTAAAAAATTATCATCTCTTCAAGAAGAGGTACCACAATCAAGTGGCAAGGTGCAATCTTACAATCTCAAGTAAGGATAAATGTTGATGAATGGATTCAACAGGATCGTTTTAGTTCCAGTAATTATTGTGGTTTTAGCAGTCCATGGTCAGTTATTAAACTTTCTTGGGATAGTTTTGCAATCACAATTATTATTTCATCATGTAAACGAATATTCGATAGACAAAGACTAGTCATGAACAAAAGCAATTTCGAGAAATGGTAATACATATTGTGGAAGGAATGGAGTGACCATTTCCTCCGAAGAACTCAGGAAGGGCAGGGTCTTCGGCCTCATCTGCCATTCAAATGCGAACGGACGATAGTCCATTTGGAATCCTGTCCTTAAACCAAGTTGTTCTCAACCCATTGAAAAACACTCCAGAACAGGTGAAACTTCCCAAGCTAACGAATTTCCAAGGCAACAATCCGAAACGTGGAGATCAGCATCAATATTTCAGCACGATCTTATAAAACGAATCGAATAAATCCTCGATGAAGCTACCTACTCGTACAATAATAATTGTTTTCTGAATGGTCCATTAACGGGAGGAGGCAGAATCAGGGTATTGAAGGCTTCGAGGCCCCGTTTTTCCACCATCATTCCAACAAAAAACCCTCCCTCCAGTGTGGAGTTAACAAGTCCCAGATTGATTTTCAAGCTGGCTCCACAGACTTGCCGGCTGGTGTCTTCAAGGACCTGACTAGCCAGGTATAGGATTCGTAGGAAGCGTCTCTTCATCGCAGCAGGACCCAGGGCCTCCTGTCAGCCGAGACAGAAATATAGTCCCGTCGTTTACTTGAGAGGACCACCAGATGGTGCCTGAAAATGCTATGAACCTCTAAAATATTTATGACGGACCCCATTGGAGAGTATCCCTAACCTTCTTTTTTCGTTTGTTTGCTGGGTGGCAGGTAGAATTCATCAATAGTACCTGTGATAAAACGCAAAAATATTGAATACTGGTGATAAGGATTGATTTATGGAGAATCAGTGTTCGTGAGCCATGAATCCACCACCGAGTCTAGCGTGTATTCGAGGCATCTAGTTATGTTCAAGGGGAGCTGTTCCATGAAATGTGAACTTACATTCACTCAAATAAACCAGATAAAGACATCCACATCAATTCCAAACAAGAATTCCGAAGTAAACGTGTAAGAATCAAGTTCCGCCTCCTCGACTACTACATGGATTGTGGACGTTTTCGGCAACTATACCCACTAGCTTTCAAGTGCATTAAACGCACAGGTGTGGTACTACATAAACTAGTAACATCATGAACGTGGGTAAACATTGATCAACCAGGGATCAAGACAGATTATGAACTTGAAACGCGTACTTAAATTAGAGGATTCGCTTTTCTTTTAGAGTGACCCAATCGTTCTTCACTTGACCGGTTTGCAACCTATGACTAGGTCTCAGTCCTGTCCTATCCCTGTGAAATTTTGAATTTTTTCTTACAATCGAAAGCCCCTCAACGATGAAACCTAGGGAAGAAATGTTTAAATCTGATAGAAAATGAATTAATCACTTGATTTCAAACTCAAAACTTGTTTCTGGTCCAATCGTTGCTTACTTGAAATTTCACGCATTGAGGCAGAAAATGATGCAATTTACAAGCGTACAGTCATTATTTTACAGGTTTTGGCTCTCCACACAATTATTACTCAGCATGGAAAGGGGGATTTCGAAACTACAAGGACAATTTCAAGAGAAAGAACAACAAAACTTCAATTCCAAATTGCAATTAACCCGTCTTCTACCTTTCATGAAATCACATAATAGCTTACTGGAGCTAACTATGTATCTTTGTAATATCCAATCTCAATTTTGATACCCTACTCTACAAATTACGACAAGGTCCTGAAGTGCTATAGGTACCATATCAGACTATCTCTTCCCGTCACAGCTCATTAGTTTCAAGCAGAACGTTATTATATTTAATTCACTTAGAGTTGACTAAAAAAAATTCATAACCTTGATAATCAGATATCGAAAACAAAAACATACATCTAAACTCGGTCTACAAATTGTGCATAGCGCAATCATTATCACAATCTGTCTCAGTTTCAAAATTTTTCTCAAATAAACCACGAAAAAAGGTCCTCAAACATTTAAAAATGTATCTTCTGTACCGAAACATCCCCCTTTATAAACACTTTGAAATATCGTAGAATCGTGAGAAAACAGTGTGAGTTTACAATTCCGGTCCCGGAAGGATTTCCAACTCTTGCGACATGTTGTTCCAGTCTTCGCATCAAAGGTTTCAGAATTAGCAAGGCATTTCGTATGGAATCGCTTTTCGCAAATAGCGCATGTTTTTCCTACTCTTAAACTTTTTCCCACTTTACATTGCTGATGGCTCCTCCACATCTGAAAGCCTGCTGGGTTCTTCTCCTTTGATATCTTTTAGAACTCCACTGATGGTCCCTTCGTCTGGTTCACATTTCGATTATGTCCTCTTTTGGTGACAGAGGGATGAAGTGATCTTCCTCATATTCATTTTCTTCATCCTCGTGTCGTGGCAGCAACGACTGGGCACAGGTGTGAATAAGCGTAACAATGGTTGATCAGCGATATTGTTACCACATTTTTCGTTCTTTTTCGAGGAATTCGGTACCAATCTCTCAGTAAACTATCGGCCTTTCGAGAACAAAACAGAAATTGGTGACTATAATCACCAGGAAGCTAGGAAAGAAACCCTTTTGAGTGAGACTAAATTTGCTTACCGAAGTCAAAAGAATACGAGGGCAACCTGATACTTTCCACTTCCAATGAATACTGGAGAAAAAAATCTGAGGTTACAAAACTGTAACTATTGTGTGTAGTGTGTGTAGATAAGTTTGTAGTTAATTTGCACGGGTCAAGGGACGTGGGAAACTCGAACTTACCTACTAATATTGTCAAATATAAAGGAACTGTTGAGATGGGCAACCATTGGGCCCAGGACAATCATAGGGCCCTGGGCAACCATTGAGCCCTGGGCAACCATTAGGCCCTTGGTAACCATTGGGCCCTGGGCAACCATTGAGCCCTGGGCAACAATTGGGCCCTGGGCAACCATTGAGCCCCGGGCAACATTGGGCCCTTGGCAACCATTGAGCCCGGGCAACCAATAGGCCCTTGGCAACTATTGGGCCCTGGGCAACCATAAGGCCCTGGGCAACCATTGAGCCCTCGGCACCCATTGAGCCCTGGGCAACCATTCGGCCCTGGAAAACCACCATTGGGCCCTTCACCTTAAATCAAATAAGGTCATGGGCAAATTAAAATACACCATTTGGTGAGTTCGTATTATTTTGATTAGGTATAATCAATTATAAATACATAATCAATTATTAGATTATTATTAGATTATAATCAATTATAAATCAGTAAACTTTCATATTATTTTCCACACAATTCTTACCGGTACCACCTATACCTTGATGTTTTGAGGAATGAACGGGTCATTCTTAGGTAAGTTATTAGGCCAACTTCAATTTGTTTGCATGTTGTGCAGATCACCCTTCTATATACATCACTATATACATTGAATAATTATTATTATGATCACGAATTATCAATAGGTACGTGTTGTCAAGTAGGTAGTGTAAATTATCATTAACTACTATCAATGATTAATAATTATTAATAAAGATTATTAATTAACTCGATATCTGAAAACCCTGTGCTGTTCGAATCAGCTAGGCCAGTATGAAAATTGGACCGACAGGCTGCCTCATGTTGTCGACTTTTGATCTGCTCCAACATCGAGCCCTGGTTGTGAACGAACGGCTGGTCGTACAAAGCTCCGGATGGTCTTAAAAATTCTAAAAATTGAACACTTCTTAAATGTTAACTTGAAACTATACCATTTAAATTTTTCAAGATTTCTTTCTTGGGCGATTTCGAAGGTTCATTATTGAAGAGAATAAACCAAAAGCACCACATTCTATTGAGAGCAGGTACCTACCTCTAGTCACAACTATCCCAAGTAGATGGCAATAAAACACCATGTAGGTACAGCCTACCAAAAGTTGAAAGTTGTTGATGTGCATGTTTCTTTGATAAATACGCAGGTGTATAAAACTATTATTGATAAAGATACGAAATGAGAGCAGTGTGGTCTTACCTAATAATCTTTTCACCTCCTGTAGATTCAAATACAAGTCCAAATGAGCGGAGCAAGTGTCCAGAACGGCCAGAAGAGCGAGGAATCGGAGGGTCCGACAGCAAAACATCATGAAGATAGAAAATTCCCCCAAGTTTTCCAACTAAACACTCGAATCACCGTCCGATTGCAAATCTGTCGACAAAATTGCTCGTCTGTATCAAAACACCGAGCGACAAGCGGTGCCGTCGCTGCGGGACATCGTTAGAAAGATCCCCGAGAATTGAAAAAACCGCGGTTGTTTTCCGTCAGCCGACAGATTACAAGCGAGAATAAACAATAGAACCGAGAGAAACGAAACGCCGTGCCCCTTCAACGTTTGAACTAACACTGAATCGGCTCGTTTCGAAAGAGCAACATGGCCAGTCCCGCCGAGCGTTGACCCAAACGAGGTGCCGAAGGCGGCCGAACAGAGCCGATCTCCACCGACTAACAATGTCTCCCACTTCCCTCCTTTACAGGCCCCAGAATTTTTTCTCTTTACTCTTTTTATTGTGTTTCTTGTTGATTTTGTATGTGGTTAGTAATAAATAAGGAAGAGGAGGAGGGCCTCCTGGCCGGTGGAGGGACTTGTTAGTGCTGGAGGCACTATAACTACATCATCTCATCCTCCCCGTAACGATTTACTACCTATTTGTACGGATGGTTCTTTTCACCGAACGCATCCACTCAACTTTCATATTAATTGGCAGCCAATTTAAATTAAATTGATGGGGAGGTGTCACACCCCTTCCTTACCACCCGTGTCAATTTTATCCACCGTTACGATGTTTATGCACAACACAATAGATACAGATACATTTTTACCAACTTATTTCGCTTTTCAATACAAAAAAATCACATTTTCACACATTTTGGTTGTCCAAGATTATAGATAATCTTAGATAAGGTTAGATCTAACCATTGGAATCGCCAGAGAAAAACAAAAAAACGTCCACGGCACTTTCAAATGAATTTTGAAACTTTTAAAATGCATCTTTCGCGAAACATTTCAGTCCAAGTTTGAACAGGTCCATGCCCAGTTAGCATAGTACTAAAATTACGAAATTTTGTTTACGGGTTCGGATCACACCCACGATTATCATTGAAACTTTTCATAACCCTAGGTCAAGGGGAAGGGGTTCAAAACGAATTTTAAAACTTCAAAAACGCAACCCTCGCGAAAAATTTCAGTTCAGGTTTGAACAAGTACGCGGCACTTTGCCCAGTTAGCGTTGTGCTAAAATTACGAAATTTGGTTTATCGGGTTCGGAACAACCCCACAAAAAACCTTAAAACCTTCCATAACCCTAGGTTAGTAAGAGGGGGTTCAAAACGAATTTTGAAAGTTTGAAAACTCATATCTCGCAAAGTTGTATTGTTAGCATGTTTTGTAGTTTCTATAAAATTGTTTAATATTGTATTGTGTCGTTTTTTGTAGACATTTAAATAGAGTTTAATTTCTAGAACTTTTCAAGACCATCTGGAGCTTTGTACGACCAGCTGTTCGTTCACAATGAGGGCTCAAAGTTGGAGCAGCTCAAGAGTTGTCAACATGAGGGTGAATCTACAGCAGCCTGTTGGGTTAATGTTATACTGGCCCAGCTGATTCGTTGGCACATGGTTTTAGTTAATGAGTTAATTATAATTGGATACCTACTCATAATTATTAATAACTAACGACAATTATTCACCATTAACAATAATTAATCAAAGGTATGTACATAATGATAATCAATAAGAATCAATAATTAATAATCCTGTAAATAACAATTTAAAGTTATTTATCCGTTTTACTTGTAAATGTATATTTTAGGGTCAGTAGCGTTGTCAGAGGTAAACGCATAAATAACTGCCTATTTTCTGATTTGCGTAATGTTTGTCATAGTTCATTCGTTTGAAGGTCCTTGGTATCCTACCACTTCACAATCCCGTGGGAAACAACTTGACAAATCCGACCTCTCTGATTTTTTTGACGTGAAAAATTGGCAAGAATTACTCTCTTGTCCACGTCCTTCCCTCAAAGAGCTACTGAGCCACTTAGCTGCAGGAGGCAAGAAAAAAAATTAATGCCCCTTTACATTGTGAAACCTCCGTAGACGATCGTAATATATCAGGATGTGGATGGTTCTGGAACGACGGTATAGCTATAGCTCGAGCTCAAATCAGTCGTGACATAATGTCTTTCCACTATACCATATTTAGTTCACTTAACTTTAGTCGTTAAATGTAAACGACGCTGCACAACATTAAAACATTAAATCTCACTTGTCAAATGAACTCAACATTTATTCAATTTTCAGGGTTTCTTGGGTAGATGCATGTAAAGTGATGTTTAATAAACAAAACTTTTGTTTATAAATATTTAATATTCGATAGATTACTAAACTAGATTAATAAACAAAAATTTTGTTTATAAATATTTAATATTTGATAGATTACGTCAACTACGCGTGCCTTTGGTACGGCCCAGATTCTCCTATAGAGGGCAAATCAGTAACTGTACATCCTTCATATAAGAAGAGTTCAGTAAAATAATAGGTAAGTTCAGGTTAGGAATGCAAATAATAATCGATTTTTTAAGTACTCATTTGCAACCTATTGCTTAATACTCATTTCAAAAGCAAATTATGCTTTCTCACTATCAAAAAACCCGATGGTCATTCCGAAATGGGCGTGATACAAAAAAAATGTGACATTTTTTGGAGTAATTTGGTGGTTACAGACTTGAAATTTGGCATGTAGCCTCCTTAGGACTTTAAGCAGAATAGACCCAGTATCAGCTGATTGGCTCCTAAAGCTAATTTCTATGCTATTTACACTAGGTTTGAAGCTGTAATTTGATATGCAGGCTCTTTAGGACTGCCCAGGATCAGCTGAGTGGCTCCTACAGCTAATTTCTATGCTATTCACTCTATGGGGCTGCAATGTGGTAAGTAGCCTCATTAGGACTTTAACCTTAAGCAGAACAGACCCAGGATGGCAGGAGTGTCAGACATATCCATGATTGGAGCAGCTAGTAGCAGAGTTACTGTTTGGTCACCTGGTGGCTGGGATTGAGATAGCAGTCTTCTATTTAAACCCAAGCACCTCTTATCGAAACTCGAGGTGTGAGGAGATGATCGAAATGATCGGAACAATTTTGACCCTCCAGAGAGAACAGCCGATCACGACCGTGAACAAGGAGGTAAGAAGCCGCATATTAAGCCCCAGCCTGAAACTGCTGTTTTCACCACTTATTTCCACTCTATTGCTGGAATGAGGTTTCATGTTTCAATATTTAAGGAATCGTTATAACGAGTGATATACACCCCATTCGCGAATCATGAACTCGTCGATAAGCAAAAAACATAAGTGAATGTTATTCGGATGCCAAGGAATACAGAAGGCTTATTATTAAAGAGTTATAATTGAACAACTCATCAGTTATGGAGATTCATCTGTTGCTTGTTCAGTGTGTTTCCGAGCTTCAGGTTTCGAGTTCAAGATAGTCATTCTCTATTGCTGTAGTTGTTTCCCTAGCCTGAAGGAACAATTTATTACGTGTATATCCTGCGGGCTCAGTTAACAACACGTTAGAAAAAATGCAATGATGAATGTTAAGTTATTCCATGGAATCGTCCGTAGTCAGATCTGCAGTTATGACGACCTGTCGACTATTTGGAAATGCTAACGATCCTGTGTGTCAACTACTTGCGCTAGCCATAACCAGGACTTGATATCCAACTCAAACTCATTGCACTGTTTTCCAATTTCCGCTAACCATAACGAAATCTTCACCTAACCATAATCGTTTTGAAATATGTTAGTTCAAGAATCGATTCAGCATCTCAACACATATTTTTGTCAGACGTCACCATTTTGCCATTGCCCCGCCCCCGTATACCCATAAAGTTTGAATTCTAGAGACCTACTCAATTCTACACCTACAGCCGTTTCATGTGGAACCAATAATCAAATGTATTGTTTTCGGGTAATTTTAAAATTCAAAACCCCAAATTTGAATAATTTTTTTAAACATTTGCCCATCCTTGAACCCATATTTTCTTTCATGATTACTAATTTTGGGTTTGTAACATGTTTTTTATTGTTGCATTTATTGTCAGGAAGGACACACACAGATATTTATAAACATATTGAAAAATTTGAAAATTAGGGGTGAGCTCAGAATGCTTTTTACACGGATTTTTTCGAAGAAATTTTCTTTCAAAAATCAGGGTTCTGAAAATGATGAAGCATTGGAACAACAGCGTACCTTCCCTGGACCTGATGAAAACCAAAAACCTGCTAAATTCTTTACCTGGCGGAAATCCTGTTCTTCCATGCCCTCAATGAAAAACCAGTGGAGAAACGCAGCTTTTTCGTACATGAGGTCGTAGCGATGGTTTATTTCATACCAATAGCGTCCGGCAGCAGTTGAGTTGGCCACCGCTCCCAACGACAATTCGCTCCCCTGAACGTCAAGATTCGGATGGAAGACCGGCACTTGGTGGTTGATTCCTGAGGAAAGTGAGGAATATTACTATCCCTGGATTAAGATATGGTTTATTACCAAGTTACATGGTTAGTCTTGATAATCTCAAAACGAATATTTCTATATCACAAAACGATGATTGTGTTGTTTGAATCAGCTGTTTCCCTCTATGAAAATTGGCCTACTCCTTTATACAGAAATTAATAAACCAATTTGGAACCGTTCGGTAGGTACGTTGTGACGACGAGTGGAAAACTATCATCTCCCGGTCAGTTCCAGTGGTTCATTATTGAAAATAATAAACCAAACTTACCTCAATGGCCAAGCTCTTACTTGGAACTAGGAAGAGAAAGGATGAAAACTTTTACAGCGGTAAGTAGTAATCTCGCGATCTTAAACAAAATCCACAGTCATGTAACATGGCTATAAGATCGAATTTCGGAAGAAACAACTGGTTTTATGTAAAATGTCTCTATTTTACTGGTTTTATAATAAATGCTGTCTCGATGTTTTGCCGTTTAACACCTAGTGTTAACATCTAGTGAGTTTTCAACGCTGAACACGATGGTGAAGTCAGAATTGCGATGTCTCATACCGTTATCAGATTAGAGCAGATGAACCGTGAAGAGCATCTCAAGTAACAACCACGTTTCTTCAAAGTTTCAGTTTGAGAACGTAATAAGATATCGCAATTCTGATCATCCTGTTCAGCGTTAAAAAAAACCCTTTAAAATGAGGTGTCATTTGTCAGACTGTTCCCTTTTGGGAAAAATCCCTTCAGGAACCCCCCTTAGATTGGCCCGATTCTGCCCATCTACGAAATTAGCCTTTTGATTGCGAAGTTGGATTTTTGAAATTGAACTTTTTATCTCAATTGTATCGAGTTATCGTCTGGTATGACAAATACCTAGGTATATAAATATACATTTATAGCTATATATAGCTATACATTTGATTTTTGGTGTCTTTTGGCAGTGAATTCAGGATTGATTTTGGTATATTTTTTGAAATTCGAGTTTTAAAATTATGGACCGAGAACAATAGCTTCCTTATCTTCGAAAATTCGCTGAAACCAGTATCGCAAATTTTGACCGTATTCATGGGAGTTTTCTATAACAAAATTCGAAGGTGCAAGTTGGAACTGCCAAGAGCATAGATAGGTGGTACTAATTGAATGGCAAACATGGAACAACTTGTACCGATTTTGAGGCCAGGTGTCCAGTCTACAAAACTAGCGAGACCAAGCTCCTTGACGTGGGAGACAGCAGCAATGACTTCCTTTTGAACAACATCTCCCGAATACACGAGACAGATGGCCACGTACTGTCCAGATTCCGCGAGGACGCTGCACATTCGGCTCCCGGGTTCGAAGCAGGACTTTGTCATAGACTGGACTGTTACACGGGACTTCTCGTCTTTGTTAATGATGGGAGCATATGACACGAAAGGAAATTTAATCCTGCAAGAAGCGAAATAAAAAATACGTAGGTAAGTAAATAAGATTCTACTTGGAAACTTTCAAACATCAATGTCAATCGTCAATATAAATGCCGCAGTATTGCAATGCTCCGTACTCTACTTAACATTGTATATCTATATGGTTTTTAAGTGACGGATCGGATGAAATTTTTACCTTGGGTGGGTGATGGGTTGCTAAATGTACGAGTATTTACCTCGGGTAGGGAACGAGATTGTTGTGAAACTCCGCCAAATCTACATTTAGCGAACCTTCGAAACGTATGCTGGCAGTAATGCTGCTAACTGCCTGAGCCACCAATCGGTTCAAACAAAGCAAGTTCGTTTGGTCCAGTCCATTGAGGGAAATCCGATAAATGGCCTCGTTGTCCATCATGAATGAGCATCCGATCTGATCAGAGGTTGCGTCTGTGCTGAGGACAGCATTGTACGGCTCGATCACACCAGATCCCTGATGAATGGAGAGACGTTCAAAGTGAAATGATGTACTGTGACGAATTGCCGGGAACAAAACATGCACTGCTTCACAATTTTCACATGCATTCTTGAAACAAGGAAAGAAATTGCAGATTTTTATTAAATAAACGAATTATACAAGGGTTTTTGGAACACTATTCCGTAAGTTACTTGGATAATTCTATAATTAATCCATGCTACATGGCTGGTACAGTTTTTCAGTGATTCTATTTTGGCTCCACACTCCTATTAATTTTATAGCTATTTCAGATACGAGGCAATAAATTATTACAGTAGTTGGGAAAACATCCAAATCCACTACGGGTTTCCGTCCGAAGTCATCTCCAATGCAGTCAAGGATAAGCGACGTGTAGCCCGATCCTGTACCCCCTCCAATAGCCCTCATTAGCATGAAACCTTAAACAAGCCATCAGCTATAAAACGACTTCTTATTAAGTGGAAGTAATTGCGTATATGCGCACATAGTTCCACTCATATTGACAGGTTTCTCTCTCACTAGTAACATAATATCAATGTAGGGTATTACTGTATCTAGGTATCTACCTTGAAACGATTCAAAACTCTCCATAAACAATCTCAGCCGATCGTAAACTGATACCAGCAGTTTCTTTCCAGATACGTAGTATCCTCTCGGGAAAAGGCTTGCAGCGTCTTCATTCCAAGAAAAAATCTGATCGGCTCGGTACAGACCCTTCAGTTTTCCTTCGCCCACCTGATCTAGCAACGATTATTGTACACAAATACTGGTTGAAATTTCAATTGGCTGTTCTGATCTTTGAACTGTCTTAATTGGATTCGAGTCAATTCTTAATGTTAAAATGTGGTCAGAGTACGAACAGTTTTGAGATCACGGGCTAACGTAAAATGTACGGAGGTTGGAAAACGACAATGCATCATATGAAGAGGAGTCTACCTGCAACGGTGGGTTCGAGGTCAACAAACATCGCTTTGGGGTTGCACTTTCCATTCTGAGTTTCCGTAAAGAACGAAGAGAAGCCTTGTGACTTGAGGGAATTTTCGCCGATGGTTCCGTCAAAACTTACCCCATGTTCCAGGCAATAGTGTTCCCATAGAGCAGACCCAATCTGTACGCCACACTGACCTACGTGAAGAGACAATACTTCCCTCTGCAAGAAGGGAAATTTAAAATGACGACAGTAGGTTCGCCATAAATATGCGTAGGTTACTCTCAAACTTATGCAAGGTGTAACGCAAGTGGTGTCCGACACTTCTCAGACCAAAATGTCTTTTTAGACTTTTTTTTTAAAACCCACTCAAAATCAATTTTTATTTTAGGGCAGTTGTATGGAAGTTGTTTTTTTAACTAGGTACGGAAGTTAACTAGGTATGGAAGTTGTTTTTTTACCATTACTAAATTTAGTTCACTAGTTGATCGAAATGTCCTCCGTTTTGTAAACGGGGCTGTGAACTGAATTCAGTAATGATCGGAAATTATAAAAACTTCCATAGTTCAATTATGCTTTTTAATGTCAACACTCCTGCCTTAAAATAAAAATAACGACCAAATAGGTACGAGCCTGGGAGATCTGTTGAAAAACACGCGTGAAAAATTACCACAAAGATAACTCAAAATTCATTAGTTCACGTTTTTTCGCATTCAAACCCCATTTTCTCTCTTAATTTAACAGCAAAAATGTTTGATGAGTCCGTTAGAAAGCTGCGGCTTTGGCTTTTTTTTTTTTTTTTTTAGCATACCTTCACAATTCCGCTGTAAGAATTAATAAGACTAACAAGCTTTTGAAAAACAGGTGATTTTGAGAATTTACTTTTCAGACTACATTTTCAATCTTCAGTTCCACCTTAAGGACATGCAGGACCTAGGTCGGGAAGTTGTTACAGGATATCTCGGGCTGTGATTGACTTAGAGTTTAAAAAAAATCTAAACTCACAGTATTAGTAAGAAATTGCCCCTACGTTGTCCAATTTTGTAAATTCATAAAATAAATTTTTTTTAAATCGTGGCTAAATTTTTTTATTGAAAAAACGAGACGAGGGGCCATTTTTGGAAGGCTAATAGACTGCAAAATGCAAACATTGCAGTTAAAACATGTAAAATGAGCGAGCAGGATCTCAAATAAATTTAGATTTTTTTCTCGATTTTTCTATAAATGGATGTCTTGGCACTTTTATAGTGGCGGAAAACTCCCCCGCATTTCAAAACTGCAAGTCAATCACCTCCTAAGATATCCTTAAAAACATTAAATAAATTTTATTAGGCATTAAAAATTCAAGAAATGGAACGCTCTTTCCAACGGTATCCTCAAATTTCAATTTCGGGGCAAATTGAGGGAGTTATGGCAATTTTAGTGATGTAAGACCAAAAACACGGAAAAAATCATAAAAGTGGAAAAAGTCGGATTTTGAGTGGATTTAAGAAAAAAAAGTCTACGTTACCATTTTGGTCGGAAATTAAAGTTAGCACACGTCGGAGGTGTCGTACACCACTGGCTTTACACCCTGTATTTGACTTTTGTTGTACATTATCAAAAACTCATATTGCAGCGATTAATCCGCGGTAAAACTTTTGTTCATAATCATATTTCTCTTGCATGTTTAGGAGCAATCAATATTATTGTTAATTTGGACCCAACACACGTTTCTTCCACCGTTATCCTTTTCCCATCAACATTCACTGTGTATGTATCATTTTCTTTGTACGTCTTTATGAATTTATTTATACCCCGACTTGAATGCCGCACTGCGGTTACTCCTCTGGTATTCACTAGTGAATTTAGGCCATCAACAGATTTAATTTCTACACGAAAATAATACGTACGTTCAATGGTACTGGTCTTACCATGGCCTTAGTTTTTAATTCGGTGTGTTCAAACTAGAAATTTTGACTACTTACACTCAAATTTACCATTACATTGGAGCAGTAACGTAGAAATGAATGGTATAAACGTACTTAGGAAACAATAGTTAGGTATACTTAATATATTTAGTGGAGAAGTAGGTTGAGTAGGTAACACTCAAACTCGAATATGTACCTACCTATTAAAAATTGGTTTTTATTATTCCCGGGATTAGGTTTCAATTATTCAATTTATCCTCTTTCAAACCCATCAAGTATCGTTAGACAGTCATCTTCCTCTGCGAGGCGGAGTGACTAATGATCCAGCCTAGTAGCAATCTTAAATGTTTCCAACAAGCCGCTTCACTGCTCCGTGAGAACGGTGGTTTGTCAAGCCAGGAAGCTTAGGAAGCTGAGGATTATTATTTGAACCTGAATACCAAGTAATAATCTCCATCACTGGTGGGTTTCTTGACTACGGTGGAGATCTTGAGAGGATGTTATAATATAATTCCATATAATATAACATAATATAATATAATATAATTCCATATCATTGTCGAAGATAAACCAAAATAGCATATTATGCTATTTTGGTTTATCTTCGACAATGATATGGAATCGACCAAGGAAAAATAGTTAACCCCCTCCAACAGCTGTTGGTTCATACGGAGATTCAGAAAATCGAATAAAACGAATTTTGAAAACGGCATATTATCTCGAATAATTCAGATTGAACGGAGAAGGTTTTTTTTTAATATACCTACTTAGAAACCTTTTGTAGGGTAAAATGCTTTTCTTGGTTGAACGTACAATAACAATTACTGTAGACAATTGCTGTTGAACTTGTGCGAGGGTGGCTGTCCATTGACAGTCCCTTTAATTTAAACGAATAGTAAATTATGTGTAGGTTCGTACTATTTAACCTGAGTGACAAAAATGTTAGGTTCGTTCACATTTCACTGGTGGATCATTATTGCCAGTTCATCAGGTCAACCGCTCTTTTTCTCTTGAGCAGTTGTCGGCTCCACTGACATCAGAGCTTCAAATGCAGGGGACTCGCTCGCTGTAATTCTGCTGTGCACACGGCCCTTATTACCTCTTCATCGGAACCACTCCAAACAGATGAATATTTCCAAATTATACTGTCTTTCATATCAAATGCAACGGTGCACAATCACTACCTAGAAATTTTTAGAATTTTTAAGACCATCCGCAGCTCTGTTCGAACAGCTGTTCGTTCTCAATGAGGGCTCAAAGTTGGAGCAGAGCAAAAGTCGGGCCAATGTTCATACTGGCCCAGCTGATTCGAACAGTTCAGGGTTTACAGATATCGAGTTAATTAATAATAATCAATATTAATTATTAAAATTGCAATAAATTCTAATAATTAACAATAATTAAAATAATTCACACTACTTGGTAATAATGATCAATAAGGAAAATAATAAACCGTTGTGTCAAGAATTTTCAGTTTTTTTTCCTCGTCGTCAGCGTCAGAGATATAATCTTGAAGATAACTGATCAGATAACTCTTGATACTGAGCAGCTGCAAATCGGAGATTGACCATAAACTTGTTAATTTTGTTAGGAGTAACATTTTCGGTGCCTTAAAGATGAATTATTTTATTTTGTGGTCTGATTCATTATTACACGAGTTTCTAGGTATTGCTGAGGTGCATCTTGAAATGAACGAAAAACAAGACGGTGATGAAGCATTTCAATTGCAGTGGTTCTTATTTATTGCAAAAATATCAAATTTTGTAAAGTGAATATACTGGCTCTAGAGGTGAACAACTTAAAATTCAAGGATCCACGAAAGTTCAATATTCTGAATTACATTAAGTTGGTATTTGCTCACTGCTTGGTAAAACTCAGGTAATATATTACGATGCATAATGCAAGACCACATCAGCTTTAAATTCTCCCATAACCGATGCCTTTTCGTAGGTAAGCCTCCACGAAGCTGCAAACGCTTGAAGTTTAATTTTCCGACGGCAAAAACTTGACGAGGGGGAAAAGTTTTCCAAGGTTTGCGCATCACTTTCCGGCTCTGAGAGGGGTAAATATTGAACGAGCCGGGCTACCGTTTAGGATTAAAAGGGATTTGTCGACGCCTCGCCCTCGTTTGCTCTTCGACGTTCTATGACGGATATTTCCGAGTTTCCTGCAATCACAGATAACAGGTACATACTCGGAGTTCGTATGCGCATATTAGTTTATTAAAGTTCTTAATGCGCACACGCCAACTAGGGGCTCTGATGGTTCGCCTCTCTTATGGCTACCGTGGTTGATTTTGTCGAGTTCCGTAGCATTTTCTACTTATCCGAATCTCCATTTTGCAGGAAACATTGCACATACATTTAGCGAAACAGTTAAGTTTTCATAACAATTCCCTTATTATTATCACAGTTCTTTTAGGGTAGATTTCCTGCAGGATAAACGGAGAATAGAACGGAGTAAACGTAGGTACTAAAAGAATTTTCTTTTTCGGGATTGTTGAACACTTAAATTTTTCTATAATATTTCGTAACTTTTCTGTGTGGACAAATAGAGCGCAACTGAGGAATATGAAAATAACAAGTAACTATGTTGGATATTGAACTATATTGAACTGTACAATCCTCAGGTGTTGTCCACTTGAGTTAATCTCCGAACTTCACAACCAGCTGTTCAGAAGATACCATCATCATCGACATGGCGACACAATGTGTCATGTGAAATCCAAGTTCGAATTAACATTTAGGAATAAGAATGTCAGATACTGAGTGCAATCAGAAAAACCACCTGAGAATCTGTATCTCCATCGCTGCAGTCAGTTTTATCCGCGAAACCCCAGAGCATATTAGAAGTGGGGTCCTCTTGGGAAGGGCTATGTATAAAAGTGGGAGTTGGTCCACCTGTCTACTTGGAATCCCGAGAACCTCTCGGAAGCACCTCGTTAAATCTCGTCCTCAATTACGAGCTCTTAATTAGGAATCTCATCTCTATTTACATTGAAATGCCTCATACCTCCTGCCTTCCCAGACTAGAAAACGTTTGCCCCTAACCCCACTATTTCCATTGAGCAATAACTTCTCACAACCTGTGTAAACACGGCTGGATGAGATGTTTGATACCTTCATGAAGGAAGGGGCTCATTACAATGGAAAAATAAATTTCCACTTGAGTGACCTTCCGATGATTGGAGCCTCTAGAACTTCAAAACGCTCTAAAAAAAACTAAATTCTTGATAGTATCAAAGAATTGACCACAACGTACCAATTTATTGTAAATAAATTACAATAAATTGATACGTATAAATTAATAGTTTACAATACATTGTAAACTTAAAGTTAATAATATTGAGATAGAAAAAGTAGAACCTTCAAATTCCTGGGTACCTGGTACAACAGCAATGGTGAAAACAGAAAAGAAATGAAGAGCAGAATTGAAATGGCGAGATCCAAATGCTTTAAAACTTTTTCAAATTGTGCCTTGTCATTGGAATTAAGAACTAGAATCTGAAATGTTAAAATTTTTCAATACTTTTGTACGGTGTGGAGGCTTGGGCTCTCAAGAAAGGAGACATGCGTAAGATCCAAGCATTCAAAATGTGTTGCTGTCGAGAATGCTGATCACATCTTGGACTGACAAAGTTACAGACATAGAAGTTTTGAGAAGAATGGAACCACTGTGATTCGCAGGAACTGTCTAGGGCTGCAAGGGACAAAGACGATGATTTCCAACCTAAGATTTTGAACAATAAGATTTTTGCTCCTTCGTACTTCTTCAATTGTCTATATTGAGTTGACAATTGATTGATAAAAGAATTGGTTGAATTGGTTGATAAAAGATTTATATTCATACAAGGGTAATTAGTGACTGGATACCCGAACAGCGGGCAACAACGTAAGTCCGCCGAAATTTGTCCATTTCGTTAAGTCGCATACTTTGTCTGATAATTTATTGATGAAGTAGAATAGAATAGAATAGAACAGAATAACTTTATTTATGTATCTGTACAACATCGGGCTAGGTAGCCCGCTCTTCCTGTCATACAGAAGATTCCAGGTTTTACATCCAGATTCGTCAAGCTTCGCTCTTTCAACTAATTGATAACATAATTAAAACACATCTCTGGTGACATATTGAGTAAATCCACATCTCGGAAGAAAACTGACAATTTTGTCTCCATGTTATGGGCACATAAACAAATGTGAATTTTCTGAGGCTGAGAAGCGACCAAACATACCATTCAAAATGTCCAGGTGCGAGAACTTTTTAGGTCTCTCGAACTTGGTAACTCTCGTGATGTTTCAAGGAAGGTATGAAGTCCGCAGCCACTATAAGGTATTAAACCAGATAAAATAATGCAAGAAGTCTACTCAAGTAAATGAACATGTCGAAATAATCGCTGGAGCCAAGTGACAAAAAAGAATGCGTAATGAAACCACTTCCATTTATCTCTGGACGCCTGGTAACCTCACCAGTTCCAACGCGCCAAAGTTCCAACCAGTCAGACCTTATAATGTACCTTGCACGGTAGTGATTAGAATGGTACCTGTAATTTATTATGTGATTATTGGAAAATGGATCGGGAACCTTATAAAGCTACCGTACTACCATAACAATATTATATCCCAGCAGACACTCAACGGTCCAACGACCCGTGTAATCAGCGAATTTTAATTAAATATGATCCTCTTGCACGGAGTGGGTTACGGACAAGAGGGATCTCAAAGGAGGGATGAAATGAAGAGGGAGTACTGGAGGCGAAATGGCGAGGGGAATATTGTTAATAAAAGGGGTGATTTTGAAGTGTCGGAGTGAAAGGTCTTCCCCACGGCAATATCACAAAAGACCAATATCCCGACATCAATCCCTAGTAAACCCCTCAGAATAGGGAGCCATATCCAGAAAACGACAACATGAAATTCGCTTTTTTCGCTTTCTTCGGAGAAAGGGGAGGGAGCTGTCGAAGACGGAACGAGAACGAAAAAGTATAAGAGGGAGAATAATGTAATAAGAAGGAAGATTTCAGAACTTTCAATAAACTCACACACTTTGCTGGGTTTGGAGCGTTGGTACTGTGAACTAGAGGAGACTCCCACCATAGACGAATAAAACGTGAGGGGAAAATCAGAAAACGAAGAGGGAAAATGACGCTGGCATGAAGGGAGTGATGTTTGGTTTGGAAGGTCATTAAGGCTGATAAAGTCATTGGTTGGATCTGTTGGAAGTCTGAGAGAAGGGGAAAGATTTTCCTTTATCGCCCTTTGTACAGGCGTCTGGTCACTTGATGGACTATCGATTTTGGGGAGTGTTCAAACGGGATGACGAAAGTAGGACTCAATGTAGGGTGTACGTATTCGATAGGGTTTTGAGGAGCGAGCGATGTCAGTAGCCACCAATTATAGGTACCATTTTACTTTCTTTGATTCATTATTTTTATCATTCTCTTACGTGCGTGGATAGAAGTGGTCAATCTAGGCATTAACCAGGGTCTCCTCACCATGTACCACGTGTTTATCAACTCTGATCTTTGTGGTAATACGCACGTTTGATTAATGAATGCCATGGGATGTCACAGGTATCATACCTGTGACAAATCTGATTTCATTATGGCCATTAGCTACGCACACAGAACCGATGATGAGGAAATCCAATTATGACCACCTGTATACATTTCCAAGTACTTACTTGAAGTTCGGCCAAGATACTGATTCGTTAAAGATTAGGTACATACTTCGACAATTTCCTTATTGTCATGCTGCTAGATTGGAACGTGAAACCGGATAAAGCATTTCCTCCGTACTATCCCCAACTTTCAGTACAAGCTCAACGGAGAGTCACGCCCACAAGATGGAACGGCCTGGTAATTTAGCACCCTCGCGTATTTAGGGGACGGTATCATCCTAAAACGGCTCACCCCAAGTCCCCACACCACTTCTTTATTCATTCCCATCCCCCCATAAATTAATTTCACTTGTTCCTAAGCTTCTAGTGGAACCTGACAAATTCATCAACGTAAGAAATATATTCAAAGTTCGCCCGGACATCCCTTTTAAAAGTGCTCTCCTGTTCAGTAACGCCACACCACAGGTAGGACGCAGCTCACAATGAATAAATTCTTACAACCTCTACTAACCATGGAACTGTTGGCCTTTCTTTGTTCTAATTCATCAAATGCTTGTCCACGTGATAAGCACCCTCCATCTCTGAAGAGATTCCAGTTCAATCGGCAATTGCAGAAGGAAGGAGACATAGAAACGCAGCAAGGGACAAAGTGCAAAAGGGGACGTTGCAGGCAGCTTGTCATGACCAACAAGAGACGGGAATAAGTCAGGTAGGCCCCTGTTCCTGACTTGAAACGTATGAGACTATAGTGGCGATAGGAGGCAGAGGAAAGATGGGCTATTCCAAAGGAACTTTGATGAGAAGGCAGAAAAGCGTCGATAGGACTGGAGGAATATTCAATAGAAATGAAACGAAGCAACTTATAAATATTATTGTGGGTTGTGTTTTTAATAAAACCACCTTGTAGCAGCCAATAATTTTAATAGAGGGGGGTGACGTTTCGGTCTCCAGTGTAGACCCTAATCATACCTATTGAACAGTCAAATATATATAAGAACAATCAACTCAGATCGACTAAACTACATGTAGATGCCGTAACTATTAAGTGATAAGATCTAGGCTTACCTTACAAGATAAATTATACTAAGATGATGTATTTACACTAAGAATGTATTTTCACAATGAATAATGACTTTTATATACACGATGAGAAGAGAGAACGATGAGATGAAGAAAGTGGTCTACGGATGTGATGGAACCAGCGAGACAGAATTACTGGATGGAGAAGATTTGTTGTACATGGATCTTTTTAAAGTATCCATGTAGTCATAGCCTATGTGTGTGGTGTTGTGGATGAAGATATAATGAGGGTAAGTGGGCAAAGAATGAAGTGCTGGAGAGTATGGTGAGACTAGAGGTTGTCTAAGGTTTGAGGAGGCCCTGGTAGACAACACTCAGTCCTCTGACGTCTTGTTTGTAATTAACAGTGTTATTGTGATTGTTGACAATATGGCACATTTCTTTAAATTTCCTTTTGAACGTGTTTTGGTCCTTGGACAGGATGGACCATTCATCAAAATGCGGGTGGTGGCTGGTCTCAGCAATGTGCTTGGTCATAGCTGTTTTGTATGTGTTCTGTGGTCCATTCTGGTACACGTCTCTTGCGTTTCTAATGTGCTCCTGTATTCTTTTTTTAACTATCTGTTTTGTTTCCCCTATATATATTTTATCACATGGAGGCTGGCAGGGTATGGCGTAGACAACATCTGATGTTTCATCCTTAGTTAGTGGTTTTTTTATTGTTGTGAACAGTTTTTTGTTGTTGTTTGGGTTTTTGTAAGCTATTTTAAGATTGTTATCATATTGTTTTAATCTAGTACCAATTGATGTTGATAAGGTACCACAATATTTAATAGATGCATAATATGGACTATTTCTGTTTTGTGTGTTGTTGGTACCTGAAGGGTTTAATGTTGTGGTAGTATGCGTGTGTGGTTGTGGTTGTTGGGGGTTGGCAGTTTGGAGCATAATAGTGGGTGGTGTTGGAGTGGCGTTAAGGTTAGATATTGTAGCAAGAGTGGAGTATTTTAATTTTTTTATCAGTTTATCAGGGAAGTTATTTGCTGCTAGGATAAGGGTGGTGTCTGCAATGATCCTCTTATGAAATTGGGGATGTGCAAGATGAAGTCGCCTATGAAGCAGGTTACGTGCTGTGTTGAGTTTATAGTGTGAAGGTTGGTTAGAGTAATAATTTATGATTCTCCCAGAGTAAGTGTTCTTACAGTAATAATCGGTTATGATAGTGCCATTGCTAAGCTTTTTGAGTTTAAGATCAAGGAATGAGATGCTATTATCAACCTCATGTTCCACCTCAAATTTCATGTGTGGGGAACAAAAGTTGTTGAATTCTTGTTGCAGGGCGTTAATTATGGTTGAGTTTACTATTAGGAGAGAGTCATCAGCATATTTCTTTGTAAACAAAATGTTATGTTGGAATTTGGGAATAATTTGGTTAAAAAAGTGGTCCAGACATAAGTCTGCCAGGATGGGGGAAATGGGAGCTCCCATTGGGAGACCATGCTTTTGCAAGTAATACTGATCCTGGTAAGCACAGTAATTAGAACTTAAAACAAATTTTAGGATTTCTAAGAATAAGGTCTGATTTAATTTTGGATTATTCCTGGAGATTGTAGGCCAGTGTGATTGTACCACGTTAGTAATGAAGTCTAAGGGGATGGAAGTAAACAGTGATACAGCATCCATGGAGATAAATTGATATCCTGGCGGAATTACAATGTTATTGACTAGGTCTTTTATTTGAATAGAATTTTTGACATTAAAAGTGTCTTTGTCTATGCATGGTTGTAAAATTGTGTTGAGGAAGGTGGATAATTTATAGTTAAGAAATATACAGAGTATATAATATATAGGTGAGTTTATTGTAATACACCTATAGGTAATATTAAAAAGGCTGTTAAAAAGGAAGCCAAAGCTCAAAAGAGTCTGCTGGTATGTCAAAGAATTCTTTTGCAGAGGTAATCCTTTAATTTGGCTTCCTTTTTAACAGCCTTTTTAATATTACGGATATAGCCAAATGGTCCCCACTCATCATATTGTTTTTACCCGTATTTAGTACATTTTAGTTCGTTGGACCCAACGGGTAGTTGTAGGGTAGTACTTGTTGGTTTGTCGAGATGGGAAGTTGTTACGATGAAGTTGCAAATTTTATGAGCCCCCCCCCCTCCCCCTCGTTATTCGAATTTGGGGAAATTTACTATTCACCAGGAAGCGATAATTGCCTGGGCAGTGATCTGAAATAAGAAAGGCCCGTATCCTAATGTGGTTATGGCCGACTCCCCGATTATCTGGGTAATTGGAGGCTGTCAGAGGAGGAGGCGACTCCTCCCTCGGGCTAAATTGGTGGCCACCCAAAACTCCTTTTCACCGCCAATCTACAAACATTATTAATGATCTGAGTCCTACGACGTTACTACATTGAATACAACGGGGCATATTGTGGTCGCTGCCTGTTGTCCTACCGAAACGTTTAGGTACTAGGTATAATCTGCTTCCACAAACCGGGGAGAATTCCATTCAATTCCATTTTCGAGATATCATTTCTAATGTACTTTTCAATAATTGCATAATGATAGGCATTTAGGAAAATGGTTTACAGTACCTAACAAAGGCTTTGAGACTGTTTGCTCACAATTTTCTAGGGTAGCTTAGTCAGAATCTAGTTGAACGTATTTATATCCCCCCAACAACACTCAGTGTAAAAATCACCCGCCTCGCAAGTACGATTCTACAGCAGCCGGGAAAAGTTATGATATCCACTTTCCCTGCCCGCCCTTTTTCTTCTAACTAAAGAGATGTACTAACCACTTCATAACCACCGTACCCGTTTCGAAATCTCCTCTTGGCGCAATAGCGAGTCGTTTTTATTACTACACATTAACTTTCCCACAGCCTTCCAAAGCCAAAGTAGCAGATTTATAGGCCATATACAGTACGAACTGCATACAGTGTTAACCCATCATGTGCACGGTGACAGCAAGGCTTAGCTTGTTCAATGCGAAAATTCATTTATTTGGCCCACCGGGTGGACAGACCCTCAAACTAACGATAATTATACAACTCCAGAAGAATGCAATAGAAATCATAGAAAAAAAGCGTTGAAATCTCTTGAAAGGCAAAGAATGATGGGGTCCACGCTCAAGCCAGCCATCTCATAATGGGGGAACGCTTATCCCGTCTCATCACTACGTTGTACCCCCGGAGAAGTTGAGTTAGTAAATCCATCTTGACCAGAGGAAGGGGTAGTTTAATATCACCCAACCGACCAGCCAGTTTATTGGCCTCTTGAATAAACAAAGAGCTGTGTTTTTTCCGTTTTTTACCTCGTCTCTCAACCTTTTTGAGAGAAGTTGTTCTTTTTCTACCAATCAATGTTTACCGAGCTCATCACGATGACGGAGGAGGTAATGATGGGTTTTGTTCAGACCGGTACAACTCCTCCACCACCCTGTCCCACCGTCTTTGGAGAGAAAAAACTCTGCAAATTCTTGACACAACGGTTTATTATCTTCCTTGTGCAGATCACCCTTCTGTCTATACCAGACTGTGTTGCAAATCGGCATCATACCATACTCTATTATACCAAATCATACATACAATAATATACCATACCATACTCATACCATGTCATACAAACCGAGTGAATATTGAAATGTCATCCATTTCTGACCTATATTTAAAATTTCAAGTCAATAGCTCATCATCAAAATTTAATTTGTATTATTACAAAAAGGTATTATTTAAACAATTTTACAGATGAGAAACCGAGTAAATATTGCAATGTGGTCTATCCCTGACTCCCGGTTAAACTTTCTAGACTGTAGTTTACCGGGAAGATGAAAAAAGGTAGTTTTATTCTGGGCGTCTGGGAGTTGGGTCACATAACGGCCGTTTTCGACGCGAAAGTTTAGTGTTTTTCCTAAACCTTTGCGCGGTCACTGTGAACGAACGGCTGATCGCACAAAAATCCAATTGGTCTTAAATGATTGGTAATTTTTCAGGTCATTCAAAAGTGAACTAAGAATTACACGATTCAGTTGAATATTTTGAGATATGACATTGTCGAAATTTTAAATTTCGTTTTGAACCCCTTCCCCTTGACCTAGGGTTATGAAAAGTTTCGAGGATCATTGTGGGGCTGGTCCGAACCCAGAAACCAAATTTCGTAATTTTAGCTCAACGCTAACTGGGCAAAGTGCCACGGACGGCGGACGGGGGACGGCGGACGGCGGACGGCGGACGGGGGACGGCGTACGGCGGACGGACGGATTTTTTTTTATTCGATTTTCTGAATCTACGTATCGTGAAACGTAAACCAACAAATTTTGAGGGGGGGTTAAAAAATTTTTTTCTTTGGGCGATTCCAATGGTTCATTATCGAAGATAATAAACCAAAAGTTTGAGAATCGTTCTGGTACGTCCATCCCCCATGTAGATTTCATGAACAACAGATTATACTTCCGATCAAACGTAATTACATATTCGAAACATCGTTGTCTTGAAAGACTTGAGAGACCTTTATAATTTGTCGTAATTATTGAAATCTTCTATAGTATGCAATGAAGAAGCAGAGGTTTACAAATTGTTCAGTCTGCCTCCGTGTTGAAAGAAGGGTTCCTTCCAGAATCAATTTGTACTCGAAAATTCAATTAAAAAATTAATAACCTTATTTCCACTACCAACATAAAGATTGAGGAGGATAATATGAAAATTGGACAAATTAGCGCAATAATTGAGAAATAGGTAACACATATTGAGAAACAAGGAAGCAAGGCGAGAACAAACTCACCTGAATCTATTTCTATTTCCTTTTCAAAACAATTTGCCTGAATAAAGCGTAGATTTACTATGTTGCATAGCAAAATTTTATTCAAACTGGTCTTCCTTCGTCATACTGAATGGAGACCCCTGCAAGGGAAAACGTGACATATACGTCACACCCTGTTTTGGGTACTGTGGTGGGGGTGAATTTTTTAAAACATTTTCCTCATGTTCTCCTATGACTAATGAGTGGTATTGAGATTTTTTTTCTTCTTCTTCCTTGGTGGGTTAAATTACAAAGACACGCTAGTAATGACAAATACAACATGCAAACAATGAGTAGGTAATATCTTCAAGTGCCGAGCGGAGATCCTGGACCTATACTTTCAAACCGTATGTAACTAATAGAATCTACATAATATGTCATAATGTGTCAGAATAATAATCATATTATGAGCATTACGCAACTCAGGTGAGGATGAAGCGGATGAACGATTTGCAGCCCCCTGCTCCATTCTGTCGTATACGAGAAGGAGTTATATTTCGGGAAATCAGATTTAACGAGAAACGAATTTATAGAGATTTTGAACGGAAGGAATTGGTCAGGACTTGATAATTACCTAAAAGAGGCCTTAAAATGCCGAAAGTAGTACCTAGTTAAGCACTTCAACTATAACAAAAAATAAAAATAAAATAAATAAATGTTAATAATAATAATAACTCGGCCGTACGGGCCTCACCAAGGGCTGTACCCCCGCCCCCACCCCCCTCCCCTGGACGGCTAAATTTCGGTACGCATGGAACATGTTTTAGCCATTCAGCTGATCCTGGGCAGCGTCAAGTTAAAGTCCGTACATGGAGGAAAGTCCTACATGCCAGCTTCATAGCTTTAGGAGCCACTTAGCTGATCTCGGCCCTTTGCTGCTTAATGTGTCCTAAGGAGGCTCAAAACCCAATTACAGCTCCATACTGTGATTTATCAGCATAGAAGCATAGCTTATAAGCATAGAAATAGATTAGCGTAACGGACGGACGCTCGTTTAATAATCAAAAATAAATATATATTTAAAAAATATATAAGTATATACATCAGGAGTAGAACCTAGTAAGTATAAAAATTTTAGGTAGGTACCTAACATTGGAATAGTGCTGTGGGATACTGATCATCCCCTCTAATGCTGGGTTGATCAGCCTCTCTAATCTGTGTCACGGAGTAGGTAATGATTCTAACCATTAGGTAGTTCACTATCGCATCTACCCTCTGTTGTTTGTGAATTAATTTTTCTATAGTATCACGTTTTACGTCCTTTGTGTTCTGTAAACTTCATTTGAATTACCCATGTTTTATTACATTCAATACCTAAGGGTGCAATAGATCTAACTAGGTCGGGGTGCTGTACTTATAGCAAGCCTCCCAAAACCTTAGGTAGTAGGTTGTAATTATTGAATGTAATAAAACATAATGAAAGTAGAGTCGTTCTTCCTCTTTCATCTAAATGTCAATCGTATCACATTCAGTTTCTTAAACCCTCGTGGAAGGTAGGAGTTCCCTAATTAGATCCACAGAATGTTACGAACATTGAAGTTCAAAACACCTTGAATAATCACAAACTCCATTGACAAGACGAATTGGGATCGAATAATTAGTACTTATTAGGAATGGGTTTAGAGTCCATGTTAGGTACCTACCTACCACATTAATCACAGGGTCAGAGGATTTCATACAAATATACTCAGAGCCATTGGCTTCTTCTTGAAGACGTGTTTTATACACGGATTATATCCTAAAAGCTATCAAAAAACGAGAGAAAAATTAAAGTAGGTAGTCTACACTATTAAATAGTGTAAATTTTCAAGTTGAAATTTTTTACCATTCTGCTGTTCACCTCCAGACATCGTTAGCAAGATGGAGACACAAATACCTTCCATGGATACTATCCTACTTCCATGCTCATTTCTCAATTCATACTCAGTTCATTTTTACCATTATCTGTTTCTCTCTTTTTTTTATCTCTTTGATACGGGTTCCGCTCATCTCTAATCACAGGGTTGAAAACGAACTCTTAGCTCACCCTTGACCATAGGTACAATCCTCGAGTATCAATAGTAGTATCCATGCTTCGACTTTCATGACGATAAACGTATCCATCATGGAGGAAGAGATGGATGCTTTGATGCACATCCATATTGTCTGTCTAATTAATTGGGTTGCTGTGTTGCTTGTATTTTACTGATCAGATCAGTCCTTTTCGAATAGATAATTACGTTTAAATTTTAAATTTGCAACAATCCCTTAAGCATAGATACTATGCTCGAGTATCCATGCTTCGACTTTCATGACGATAAAAGTATCCATCATGGAGGACCAGATGGATGCTTTGATGCACATCCACATTGTCTCTCTAATTAATTTGGTTGCTGTGTTGCTTGTATTTTACTGATCAGATTAGTCCTTTTCGAATTTAAATTTTCAACTCTTTATTAATTTTCCGTATCATCCCCTATCACGTAACTATGCTATACTGATGCTATACATAGTTGGAATATCAAATTTTCGAAATCCTGCCACGCTATTCACGTCTATAAAACTGATAAGCTCTCGTCCTCAAAACTTCGTGGTGTTAGTTGCCAGTTTTTCTGTCACGTGCATTGTGTTATTTGTGTAAAATTAATGGATAGTATCTGAATATGTTGTAAAATCTGCCAGTGATCTATTTTTCTAAATGAAGGCGTAGTGGTTGTAATTGCCTGTTAAGATGAAGTAGGTACAACTTGCTCAAACAATTATGTTCTAACCATATTGTCATCATGGGGAAAAAGAAGGCCAGAAACAATCAATCTTCTGATGCTCATGTTGGAGGACATTTCAACGGCGATTCATCGGATTCGAATGAGAAAAATGGTGAGGACGAATTGTTCAATTTATCAGACTTGCAATTTGTTAAGTACCTTTACCTAGTAACAACAAAAATCATCTACAACTTTCTTCCTATTCCAGAAGGAAGGACATTTTTAAGGGCTCATTAACTTTTGTTGGTTGGTAGGTATAGTAGATCGTGATTATGTTACCTAACTGCCGAGTGCTACGAACGGATTTCTGCTGACTAACTAAGACAACTTTCACTTCAATTGTATGGGAACTTGATACGTTAGAAATGGTGAAGTTGGTATGTTCGGACCTAAGGAATTCGATCGTGGTTTTCTGAAGTTAGTGGGTTGGTCATTGGTACCTACGTAAATAGTTACTCAGTAGGTATAATATATACCAAATATATATGTTGCACTGCAAAATGAGAGTATATAACAGCTATAACTATAATATAGAACTTGCTGTTATATTCTCTCATTTTGCAGGATATTTCGGAATTAGCTCAACTCCATTTTAGATTAAATACCCAGAGACCTAAATAGATGAAATCACATGGAAACGTTTACGCCATAACTAGGTATAATCATTCAATTTGACGCGTTTTAACGTTGTTTCAGCCTCTGCAGTAAACTGTAACCACATTGCTAAGTCTGTGGATGTCAACCAGGTCGCCAAAGGGCTCAAGAATGGGGAGAATTTGACAAAAAACTTTTGTAACATATGCCTCAAGGAAAGTAGAGCTCTCAAGGTAAGTATTTCAATTTTACTTCCACGTCTTGGGGTATTGCTAGTTTAAGGTAGTTTAGATAACTAGGCAATTTTGTATACAGAAAAACAATGTTTCAGTTGGTATCTTATGTGTAGTTTAGTTGTGATTCCAAATTTTACTTTCCCAATCGTAGATGCTCCTGTTCAAGTTTTGATTCCGTCAATTCCAATATATTTTTATGATCATTAACAAGATTTCACTTTACTTGGATTTATTTATTTTTGAATAAGTACGGGCCAAGCACAATTACACTTCAAATACAAATACATCAGAATCAAGTAGATCGATAGATATGTAATGGGTACATAAAAAGAGGGGAGTCGGATTGAAATAGTCAATAATTATTATGAGTACATCGTAGAGGCGACCAATTTCTTTAGTGAAGAGAGGAGGGGAATAAAGAAGTCAAATGCCGAGTTCATACCAATGAACAAGTTGGCTGTACGAGGAAGACGGTGAAGTGGATGATTTGCTTGGTAGTTAGTGGCGGAGAACGGGACGGGGAAGAGCTCGGGAGACCGGGCAGAGGTGCAGGGAGCCAGGATCCCGATCTTGGACAGCAAAGTCGGGCAGAGTACTTGGCTATTTAGGAGCCTACGGAGAAAAGTCAAGTCGGCCAAGCAACTCCGCTTCTCCAAAGCTAGCATATTCCCAATAACGATGTGTAATCGATTTCGTCAGTTGAAAGACCAAGCTTATAGGCAATGTAGCGTAAGAATTTGTGTTGAACCCTCTCCAGACAATGCTTATGGATACCGTAGATTGGCGCGTTATTAGACTTTTTTTCTTAATAATTAAGAAAAATATATATTATTATTATTATCGTCCTATTTTTTGCTGGTTAAGTAAATGGTAATTTAATTTACCTACTCATCGTAAATGGTAATTATCGATGTTCATAAATTCATAGGAGAAGTTTCACTAACACTTTACTTCAAAGTTCGGAATTTATATCAACACTGTGTTTTATAACGCCAATGGTCATATCGATGAAATATCTCACGTGAGGTTCTGCTAACCACGTGCTAAAGTCATGATAGACTTGGACCATTTCTATGATGGCTTGGCGGACCAATAATGTTGTTATTGAGAGAGTATTAGTCGCTAGATATATCGAGGTCTGAGGTATTGTCTGCATGTTACACTCTTCCCGGGTGATCCAAAACTCATTAGGTCCCTCTACCTCTGCAACAGCCTCAAACAAGAACTTGGTGTATGTCGAGCGTTCCTTCCAAGTCACCGTCTTCAAGCTCTGAATATCCTCTTCTGACAGGTCAGGGAACTGGTACTGGGAGTTTAGTGACGCTCCAGTAAGATTGAGGTACTCGAAACCCCATTCAGCTATTTGCCAAGTCAACACGGCCCCAGCTGCAAAAAGTATGGTATACATTCGCGACATCGTCCTCAACCCCAACTTTTGTCAACTACGCGAGCTCTAGATTATAATTGTCTCACGCTCTATTGTCGTTTTTCATCCAACCGTTGAATGCGCTAACTGTTTTCTATATGGCCTGTTTTCATTATTCAACGCCCAACATTTATGGGTTTGGCGATGATATTGGGTTATAAACTGTTTTAGGGGAGCGACCTCTTCATTTGTCTGCAGTGTGGAACTAAGACGTGTTGCAAGGAACATTCTAAAGCTCACTTTGATGTTCCTCGATCAGACCTTCATTCTTTAGCCTTCGATTATACTTCTAAGACATTGTGGTTAGTATCTTAGAACCTTGTGGTTAGAACCTAATTGAGTACTTTACTATTATAAATGAGTGTACTTCCGTCCATAAAGAACTGGTTAACGTCTTATCTATTCCTCCTTGGCTTATCTGGCCGGCTGAGTATTTGGTGGAGATATAGGAGGCTGGTCTACATTTTAGTCTAAACCTAACGAGTGGACCGAAAGCACAGACTGGGAGGAGGAGATACTGTCTACTCGTAATCCCTGAAGATGGCTTAATAAAGCCAAATGGTCGGAGCGAAGAATTTTTATTTCACTAAACCTCCTCAATCCCTAAATACCCCGCCCTCCACAAAGAGCTAGTCCTTGGGGAGTAAATGAAATAATGGGGCGAATAAGTGGAAATTTCGATTGTATACCTACGTGTTTATCGCCGAATGGTTCCAAAAAATGCCATCGAAATTCGGCCATAGTGAGCCAAAATTCAGAGGGTAGGTATGGGTTATAATGAATGGTTTGCTGAGTTGCCCCTGTAACCGGGAGGTTAGGCAAATACGTCCATCCCATAGCGATAGCCTGGTCTGCTTTCACAGACCTACCTATCCCCAGAGCAGTCGGACCAAAAACACGAGAAGCAAGGGAAATTCAGCAATCCATTACAGGGTTTAGTCCCAGGATGGTTCCTTATAAATTTCATCAAAATCAAACTAAATTTAGTTTGGGCTTGGGCAAACGAAAAGATACTATATCTCTGTGAAAAAGACCGAAAAGGAAGATAATATATCAGTATGAAAAAAGAGTCGTTATGAGCTGACATTGTTTCAATATTCTGCGTTAGAGCAAAGGCCCTATGAAAAGTCTACTTTTCAGAATATTTCCCAATGGCTTCAGAACATGTAGTATGGCGGGACTCAACGATAAAAAGGTTCTTAAATTACTAACTTCTGGGTGGAAGCAACTTCCGTTGATCCACTTGACCCCATATTTTAACCACAACTCATTTACCAACGATAGATCTACACACTATTGTCCAGGGTCATTGTGCGAGGCGTGTCTAGAAAGTAAGTATGTAAGTATACTCAATTGTTTTACAGCGCGCATTTCGCACTTGGCGGAATACTCCATCGACATGTTTAGCAAAAAAATGCATGCGACCACAGTTTTCAACTGAACTCGTTCTGGTCTTGTTTTAAAGGTTAGGAGTAAAGCTATACGGCAGTGCAGCCAACATAGTAAAAAAATATTCCCTATGGTCGTGAGAACTTACTTTCTGGACACGCCTCGTATTTTCCAGTTGTAAACATTCAAATGTATTATTATGGTGTGACATATGCTCGTTTGTCTTATTGTATGTAATTTGAAGTATGCCTTTCCTTTAGGTGTTTTAGTTGCTCATGCGAAATCCATGAGCGGGGTGCTAAACATAAAAAGCTATCCACATGTATAAGTTCGTTGAATCGGCAACTAGCGGCATTTGGGAAAAAAGGAAAGCCCAGTGGCGCTGAAGTAGTTGATAAAAGTAAGTTTGCTATATCTTGAGTGGTATTGATTGGTTGGGATAATTATAATCAGCCAATTTACTTTTTTAGTCTACGTTGATAATTGGTCATCGGTGATGTAAATGCAGATACTTCTAAGGAAAACGATATATTTAAAAAAACATTGTTTTTTCTAAAAAATAAAAAAAAGTGTTTTTTATTACTTAACAACTCCTAAGTACTGCAATAAATTATTAAAATTAAATTTGTAGAGGGAAGTAGTAGGTTTATACAATAAACTATTTAGGATGGAAGAAGTTAGGCAAAAAAAGGTGTTCAAATGCGGGTTTTTATGATTCAAAAATCTTGAAAAACTTTGAATAGCATGTACAAGTTGAGGGAGTTGAAGTACGAGTAAGTCACTCCGTAATTTCGCTCGTTTTGGCTGCATGGATGAAATTGTATTTATTCTCATCCTTTTCGATATTAGTGATTAATTATTCAAATTTTTATAGACGTTGAAATTATTAATGGCGTAAACGCCAAAAGTTCGCCAAATGGAATGAAAGGTAAACAGCAGTCTCAACAGAAAAATAAACCTGAAAGTCCTAATCAGTGTCGCTCATCATCAGCCCCTGTCAGAGTAAGTTTTATTTTGTGTTCAGTCTTTTTTCATTTGATTGAATGCCTACTACAAATCCATCCATGTAGGATCAAGTCAAGTTATTAATTGTGGATATATTTCTCAGGGTTTGTCAAATCTCGGAAACACCTGCTACTTCAACTCTGTGATGCAATGTTTAGCCAGATCCCAGCCGCTGTTGACAGAATTGAAAGGAATGGATCACAAGGTTGATGTGAGGATTGAGCTCAAGGGCGGAGACACTCTTGTAAGTAATTCAGTATTCAGCATCAAGTAATGAGTTCGAAGGACGAAAGGGATGTGAAAAGAATGAATTATTTGCTATCATTTTCAACGTCTACACTGGGTGACACACATACACACTCACACACATTGATCTATTCCAAAAAAATGCAAGTCTTGCTTCATTCAAATTACTCCAGACTGCTCCCACAAATGGATTTTCATCTGAGCAACATTTCGTTTGTAACCTATTTCTATTCAATTCCCGAAAGTATGGTTTTTCATGAGACACTCTGGTATTTGTCAAATTGGTGTTTTCCCAAAAATGGATATCTGGTCCTGGGTTTTGCATGGGATCGCGTATAGCCTGCACTCAGGTGTCCGCTCACTATGGAACTGAGCAGGATGTCTATTGTTTCCATTTGGGAGTTTCACATCTGACACTAGTTTGTTTCCATGTTTCTTGATCCATGACTTTCTTATGTTTTTTGTAGGAAGGATGTCTGGAGAAATGGGATCCCATGTCTGAATGTTTATACGACACGTTGACTGCTCTCCTTTTGGAGGGCTCAGTGTTTGTTCCAACAAAATTTCTTACCTTTGTCCGCAAGAGGCATCCACAGTTTGAGGGCTACGACCAGCATGATGCTCACGAACTTCTGCGTCACACATTGGACTCGATTAAAATGAACGACCTCAAAGTATATTTTTATGTTCAGAAATGGTTTAAAATCACATTAAATTTATGCCGTCAATATCTATTAAAGTTGTCATTAGGTCACCAGTCATGTTCCAAAACGTAATTTCCCGCATAAAGTTAATGCTCTCATGTTGCCAGAGATACCGAAGATTGATGCTTGCGAAGAAAGGACTGAGCGAGAAGGTGGACCCGAAATCTGTCCCCGAGGAAACCCACAAGCAGATGAAAGAGCTTGAACACAAAGTCACGCAAGTCCGAAGCTTCGTTCCCGAACAAACTTTCAAGGGAAAACTGGTATCCAGAGTTGAATGCCAGGAGTGCAACCATAGTTCAGAGTACATTGAAGGATTTCTCGACCTGTCACTCCCAGTACTCGCTGACAAAGTGAATATTTGTTACTATTTGTTTTGGAAGTTTTTCATCCTTCATTTCAAGAGTAGTTGATGAATGTAAATTTTCAGGACTCAATTTCGTTTGGTAATTACTCTAACCTGAACCTTGAAAGACTTTAAAACTCTCTGATCTTTGACTTTTGCTATAACACGAATTTTCGTTGCAAGCCACATCCACCTGTCGCAAGGAGAAAAACAGGGTCTATTTCTGAACCTCTATATGATGACAAATCTTCTTCCAAAATGTCTCCAAGACAAAAGAGAATGATTGAAGACAAAAGACTGAAGAGGTTGCGCAAAGAGCAAGGGGACTTTAATGCAGTTGCTGCTACTAGTGAAGTGGCGGTTGAGTCGCAGGAGGTCTCGGCTGATCGACGTAAGTATTAGAGTGTTGGTATTGCTTCAAGATGTTGAATAGATAGCATTCATTTTTCAAGTACACGTGTTACAAGTACAGATGAACTCCGCCTCCGTTCTGGTTGGGTTCCTGTCACACCTGAATTGTTCTAGTTGGAGGTTTAAAACTACTGTCACCCCAGGTTAATACGCCAGGCTGGAGTTTTCTTGAATGTTTGGTGCTCCAGAAATCATGGTGATGAAAAGCCACGACTAGTAAAAATGACCCCAATAATTTTTTTCATCACCTTAAAAAAATGTAATTAATGCTGATCCGCGCTATCCCTCCCTGACCCTTTATCATAATACCTTCACTATCTACTTCGTAATATTATGTCCATCTGTTTCAGAAGACAGAACGCTCGGTATGGATGAGGACAAGCCTCACGAGTCTGGGTATTCTTCGGAGAAAGCAAGTAGTTCTTTGCGAGGTAGCCCTTCTTCAGAAGAGGTGAGATCCAGCAGTCCTTGTGACGACTCTTGGTCGACGGTTCCACAGTTCACAGATTCTTGGTTGAGGTGAGAATCCATTAGATTTTCAACTTGCCCTAATGAATATAGTTTGGGTTCTGTGAGCGTTGAAATTCCTCTTCAATCTTTAAATTTTGTTTTTCCCCCCAGTTCATTTCCTGGTGGGATACAGCTACCGGCTCAGGGAGTCGGTGACGTATCACCGAACTTAGTCAACCGGCCACCTACTCATATCCCTTTTAATCCAGACGGCACGCCTGACTTGACACATCTTAGTCTTCATGATTCGATTGGTTCCACACTGAACCCGCTTTGTCTGGACACCCTCACCATCATGGAGCAAGAGCCTGGCTGGCGTAATCGCATTCATCAACGGTATTCTGCAATACTTACTTCGTTTGTTATTTTGGACCTAAATATTAATGGCAACGGTCAAATGTGTGGATTTCATCAATCCTTAAAATGATTTTCAAACTACTCATTTTTCCCCTACGTTTTACCTAGTATTTGCTGTATAGATCCTTCAGCCTCGATGATTCTAAACTTCTTCAATCGGTCTAGATGAACAATATCCTTGTTTGTCTCATACCTGTACAAAATAATTGGAGTGCTGAGCTAAATAAGTGAGGAGAATTCAATAATGGTCTCATCAGTTTTCCGAAGTAATTCTTGGCCGATCTAATGATAATTCATCTTTATTCAAATACATTGTATTTACGACCTAGCGACTTGACTCCTGTAAAAGGCACAGACTAAAGTTAAAACGAAGCGCTGTGCAAAATTTCAAGTCAATCGATGAAGGTGGAGTGGATGTAGCCTTGACCGTCTGAATAAGCGACTTGAAACTTTCAGGGTTTTTTTCTAGTAACCATACCATACCAAATTCCAAGTAATTCTAGTAACCATACCAAATTCCAAGTTGATGTGCTGTGAACCCGTCAACGTGGCCAAAATCAGCTTAAATTTCAGTTTTTTGTTCCGGAAATTTATTTGAGTTGAGGTAATGGGTTAAATCTTTCAAATTGCTCTGAGTCGTGCTATAAAGAAGGTCGGTGCAAAATTTCAACTCTATTAGTCTTGTTACCCTGGCAGTAGACTCGTCAAATTGGAAAAAATAACCTAAAATTTCTGTTTTTGGTTTTTAAAGCGTTTTTGGGTTGGGATAGTAAGTTAAATCTTTTAAAAGGCACTGTCTGAAGCTAAAACGAAGCTCAGTGCAAAATTTCAAGTCAATCGGTGAAAGCGGAGAGGCTGTAGGTAAGGGCGAAAACAGGGTTTTTTAAGTTATATAACTCTGCTCTCTTTAGACCTAGCGACTTGAATCTTTCAGGGCTAGTTTCCGAGATATGGCGTTTTGAAAATGCCAAACCCTATCTTGCTCCGCAGGTCTTGCACAACTGTGAGGTTATGAAAAGTTTCAAAGATCCGAGCCTGGATGCCGAATTTCATAGTTCTTAGTTCATTTTAATTAGCAAATAACGGTGGATTTAAAAATATATATATATATATATATTGTGAGGGGTCCCCAAAAAATATTTTTCCTCGGTCGCTTCCAATGGTTATTATTGAAAATAATAAATCAAAATAAGTTGACAGTTTTACTAATTTACCTTTTTCTCTCATTGTTATTACAAGGTATTTCAATCAGTCAGTTCAGGCTGAAAACAATCAAGAGGGCACTCCTACGTCTAACGCGCCATTCTCTTCAAATGTTGCTGCACTAAATGATGATTCTCCTCAAAAAGATCGCAAGTTGGATGATGTCGATGACTCTGGGGAGGGACCATTGGTCAACTCAGTCAATGACACAATTGAGTCGCAAGATGCCAATAGATCAAATTCACCTCCATTCAGAAAAAACGTTCAAATGAGGTCACAGATTAAACGTGATTCAGGCTTCTCTCCAGTAAGGGAAGAAGAGAGTGAATGCCTGGTAGAGCAAGCTCTGTTGGATTCAATTCAGGTGGGTGGATAGACCGAAGTCAATAACTCAACTTTCTCTTAATTGTCTCAATTCATTAATTAGGCTAGAGATCTGAAGGTTAGCTATGCCATTTACCACTTTTGGTAAACCTTCTTTAGCACTTATGGCATTTTAATTTCAACATATCGCAGGAGACGCATCCGGAGAAGCCAGACAACATACAGCCTTCGACGATGAGTTCTCCTAAAGAAGGTAAATATTTGTCTTCTGACATTTTTATCATCAATAAAACATGTCTTATTTGAATCTGTAATTTCAATGTTGGTGATTGAAACTGAAAAGGATTGACAATGGGACCAACGTCATTTTATTATTTTCAATTCTTCTCAAAATGAAAATTTTAATCGTAAGGTATGCGAAGAACATCCAATTCAAACATGATTGTCACAAAATCTTTCATTTCAGCAATTGAAGAATGGTATAGGACTAAACTAGAAGATAGTCAACCTCTGCGAGAATTATCATCCGAAGATGCCAAACAGGTTAGTGTAAAAGTAGCGCAGTGTTCCACATTTTACAAGTACCTAACTATTGCTATATCATTTCATTGATTAAGATAATTTCGGTATATCAAACTATACATAATTCTCAACTGTAAATCTGGTGTTTCAAAGAAAAAACGTGGTAACGGTTCTCTCGCCAGTTTTGTTAACCTGACAACCAAAACTTTGGATATCAAAACTCAGCTGTTGGAATGTTGTTCTCATGCTTTAATACAAAGTGAGTTTTTTTTAGCTGCGGGGGTTTTTCACTCCCCTGGTAAGAAGCCAATATTGAGTTGTCATGATTGTACTCGAACGTAAATTTCAAAACTTGGACTCATCATACCACTCGCGCGCTTGGCCGATTTTTACAAGCCTAGTCTTATAGTCCTCAAGAAAACGTGTGATTCAATAAAAATATAAAGATGTACAATATTTAAAAACTCATTGTTGAGTCAATTGTTGCATGTCTGGATAGTAGTCACTTGAAATTACCAAATACAGATTTTCTGTAGCTTGTATATAAGTTTGTGTTTTCTTGTTGTAGGCCAACTGTACTGAGGTTACCAGCTTTTTTGATCAAGTTTCTTTATCAACGAGGTATGAAGCGAAAATGTTTGTTGTACAATAACAATGCGTAATCTATTCTATATGAATTGATTTTTCATTAGTCTTTCCGTTTGACAGCTGTTTTGTTTTCTATTTTTTAGGTTGGACTATTCAATTATTCAAGAAGGAAATTCGGAATCCAATGACTGGTCATCTCCCCATAGACCGTTCAGCTCTCCAAAAAATGGTTAGTAGCTTTCATGAATCAAGAGATCAAGAGAAATCTAACTCGGGTATTTTATGATCAAAATATTTTGAATTTAAATTCTAGTTGATAAGTACTTATAAGTACTTATAACTCATAAATGGCTTTGGACTTGGAGATGAATAACTGTAAATAGGAATGTACCATTTTCAGGTAACTCTAGTTCGAGAGAACATGTTCAAACAGCCCCTGTGAGTACGCCAAACTTAATTGAAACAATTACACATGAATATTGATTGTGGGGTTGATGCCAATTCTTGTGTATTTCACTTTTATATTATGTGCATTTGGTTTCTACAGAATAACAGCTTAGACTCTGAGGAAAACGAAAGCGGGAATGAAAAATCGATGAATACGTGTTCAGAGGAATTCTCAGTTGAATTATTGCCTGCTGGTTCATCAGAATATCCTTCGAATAACTCACCGGTTACTAATACGAATCAAAGCAATGGTAACTTTTGCTTAATTATTTACCAATGTCATTCTTTTTCAAATCTTCCAAAAAATACATTAATATCATGTTGTCCTATTGGTTGCTAGATCAATTGGTTTCCAAGGATGCTGGTGAATCGTTGCCTGAGAATCTTTTTGAACTAAATGAAGAGGGTGATTTTGAACCTCTTCTGGATTCGCTACCGACTAACTCAAAACTATCTATTAGCTGCTCTGAAGTTGAGAAGAACGAGCCTGAACATTGTGTGAGTCACTGGTCGAATGGACTTGATTAATATTATGATACATAATAATATAAATAAATAAATATAACGCATGACGCAAATCACGTCGTCCTGCACATTCAGTGAACCAAAAAGTATAACATGGTAGGCTTACACCTTTCGTACGTTAATGGTTTTCATAATCTTCAGGAAAAACTTCTTAATGAGGATGGTGCCAGCAGTCCTAGTAAATCTAATGTACTAGGTGAACGTACGGCGGAGATAAGTGTAAGGACAATTTTTATTCATTGTATAATTTTGTATTATAACAGATTGTATAATTTTATATGATGAATAACTGGAGGGCATTAGTTTATTTAGGGTTGGGACCATTGTCACTCTGCAGATGCTGTTCTACCTAGGTTATTTGATTGGCCTACTGCATAACCATTGCATTTATCTCATTATCTGGGCTTGGGTATAGTGCAAACTCTATGTTGATAATCTCAAGTTTTCCACATTGTAGAACGACCTGAAGGATGAAATTGCATCACTGATGCTGAAGAGAGAGAATAGCAAAGATTCATCAGAATGTTCAGTGGAAAGCTGTTTGCGACAATTCACAGCAATTGAATTCATGACTGGGAGCAACAAAGTTGGCTGTTCAGCTTGCACAGAGCGTCAAAATAAAGGTGATTGTTTTCTTCTTTTCCCGTTATCCAAAATTCCTTACGAATAATTCTATTCCCATTATAGAATAAGAATATTCTATGCGATGAATCCCCCTAGTCTCACTCAATTGAAGCGTCGATATAGTTATTGCTGGAGCTTTTTCAAGTTCCACTCTCATGCGTTCACTCATGATGATGGTGATTCAGTGGAAACATTTAGTGATTCTGGTTATGTTATTGAAGCCCTGTTACCTGGTTTCTTACAGTTTGTACCTTTGATGTTTTCACAGGTACAAAGGATGGTAAAACTGTCCTTACAATGGCTACCAAACAGCTTCTGATTGGACAAGCTCCACCAGTGCTCATTCTCCACTTGAAAAGGTTCCACGTCCAACTCCACTCGTTCAGAAAACTTACAAAACATGTGTCTTATCCCTTAGTCTTGGATTTGGCACCATTTTGCACAACTATTGGAGAGGTAAGATTAGATGACATTGTTATAGTTTAGTACCTATGCGCAAAAACTAAAGAGCATTCTATGATATTACAATTTGACCTATAGTATAAATATATTATTTCCTCATCTCTCTGCAGGATAAAACTAAAGTCGACCACGATAAACCAATGCCGTACCTTCTGTATGGTATTGTGGAACATCGGGGGACTCTAAATTCGGGACATTACGTTGCATATATCAAAGTAAGAATTTAAAATAATTATGTTGTCAGCTTGAATTTTATATGATTGTGATCATAGATTTATCGTGCTTGCTGAAGTTGAACATTGATAAGTTACAAGATGAAGATTGCTTTCTGCCTCTACAATAATTGATTCATTGATGGAATGCAATACGAATATTTTTACGAGTATCATACCATAATGGTAGGGAACCAGTTTTTTGCTTTTTGCATCCGTCCGTGCACAGTCAAATTACTTCCTTCTGAAACCATAGAACTGAGAAGGAATATTTCAGTCGAAAATGTTCAAGGTGACAATAATTGCTCAGTTTTGGTTCATTGTGTTCAATAATGAACCATTGAAATCGACCAATGAAAGGAAATGTTCAACTTTTCCTTCAAAATTGGTGGTTTCACGTTTCAAGAGAGGTAGGTACGTAAAATCCGAATTTCGAATTAAAAAAGAAAATCCAACCTTAAGGCGGGTTTAGACGGCGCGCACCCACTCGCGCACCAGCCTCACTTCCGGTCCCTCGCTCAATGTAAACACCTCCCTCGCCTCGAGGCCCCTCACAGTGAGGCCACCTCGGGGTGAGCCGCGGTCAGTCGGTTTTTGGTCGCGCATCAAAGGAAACTCGGTCTCTAACCTCGCGCCGTGTAGACAGCAAAATGGACCCAGCGAGGTGCCTCGAGCTAATTGAGCTCTACAAGGAGCGTGGTCTGGCCTGCAGAATTTTTCGTTGTAAAATGTGAAAGTTTTTTAAATACCTACTTGTTACCATTATTATGCAGTTAATTTTTGTAAATGTTATTTATAAGTTGATTTTCATTTGAGATTTCTTTCATGAATTAAAACATCTTTCACAAAAAAAAAGTATTGTGAACTTGAGTATGAATCTCCTGTAGCAAGAAATCGTAGTGTGACAGCTAATCTTTCTTTGGCTGTGATCGCTTCTCTCATATTTGTGTTCATTTTATTAATTGTCGGTGAAACCATAGTTAGCAGGTATTCAAAATCTTCCGAGCTCATACGCACGAAATTTCTCAAGGTTTCTTCAGTGTGTTCAATCACCATATCGGCCATCAATCTGTTACCATACTGCAATCGCTGGCGAAACAATTCTTTAGCCCACCTTTCGATTTCTTCCATTCTCGTTTCTTCTTTTTAAATAACACATTGCTAGGAAAGCAAACGAAACGGTAACTTGAGGTGTGGCCATGATGAACTCCCGACGGAGATTGAGCGAGTTTCGGTGCGCGAGTGAATGCGTGTCGTCTATACAGTGAGGCGAGGATGAGTTTATTGCCGGGCGAGTTGAAGTCGAGTCGGATGCGAGGTTGGTGCGCGAGTGGGTGCGCGCCGTCTAAACCCGCCTTTACGCCGGATTTTATCTGGAAAGGAACGGCCAATCTAAAATTAACTGAGAACTATGACATTAGTATTGTACAGGGTCTGGTAGTGAAACCTGACGGTTTTTTAAATGGGGTTATATTATTGATATATTATTGATAATTCATTGATATACTTAGTAGGTATATCAAGATATTTTTTGATATTTATTTAAATTGAAATGAGTACCAAAGTTGACAAACTAACGTCACGCAAATGACGACCCCCATTTTCCACGCACATGTCTGTTAGTAAAGTTCGCCATCACTGTCTCCAGTTTATCGGGGGATTGTACGAATTTCTCTCTGGATATTTTCTCGCAGGTGTGCCAAACTTCGAGACTTGTCCTGGTGAAATTTTCCCTTGAGGTAGCCCCACAGATATAAATCGCACAGCGACAGATCCGGAGAACATGCAGGCCCTAGAATGTCACCGCAGAGCAAGATTAATTTGCCGGGAAAAGATCTCAGCAGCTCCAGTGGGAAACATGACGTGTGGGCAGTAGCCCTATCCTGCTGAAACCAAACCCTAATTTAGGGAGACAGAAATCCTGGAGCATGAATTCGTATCGCTCAGAATTCTGCAACATGGTTTCTGCAAAAGCCACTCGTCTTGCAAAACCTTGCTCCAGTAACTTGAACAATATCAAGTTTATAGGATTAAAACACAAGTCTTCATGAAGAATTCGGCTAACGCTTGGGTCAGACATTCCAAGAGCCTGAACTTGAAGAATCGCGGAACGCCTTGGGCTTCGTTCAAACGCTACTCGAACTGCCTCGATGTTTGCAGCTGTCCTTCTTCTTGTTGTTCCCTTTAAGACCCCTTCTTCTTGTTGTTTCGGAAGACGTGTTTTGAACATTTCGAACCCATAGATGAATCGTATGTATACGTAGGTATACCTTGTTGGAATACGCCCATGGAGAGGAACATCAAAACGCAGACGAAAACGTCGCAGGGTTAGGATCACAGAATCGTTATTTTTGAAAAAGGTCTCTTCGCCTATGTCCTAATTGACAGATGTCATACGGCGCAGATTCGTACGAACGACATCGCGCGAAATTATTCCTCATAAGTGTCCTCATTATTTGCGGTAATATCCTACGAAAGATGGGGGCTGCGTGGTGGAAACCCATATACGAACGAAGAGAAAGAGAACCTCGGTCAAACTCTCCATTCCACTTCACTATACTTCCACTTCAGGAGAAAAGTATGAAGCCAATCTCTCCCATCACCAACCCCTACCACCATTTAAAAACCGTCAGGTTTCACTGCCGGGCCCTGTGACTTGTTCGTTCACTTTCAGGTCTTAAAGGTGAAAGGTACTGTAAAGGAAGTTTGCTTACTGTGGAACAGCTAGTTCAAACATATTGTTTTGTGATATATATTGAGTTTCTTGTTCTAAAATTCTTTTTCAATAGGTACTACTTTATATAAATTGTACACAATACTGTAGGTCGTCACTACCATTATTTCGTGGTCTGTACAGAAAATAATGAACCGTTTTAAACAATTTTGCAGCGTTTCCACTGGTTGCCACTAAAAAACTGTCTTTTTTTTCAGACCGGAGAAGGAAACGACAGACGATGGTTTTGCATCAGTGATTCCCACGTAAATGAGGTGACCGAAGAGCGAGCGCTCAAAACCGAAGCCTACCTACTATTTTATTCTAGAATTACATTTCCCTCTTCGCAGTAAACTTTTTTGTGTGTGTATGCCGTGGTGACGCGTTTGTACAAAATGTGGACCGATCGAATTCTTTTTTCCTCTGGCCGTAATATTTGTTTTACTTTTTATATGGTCAATTGCAATTAATTAAATGAACTGTCCCGTATGAAAATGTGCAATCCATCTTGTAATCTCTCAAATAGAATCGGGGTCGGCTCTTCAGATGGAAGTATGTGTAAGCTAATGTTTTCACTTCTTAAAAATCAGCCCCTGGAGTTTCTACTGATACGGATCCAAGAAAATTGCATTGTGATGAATCAATGGTTGTAGAATCAGGAGTGCATTTACTTGATCACCGCTAATTATGGGTGAAAAAGCCCTTATGTAAGATTGGAGCAAGATATAGAAACAAAATTGTTACGTTTGGTTACCGTTTCCATACCTACTCCAAATTGGCAAAAGGATTTTGAAAAGCACAGATTGCGATTCGGGTGCCAAATCAAAATCTTGATCAGTTTGTAATGATAACGAGCTGGGATGAATTACACGTTTATTTGAATTTAGTTGTAGGTTCTAAAAGCGCCATCAAGTCTTCTAAGTTGAGGAACTCTTTTGAAAACCCCACTACGCCATTCTTCATCTGATGCACAGTGCTCTTGCACTGGGTTACCTGTCATTTTCGGAACAAATCATTGTCTGTAAGTTTACTTTCAGATACACTTCGCTGTATTCATTTAAAAACACAGTTGGAATTTTACTTAATCAGCTCACCTAGAAAGGCAACATCCGCCATTTTAGGCATTTCTCCCAAACGTGCGATCTCTGCCCAGTCTCTGATGAGGTTATGGTTCAAGTAGAGTACTCTCAATTTGCCCATAACGTGAATGCCTTTGATAGACACAAGATGGTTGAATGACAACCACAGTTCCTCTAGCGTCTCTGCAACAGCTTCCTGTGTTTCAAATAAGGAAATTCATATGTTCCAGTACAAACTACGTGTAAGAGGTAGAGCAGAATAGCGCTTTATACAGTCAAATAAAACTGGTACCTTAGTGGGACGTTATACTGCCGTCCTAAGTTAAAACGTCCTATCTACAGTAAATTTTACTGTAGATAGGACGTTTTAACTTAGGACGGCAGTATACAGATTGTATTTATAAAGTTGAGGGGGTGGAATATAATTTAATCCTTTGATTTACTACCATTGTCCATCATACTCTACAACGTTTCTTCATAATATCCAGTCCTCTACATGGCCCGTACAAATTGGGTGCTGTTGTAGTTCTTACTGATACAATCATGATGGCACCCATGGAAATATCTAGTGTAGTATGATTGTAGATACCAGATTGAGAGGTTATCATTCAGAAACGATCTGACGTGAGCGACGAATGATGAATATTCAAACTACTAGTGGAAAACTAATCAACGCTTCAACGGAGAGCTCAAGTTATCCTATTTGATTTCTATCGCCGAAATATTACCTATACTACTGTGCCAATATACTTCTGTAGGAACTTTCCACCAACTCTAAGTCATAGGTACACCGTAATTGGGAAAACTTACAATGCCTTGAATCATTTTAATACTGTTCCTTGATAAGCTCAACACTCGAAGATTGTTCATACCTTGTAGACCTTGTATTTTTTCTATCATGTTAGTAGACAAAAATAGCTTTCTGAAAGAACAGGGATTATTTTCAAGTATTAATTTCTGGATTAGGAGTAGCTAGAAGGTAATTTCTGGAGCCATCAGACGCTTTTCAACTATCAAATCTATCGGTAATAAATTTCGATTCAAGCCTTTTTTCAGCAAAATATCGTTACTCCTGATATTTTGTTGATGTGATGGCTAAGGTATTTGCAGGACCTGACAGTGTCATTCACTGAATATTTTCAGAGATTCCGAAACTTCGTCACACTATTTATGATTTTAATGGCCATCTACCCCTGGAACTCATATCTAATACCGTGTTGTTCGATCATATCAAAGGGCTGATCAAGTGGCAGTATGAATGTGGATATCAGTGTTAGAAGGGACTAAAACCTCACTTGCACTTAACCAGTGTCCCCAGTGTCTTGTCCATCTGTTCAATGGGTGGCCAACAGAATTGTAAATCGATTTCTTTGGCATCTATTGCTAAACGACTTCCAACGCCCTCCTCATCGTCACTTGCTGCCACTTCTTTAGACGAATCCTCTGGAGGTGCACTTTGTTGTTTTTCCCACATTTTGAGCGCATCTTTTATTGTTGTCCCTGGCTGCAAAATTTCTCAAGTTGGTTTTAATACCTTGAGTCATATTTGTATGTATCTTATGTTAGCGAATTTCCGAAGAAAAGGAAGCTATTGTTCTCGGTCAGAAATTTCTAAAACTCATATTTCCGTTTTTATACCAAAATCCATTTCAGACTTTCCTGAATTCACTGTCAAAAGACACAAAAAGTCATTTGTATTATGTATGTGTCATTCCAGACGATAAGTCTCGATAGAATTGAGAAAGAAAGTTCAAATTTGCACTAAACATCTGTCTTGGCAATCGAAAGGCCAAGTTCGTAGATGGGAGGAGGGAATTACCCATAAATTCCAAAAATGAAACAGTCTGACAAGTGACGCCTCATTTTAAAGATTAGGTATACAACGTTGAACACGATGGTGAAGTCAGAATTGCGAAATAGGATAACTTTTAGCGACTTACCATATTTTAGTTGAACTCGAATCAGTAATATTGGTATAATACTGATGAAAAGATTGGGAGCTCAATAGTCCACACAACACAATAATATATTCGCGGAAAGGAGTAAACATTTTGTAACTTGGGATAACACATAATTTTATTGGAGTTATTTAGTATTTGTCACAGTGAATCAATGTGAAGAATATTACTTTAGCACTGAAGAAACCGTTCGAGTTTGAGGAAAATCCGAAGGCATCAGTAAGTTCTGAATTCTCCATCCAACCTCTTCAGATTTGGTACTTTCTTGTACATGATTAGAACAAATTTTGTTTCCAGTCGTTATCATCCACCCGACCAGTAAGTGGCTTTCCTTCAAACATGAAAAGACAAGACTTGTCTTAGTAGATCGATCATAAGCCTGGATGCAATATGCACATAATCGAGTTCTTGTGGGAACCCAATTAGCGTTTTTGTTCTTTCCGTTTTTCTTTTTACGTCAACTACGTAAAGAAAAAGAGCCTACTGCGCAAGTAACCGTAAATACGTAAAGAACTATGCGTATACGCAAAGACCCGCCTCTTACCGTAATATAAGTGGGTGTACTTCCCGTGGGACAAGTAAAGATTTACCTAACCAACATTTGGAACTAACTCGCCAGACTTGAAACGTTCAGTGCTTTCTATCATCCACATCAAGAAGATTTCAAGTAGATCAGCTGTGGACTCGTCAATGTGGCCAAAATTAGACTAAATTTCAGTTTTTTGAACCTAAAGGTTTACAAATATTTTAACAACTTTTAAACTCCCTCAATTTGCACTGAAATTCAAACTTGACGATGCGTTGGAAAGAGCGTTCAATTTCCAGCCTCTTTAATGCCCTAACTTAACTCTTGTAGTAGAACTGTGAAGGTAGGTAGGTGTAGTAAAAAACGCGCCAAAAGGTCAGCTTTCTAACTGACTCATCAAAACTTTTTTCCTGTTGATCAAGGAGAAAATGAGGTTTGAAGTAGTGAGAAGTACCTAGTGAGTTTTGAGCAACCTTTGAACAATGAAAATGGAGACAATCACAGACAGGTACATATGTACAGATAAACTGGAAGGATAACTGAGTGGCCCCACTGCCTACTTGATCGACTGTTTTTCGCCACAAATTATTTACCAATAATTTTTACAGAACGTAATACCTGCCCATGTTAATCAGAAGGCGCGAAACCTTTAGCGACGACAGCGCTCTCACGCGGCTGAAATTAACTTGAGCGACGTTAGCATTATGTAGCTTTCCCAAGGTGGCCACTTGTTGACCTTGAGCAGTTATCACTGATAAGATAACCCTCAGGCGAGGCGCTCTCTCTCCTTTTTTCGTGACGTTCGAGAATTCCACACGTGATCGTCCCTTTATGCGAAGGGCAACGGTTTGGGATCTCAGGAAAATACGTTGATAGTTTTACGTGAGTTCAATAAATCTCTCGTAATATGGCTCCTTACTCCGGACCCGGTCTTCAGACCAAAGGCAAACTGTCGTTTGACCAGGCCGTAAGGGCCGTCCTCCTTGGGCCTCCCGGCTCAGGCAAAGGAACTCAGGTAAGTCCTACATCTTATGACATGAATTTTCATAATTACAACTCTATTACGTTCAATATACCTTCACCAGGATAATATTATTCCCAAGCCTTGAAAGCCTATTTGAATCCTTCTGATCATCTTCACCTAGGTCAAGGCTATTCGCCTTGTTGTAGGTCATGAGGGGCAGCCATTTCTACTTTTTTCCTTGTAATGGTGATAACCCACCCACCACAGGCCTACCTACGTTCAACATTCGACCTCTGATGGAATTAATTATCGCATTGGTATCTGAAATCTATCCAAAGCTCTATGAATCATGCTACAACTGGTTGCAAAAGTGGCTGATCCCCTCCCAATTCAATCAACTGTTCCGTTCATAACATTTTCTCATTATCATTGTTAAATGCATTGATAGAGAACGAACAAATGGCTAGATTCAATAGTAGCTTTTCATCGTTGGTGCGAATTGAATCACGATTGACCTTGTGATGGGTGTCATAAGGCATTTACCCGAATGGAAATATTAAGGAAAATTGTTGAACTGGGTAAGTAGACCTACCTGTACCATTAAAATTTAATGAACAAATTTTGTTCCTGAGATATTGTATTTTCTAATAGACATTCTTAACCCTTTTCGGACCAAGGTGTCTTTCAGTACACCAATTTTCTCGGGCGTTTCTGGCCTTCTCAGGAAGGATATGGACCTTCCTGACGCTCTTGATCCACAAAGTGGCTATAGTTCTGTGAATTTAAGTCTTACTCGTGGATGTATAACCCCAGAATAACCTTTTTTGTCAGTTTATGTTGTGTCACTCCAGCGACGGCGTGGTTCTTGTCTTCATCTTGGAGAGCAGTAAGTTTGACAACTTTATATCAAGTTATATTTTGAATTTCCGAATTTTCATTGCTTAAATCTTTTAGAGTACATTACATAGTTTGAATATCAGCCATTGCTTTCTAGAAAATCGGGATTCATGTGTGGGAAATCGGGATTTTCAATTGGTGTCTCTGAGTACCCCTTGGTACCGGTATGTGCAATGCACAAAAACGGTGTCTTCAAGTACACTGTGGTACTACTGTGATTCAAAATTTGGTGTCCTCCAGTGCACTATGGTATATGTGGCCATGATTGCGAACACCTTTCACTGATTATTTCTACTTACAAACTCAAGTGACACCTTGATCTACTTGTTAGCAATAATTCTCCCATGATTTATTTTTTTAGAAATCGAAATGCCTATTTTCCCGTCCAGAGCAGCTAAAATGCTCGCCCTGGTGCCCGAATTCCGAGATGATTCGGGAGAGGAGGATGATGATGACGATATGAACGACGATGATCTGATGGATAGACTAGACAACATGTTCGAAATAGAGCCTTACCCAGAGGAAGATGAGGCCGTGCCAGAGGATGTAGTGGATTTAGTTCAGGTAGAGGCCATTGACCAAGTCGACAGCGATGGTCCCGTTGAGGAAGAGCTTCAAGATATGGAAATGTAGGTGCATGGGTATGAGGCAAAGTATTTCACCTAATTGATTCTTCGGTGTTGCAGATCTGCCAAGAATGCTGATGCTGTTTGGGAAGACATGGATTTGATAGTTCTTCAAGGATGTGAAGTTAAAAGAAGCAATTCTGCGCCAGTTTCTCCAAATCCGTTCCCTGAACAGAGGCTAAAAGAAGCACAACACCTGCCTGTGTCCCAAAAAAAAAGGCAAATGCCGGTTTTGCCATTCTAATCAAACCATATGGTCCTGTTGTCGGTGCAACGTTAGGCTTTGCGTGACTCCGCAACGAAACTGTTTCCAAACCTACCATACGGTCAGAGAAATTCCGAAGAGGAAGTATACCAGGAAATCGCAGAAACCCGACGAAGGAAAGACTGACAGCGAACAAGAAATTGAAAATAAAGTGTGATGTTACTGTGATTATGAAACTTTTCCTATATTTTTAGAAACTGAATTTTAGCTAAGTGAACAAGAAAGGGAAAATGAAAACAACAATGTTGATGAAGAGTGATAGTACTATGACTGTGATCATGGGTATTTTGGTTGGTCGAGTACTGGACGACTGGCCCAAATCCCACAAATATTGTGATTATGTTACTTGTCCAATATTTAGTCTGAATTTTAGTCAACAATTTATTATGAGACTGATTTACTCTTCAACTAGGTCACTGAAAACGTGCTGGAAATTTGCAAGATGCCATTTTATTTTACATTTTACGTAGCAATATTCATTTTGGCCTACAAAGTTACCTGTTTTTTTATTCTAATAAATAAATTTGGATAAAAGTAACCAAGTTTTTTTGATTTTGCATTTGGGTTTTATATTGCCCCTGACCATGGTGTCCGTGAGTTCACCGATTTCGGCATGCGCATACCAAGGTGTACCTGAGTACACCAATTTTAGCACACAGATACCAAGGTATCCTTGAAGACACCAGTTCTCAATAGAGCCATACCAAGGTGTACCTCAGGACACCAATATTTTAGGGGGCTGTATTTTCATAAATCCTTCATGTTTCTTTCCAAAAACTGTCATATCGTGTTAAATAAGAGCCAAGGATATAGTTTACGTAAAAAAATTTCAAAAATTCGCACTGCATCTACTTTTGGTCCGAAAAGGGTTAACTAATGACGTACTTACTAATTCTTACCAACCTAATTTGTTTTGGTGAAGAAGATGCCATGGGTAAATTTTATACTAAGCAGCAACATTTTTCGGTACCCGAGCATTTTACGGAGGCCATTAGTTTCCACCAGTAATTAGGATTGAGATTTGTCAACACCTTAACTACACTATCCTTGAGAATAATGATCATATATTAATAATATAACTCTGATGATTGATCATATATTAATAAACAATATCATTATTCACAAGGATAGTGTAGGTATACATATTCTGCTCACTCGCTCGCTTGTTGGCAGTTACCAAGCACTCAGGATGGTTGCTAGCGCTCGCATTAGTTGGACGCAGAGAACTTGTCATACCTATACGAACTTGTCATACATGGACGCATAAATTAAGCAGAGGGGTAAGATGATAAGCTCAATCCGCGCGGTGGAAACTAGTGGCCTCCGTATAACGAATAAGTGCCCATTTCTTTGGAAAAAATGCTGGGCCTTTTCTTATAACATTTCTCATGGTATCTTTGATAATTTAGTATTTATCTATTTTCTGGGGACATCTTTCTACACATAGCTAAGAGCTCATCCACCCTTTAGGTTCTGTCTTGTCTTGGTTCTTCTGATATCTCTAATGACTTAATCCTTTTTCTTGCGTTTAAAGGCTCCATTGCTCAAGGACAAGTACTGCTTGTGCCATTTGGCCACAGGCGACATGTTGAGAAGTGAAGTCACTTCAGGATCTGCCCTCGGAACCAAATTGAAAGCTGTAATGGATGCAGGTAATTATAAGCTAAATATAATCTCGTATATTATTGTGGTAATACAATCCCCTTGTTGTAGGCGTTCTAGGAGGGTTACGCAAGTTTTGATGGGGGGTAGAAAAGTGTTCGAACGAATTTAAAGTTTATTTTCTAATTATCTCACTGTTACCAAACTTGTCCACTACTTTGGTAATATTATTTGGAGGCCTCTCAAGATCTACCCTCTCGTTATCTAGAAGGTTGCCTGTGTACATATTTTACCAAATCGAGAAGATTTATCCAACAAAATTTGATTTTTGTGTAGTGGATGTATATTCATCCCTCTATCTCAATTCTAGGATGTATAACACGGACTACACTACTATAACTATTAAAACGCTGTATAAATGAACCAAGAAATTATTGAATTTGTAGGCGTCAGTATAAGAATCGTTTATTGTCAATACTGTGGCTTGGAACACGTTGGAACATGACGCCAAAAAAACAATCTTTGAGGGCTGGCACGTTTCCACGCATGCCTAACACCTTGTCGGAACTCTGGGGGGCTAACCATGAATCTCTTGGAAGTGGTCCACCAAGTGTAGTTGTGTTTATATTAGACCAGAATGGAGCACTTGGCTGGCACCCGTTAGTGAGTTTCTCCAATAGCACCGCCGGCGTAAGAATTTAATGGGAGTATTTGAGAGGCCAAACAGGAACATCAGTATGGTGATTATTACCACGGTTGATAACTCGACCATTTGCTTCATGGAGTAATTACAAAAAACTCCAACAGTAACAAGGGTATACCAGCTAGTTATAACGCAACATTATTGTTTCAATTCAGGTAAACTGGTAAGTGACGACCTAGTGGTTGACCTTATCGAAAGTCACCTGGACAGCCCTGAATGTAAGAACGGATTCCTCCTCGATGGATTCCCCAGAACTGTTGTGCAAGCTCAGAAGGTGAGGCATTCGAGTGTCAATAATTGATATTTCACACTCTGTGTTGATCACTACAGTATTTCAAAGCAGACCTCATTGTCAACTGGAACGTCGTATTTTTCAGCTGGACGAGCTTCTTGAGAGCAGGGGCCAATCCCTTGATGCTGTCGTTGAGTTCAAAATTGAAGATAGCATCCTGGTGAAGAGGATCACTGGGAGGCTAATCCACCCCAAGTCTGGTCGTTCTTACCACACGGAATTTAACCCTCCAAAAAAGCCCATGATTGATGATGTATGTATGATGTGTCATAACCTCTCAACAAAGTAAGATTTCGCCAGAATTGGTTTAATCAATTCATCGTTTTTAGGTTACTGGTGAGCCTCTTGTCCACCGGAGCGATGACAATGTTGATGCTCTCAAAAAGAGGTTAGACGTATATCACAATCAAACCAAGCCGCTCGTGGATTATTACAACAAAAGAGGTACATATGCTCTATTCCATCAATTGCCTGTGTCGAAGTTGTGTATGTGAATGTTATTTACGCTTATGATAAGTAAGTCTGTTCGGGATTTTCATCTATGCACTATTAGATTGTGCACTGTTAGCTTGTATAGTTTAGGGGGCAACGTCACAGAGTAGCCTTACCCTGGGGATACTATTCGTTGGTCAACTCACGTTGGTGCGTGGGGCCAACGTCCTCCTGTCAGAACTCTCCTCATTTCAGAGAAGAGCCCTTGTCCCACAGTGGAACCCTCCTCAATTTGCTTGTCACAATCCATCGACAGGTGATTCTTTGGGTTCTGCCTTCTCCCCTCAACGCAACGGTCTGCTTTCGAAATTCCCAACGCACCAAGTGAACCCATGCCCTCGTACACCTGTGTTAACCTTTGCTCGCTCGTTAGTGGCAGGCTGGTGGTTGAAAAGCTGCGCTCAAAAACTAACAGTCAAAAAGTCAAAAACTACGGCAAATCGCCGCACGCGAGCGGGAGTGTTATTGTTTTTTAAATTTTTTACAGCAAAATGTAACTAACGTTTACTATTTCGTATTTCGTATCATGCGTATCTTTTGGTAGGTGTTCTATATATTAGTATTTTATAACTACCAATAAGTTTTGATACGTTTGTGGGGGCAGTTTCTGTAGTCTTCTAACTAGTTTACATTACTGTGTTTATGTTTAGTCTTAGAGGATTTTATCTGTGGTCGAACTAACCAAGAGTTGCGTTCTGTACTGGTTAGGGATCGATATCATTATCCAGATATCTGGTATTTAAAGAGGGAAGAAGAAGAAGAGTGGGAACAAATAGGCTTCAAAATAGAGGAAATTGATGATCCAGACTACTTTCCGATAATCAATAATAATCGCCGCACTCTTTAGGTGCTTCCTGCCTCCCAAGAATGCGCGAAGTGTTTTTGCATAGCATTCACTGTTTATAATGAATTTAAACCATAGAGACTCATTGCTCAATTGTGTACATTGTGATAAATAGATTGACAACGCAGGGATCTCTTATGGCAAGATACCATGGAAGTTATAATAGGATACATTTTATAACCTCCTTGCAAAATACCTATGTAGTTGATGAAAAAAAAAATATATATATGTATCAATTCCACCAACTAAACTAAAAATGGCGGCTATCTAATCCAAATCAGGCGCTGCTTTTAAACACCCTTTATATGTGTAATGTTTATTTCTGTTGACGATCCCCGAAAATTTGAAGCGGGCTTGCTCGTTTTTAACCACGTAGAAATTAACTTTCAATTTCTGATGTTCAGGTTTACATCGAGCTGTAGATGCTGCTCAACCAATGGACAATGTCTTCAACATGCTACAGAAGATTTTCGATCGATGCATCACTCAGAAAAGAGAAGAGATCAGGCTCGTATGACGACAATAAATTGGGATGTAATTGAAACATTTATCAAGCAAAACAAGAAACTGTTAGCATCTTCTAGTAGGTACCTAATGGTGTATCGTTAATTTTGTTGAGCCAATATGCGCAACTCTCAACATTAGTTACAACAAAGAGAGAAAAAAAAAATCAAATTAATGTTTCCCTTCAAAACTTCAGGAGAACTCACGTGTAAAACAAATAGAATAGTCGAACTAGGGTTTGTGATTTAAAGTCGTCTACGCAGGTGACCTATGTCTTAGCCTGTATTCCCTTCCTCCCACATATCCTTTTTTATATTAAATTATACGCATACTTCGAGTATTCATATATTTTTGTAACTGTCCAATCTTTTACTTCCGTGAAATCACTGCCGTCTTGTTATTCCTCTCATTCTGGCCTCGCTTACCAAGTCTAGGAATTTTTACCTTATATTGTTGATGATTAATAATGATCCAGTATGTTGTGTGCAGTAAAGGCTATGCATCTGATTGGTACTTTGTTTTCCTTGGGTCCAACGCCTTTTCCCAGTTGGGATGCATTTTCGGGCTACAATTGCTGCAGTGACATAGCCCGAATTTTGATGGGGGGGGATTTGAGTAGGCCAGTTCCAAACGCGCTAAATCGATTTTTTGAAGAAAAAAAAAATTGTATTTGACTTCGTTGGATTCAGAATGGCGTCACTATCTCTATGATAGTTTCCAAGGTCAAAACCCATCGAAAAACGAGTTTAAAGTATGGGTGCTCCGCCAAAACGCGCTAAAAAGTGTTATGATCCAGGTACAAAGTAAGCTGAAAACATCCCAGCAGGGGCTAAATCTGTTAATCTGTAGCTCTCTTCAACTTAGTTTTTTCGACCCTTTTCTCCTGATGTTCTACCCTTGAAAAAGGATTTTTCTTTTTAGAAGGTGGGAGAATTGTTACTAACTACAACAAACAAGTTTCATAGTACGACTGCCAGGATTGTCCTGATTTTTCTGATATCTGATTATTTTTGTATAATATTTCATCAAAACTTCGGTGAAATTAAACTAATATTTGCTAAAACTTAGCACATTTCCAAGGATAATGGTACCTAATGATACTATTTATCTAACTGCTACACATGAAGAAAATTCCAAATAAAAACTGAGAAAATTGGCACGAAGATCCCTTGCTTGAATACTTTTGGTTTATTATCTTCGGTAATAAACCATTGGAATCGACCAAAGAAACAATTTGTTTAATCCCCCCTCAATATTTGATAGTTTACGACTCAACATACGTAGATTCAGAGAATCGAATGAAAAAAACTGCAAATTCTTGACACAACGGTTTATTATCTTCTCCGTACAGACCATCTGTCTAGATCACTGAATGGTAGATTAACTGCTATTATGAATCATCATTTATTAATAAATAAAAATAATTATTATTGATGGTTATTAGTAATTTGTATAAATTATTATTTCTGGTTATTAATAATTTGTATAAATTATTATTAAATAACTCGTCATTTGAAAACTAAGTGATGTTCGAATCAGCTGAGCTAGTATGAAAATTGACCCGACGATTTGCCTCACGATTCACTCTCATGTTGACGGCTTTTATCTGCCCCAACTTTGAGCCCTCATTGTGAACGAACGGCTGGTCGTACAAAGCTGCGGGTGGTCTCAAAAAATTCTAAAAATAGAACTATCTAAATGAGAACTAAAAACTATACCAATCCATTTGAAATGTTCAAAATTCGTTTCCTTTAGTATATCATCCATAAGTTCCTTTAGTATATCATCCATGCTATAGTTGCATCATGGATAGTACAGTTACTTGTCTGTGGATAGTAAACTCGAAGTCAACCTTCTCATTGGATAGCCTCATCTACATTCCAAAATTTTGTGTTTCTCCCGTGAATCATCATCGTAAAAACACCTATTTCGCTGTTATAATGCCGAAATAGTAACAGTCTACGTGAATTTGATACAGTTTAGTTTTGTTCACAGTAGTGAAGGTGTTCAAGTAGTTAAAATGGACGTGCTAATTAACAATGCCAGCGCGACGGGTCATTCGTCCAGAGATGTCAACCCCAGTTCGAATCTTGTCAAATCCCGAGCACCTGTTCCCAACTATGAGGGCGTCGCGGAGCGCGAGGTGGGTGGACGCCCGCGAGGCGATGAACCATCTCGGGGTCGTCCAAGGAGAGACGAAACAGTACAGGTAACTATTACCGTCATATGACGTGCAGCGGTTTGACTAAGAAGTTACGAGGTTCGGAATTGATTGGTTAACTTGTGCATGACAAAGAAGCGCGAAATAATTAACCCGCCAGTTCCCAACGTCACCTACAGATGACAATTCTTCATAGTCCTGTAGAAAATCAACGGATTGATTTTCCAACATTCAAACTTCATTAGAACACTCTTCAGAACATGGGGTGTCAGTGGCTGTCGGTATTTTCCATCATCGGTAACGTTTTCATAGATTTTATCAGCAGTACAGTTTGTAGGTCCTTCAACCTATACCGACATCGATGTATACCGACATCTGGCTAATAAAACTAGTACACAAACGCAGTCGAATGTGGTTCCTCGGATCTACTGAGGCTCAACAGCATAATTATACACTGCGCTAAACCGTGGATTTTGCCTCAACATCTATCATAGAACAAAATCATTATTATATCCCTGAAATGCTTTATACCCATTGAATATCCCTCAGAAATGACTGGAGTTCACCTTGACGTAATTAACATTTAATGAACGAAATTAGGTGTTTATATGTCAGTATTGATTGATTTAAACGCAACATACATTTTTGTCATTAACCGTTTCAGGAGTACGATGACGATGATGAAGAACTCAAGTACGGAGCTGCTCATGTGATCCGACTTTTTGTCCCAGTCTCGTTGTGCCTCCTTGTGGTGGTTGCTACGATGAACTCCATCTCCTTCTACAGAACTCGTGATCTCTACCTAGTCTATACCCCGTTCCACGAGAAAGATCCTCATGTTGGAACTAAAATCTGGAACGCCCTCGCAAATGCTGCCATCCTCCTGTCTGTTATTGTGGTAATGACTGTCCTGCTGATCGTCCTTTATAAAAACCGATGTTATAAAGTGATCCATGCTTGGCTGATTATGTCCTCACTCATATTGCTTTCTATATTTTCGTACGTGTTTATAGTCGAAGTATTGAGAGCGTATAACATCCCTTTTGATTCGATAACGATGACATTCGTTATGTGGAATTTCGGAGTGATGGGTATGATCGTTATTCACTGGAAAGGACCGTTACACGTCCAACAAGCTTACCTCATATTTTTGGCTGCCTTGATGGCTCTCATCTTCATCAAATACCTCCCAGAATGGACAACTTGGGTGGTCTTGGCTGTCATATCTATCTGGGACTTGTTTGCTGTCTTAACCCCCAAAGGGCCCCTTCGTATCCTCGTTGAAACTGCCCAGGAACGGAACGAACAGATCTTTCCAGCGCTCATCTATTCATCAACCGTCATGTACACACTAGTTGGGATGGCCAAGGTAGACAACCGACCTCAGTCCCAAACTGGCAACTCTCCACAATCTCCCTCTTCATACTCAAGAGTAAGCGGTGAAGGGGGCTTCACCAGGGAATGGGAAGAAGGGATTGACGCCAGGAATGCTGCAAGGGTCAGAGCAATGGAAACAAATGCTGATGGCTCTCAAGTACCTCCAGTTCGTATCCAGGACCCTAACTACTCCAACCAGGTAACTACTTCCACAGATGCTCTTTTTCGTACAAATGCGTTTTCAACAATTGTGTTACTTACCTTCAATATCAACACCAAGTAATGAAAAAACTTATTCAGCAAAAACGTATTCCATGTTCCTCAGTCGATGCTCAAATAAAACTGATCCAGAGGACTCAGGAAATGGGGGTTCATATGAAAAGAGTTTGGTACTACAAATGATGAGAGCAGCAAAACCTGACCTGCACAATATACTATAATTAAACAGGGTGATCCGCTCGAAGATGCAGAAAAAAAAACTTTTTGCGTAAAACTACATAAAAAAGTAATGAAATGCCACCAACCTCATATTCTTATCTCAATCCGTTCTCAAAATATGGTTTGTTAGAAGGTTTTTCCGAAAAACCTTTGTCCGCTCGCGCTAGCGGCAGATTGCCGCATATTTGAAAAAGTAGAGGTCAAATCTCCTGAGCGCAATGGGCATGTATACCCTAGTTGTATCGACGTTTTGATTGGTCAAAACTCCTTGTTTTATACGTATAGATAGACCACCCACCTAAGTCCTTGTTTTATACGTATAGATAGACCACCCACCTAAGTCCTTGTTTTATACGTATAGATAGACCACCCACCTAAGTTCGTTACTCCGTGCTAGTGGTTTGAAGAAAACCAACAAAAAGGATCTGCGGCAGTTTGCCGCACGCGAGCGCAAGTGTGACTCAGAGGAGCGCGGCCGGATGCAGGTTAAACTCAAATTTGTCCACTTTATTCCATTCAATTTTAAGTTTTGAAATTTTGGGAACCAGCGTTAAATTGTCCAAGAATATTGTATGTACTTTGATTCTTGGGACGTACCATCTAATCACTGGCGAACCGCATGAAAACTTCTTCATTCAATAACCTTTTCAATGGTTTGAGATTATTTTGTTCCTTCGATCAAAAATTTAAGTTTAATGCAAAAAAAGTTAGCCAATTAGAAAGAGGGTAGAAAAATGTAAACAAAAGATTTTAATTTTTCTGGGATAAACCTTTAAACAAATCATATCTTGACAACGGATTGAGATCAAAATATGCGGTTGGCGGCATTTTACACCATTTTTGATGTAGTTTTACGCAAAACTTTTCGTGCATCTACGGGCGGATTATCTTGTATATTACGTTGGAGCTGTGTCACCTTACGATCCGAAACGTCTTGTATCCGACTTTCTCATGGCAATAACCAATAACCATTTCTTTCCATAATAAATCGTCAGTTTGGATCATTAGATTTCATGTCTTGTTGCAGGCACGTGACGATGAAGAGGAGAAGGGCGTCAAACTCGGGCTTGGAGACTTCATCTTTTACAGTGTCCTCGTCGGTAAAGCCTCGTCTTACGGCGACTGGAACACGACAGTCGCTTGTTTTGTCGCTATTTTGATTGGCCTCTCTCTCACTCTTCTCCTTCTCGCCATTTTCAAAAAAGCCCTCCCTGCCCTCCCCATTTCTATAGCGTTTGGACTATTTTTCTACTTTTCTACTTCTGAAATAGTTCAACCTTTTTGCGACACATTGATTACTAGACAAGTATTCATATAATGTTGGACCAATTTCATTAGAATGTCGATTTTCTAAAGCTTTTTTTTTTAAATACAGGTACCCTTACAGGTGTCCTTTTGTTTGACGAATTAGTTATACCATTCCAATAATTTAATTCTCCATTGAATTAAGAAATGTTTTTTTTTTTAATCAATAGAAACTTACTTTCGGATTATTGTATTCATCCCAGTATGTGTAATGATTGTACTTATATGCTGTGTTTTTTTTATTAAAAAATTATATCTAAATATAAAATTATTGCCAATGGCTCTGTATTAATTATGGCCAACTGCTCCTTATTGGATTGAAGTTTGGGTTCAGCGTTTGAGAATCTATAATCTAAGGTGTAAAATGGAAACATTTTACATAAAACCAGCTATTTCTTCAAAAATTCGCTCCTTTAGACATGCTGCATGACTGTGGATTTTTCATAATTTTTCCATTTCTGGAAAGAGCTCTTAAGCAGAAGTCTTAAGAGCTATGCCAATAACCAAGACTAATTTGGTTTATTTGATCGATGACTGGGAATGTCAATATAGAGGTTATCACAGTTTTCATACATCGAGAACTTGTAGTAGCCAGTACCAGTGTCACTATCGTTATTAGTGTTCGTCGTTTCTGCATCTGTTATGCTGGAAAAGAAATAAGTAATCAAATGTTTATCGAATTTTCAAGTCCCCAATAATTAATTATTAGATATCTAAAACGTTAAGCTAGTTACCAACTAAATCTTCGGAGAAGAATATTCCCAACGAAAACCGTAGTAGACAAAGTTGACGTGTTTTTTCTTCTTGTGAGCACGTCATAACAGAGGGAGGGTAAGCAAATGAAATAATGAATACGTATGATAACCAGGCTGTATTTTTCATCAGATGGGTAAGGACGATAGGAATTGCAAGGCATACAAGACGCTAAACAAACTGTCATTTTGATTCCGAGCTATATATCTTATTGGTAGAAATAGTACAAATACTGTGAGAAATAGAAAACGATTGGCATTTGCAGACTTCAGCAGTTTTCAGAACACAATTTCGCTAACTCACATTTCTTTTACGGTTTTCTTCTTATATATTAATAATATACTTTTGTGATCGTATATAGGTATTTCAACTCTATGGTAATAGGTACTGTTTTTCTTCATAATATTCATTAGACTCTATTTACACAACCTTCAAAACTTCGAAGCCTACGGGCCCTAACTTACTCTGATTACATACTTTTCTATCTAACACAACCCACGACATTAGAGAACGGAGAAAACAGTTCTAATCGTATTAAAAGAAAAACGCAAAACTCCTCAACTAAGCCGCCAAAAAGTAAACGAAACAATCCTAAATGAATTCATTCGAGCCGCCAGTCATTCACAGAAACGTTACTTGATATAATATATCCTGCCTTTCTTCTATTTACAAATCATATTTTACAGGTAAAACATGGTTCAGGACTTTTTCTTTGGTATCACTTGATAATCAATGGTTGACAAATACTATCACTGGTTAACCCTTCTCAAAATTCTCTACAGTTGGTATGTACAAAATAACGACAGCGTTGAGTATAGCAAAAAAATAGTAGTACGTCTATTGTTCAACCCAAAGGCATCGTCGGAATAACTAGCTCCTAATTTAAAAAGAATATTAACATGAGTAGGTTGAATGGAGCCACTACCAATGTTTCTTAAAATTACGATAAATTAGTATACTCTTGATTTTTTCGATTTCTTAGTAGGACCATACTAGGGAGAAGTTGGAGAGAACCAATATAACAGCCACATGTACAGAAAACCATCATTTCGATAGGTTGGACATTGAATTGGAGTAGATGGAAGACAATGCATGAGAAATGAGAGTAGGTAGGTGAATATTAACCAGTCGAAATCACATGGAGTCATGGAAAAATTCTGAAGCAGGTAGGTATACTACAACCACCATCATAACACAGCAGGAGATACCCAACCCAGGGAAAGTGAATCTTCTAATGAAGCTTAGACCCAGGAATCACATGATGATGATTGGAATCACATATTATGTTCAATCAGTGGGGACTCCAGGTTTGACCCTACCCCCTAATTATCTGCAGAGCCCGAAGGAAATCAAGTTCAATCGATTTACCACATCTAAAGAGGACTTACGAAGTCCAGGTCTGAGTGATCAGTGCTGCCCAATATCAATGCAAATGTCCTCCTTTCTAAAATGAAAACTCTTCACGATTTCACACTTCTTTGACATAGAACTGACCACCAAATGTATGTGATGTCTGACATCGCAAAGGCTTGGGGAAACACCGAAAGTATGAACCAACCACCTTGAACATAAACAGTCTGTCGAACAAATACTGCCGCCACAAATTGGCAATAATAAAACTTTAGTGTTCGAAATATTATGCTAACAGGCCGAGAACAACTGAAGGTACTGAATACTTGAGATGACTGTGGCCTCAAAAAGTTTGAAAGTGGTTCTATAACAGTTGGACCTAAAAACTAAACATGAACAAATGCCACAATCTAAGAAAAATGCAATTAGCCCAAGCAACATGCAATGTAGGAACATTTGCTCCTTTACAACGCGCATCTTTACATTATTACAACCTATTACGCAATAATTGTCATTAAATTAATACAGCCCCAAGTTATTTTGTGCAACCGAGTGATGCCTCGTTCTTCTAATACTGAACATAAAATCTCAATAAATACTTATATCAACACCCTCGATTAATTTTCTAAATCTTTAGTGTATTTGTTTTAAAATATGTAGGTATGATCGTTTTAATTCTAAAGATATGAATAATAACGAAGCTAAATGTTTGAAAATAAAATTTGCTCACAACTCTATAGCGTTACAATGAATAGCAACAGCACACTTATGAAGTCAACTGTGGTGTTGATTATTAGATGTATTGCACTCTCACATGAAAGGGTTCATCAGGTCATCTTCATTCGTTACTTTGGTCAGCCATATCTCACCATGCTACTTGAAATATTTGAGTAGAAAAAAAAGTACCAGGAGAAGTGATAATTGTGCCACTGTTCGTGGCACAAAATGAAACGGTAGTCAATTTGATGTCGTAAGACATAGCAGACGAGGTAGAAATATGGTACTGCCTAACTGCATAAAACATCTTTGTAAATGACCAGTTAGGAAACCCAATAAAATTCCAAAGAAAATTGCGGTTCGAATAGAGTATGGGAGACCAAATTAGAAATCGCGGAATCGTCCCAATTCACACCACTTCCAGTCGTGGAAACTAAACATATACAAATTCATTATACTTTGGCACATGAACCTTTTTAGGAATGAACTGACAGAGAATAAGCGAAGTGGAACTGACCAGCAGCCCAGCATTCAACACCTCTTCATTATAACGTATTGTTTAATTTATGAAACATTATACAATGGGTACTGTTTGTAGTAGTAGCACGCAATGTGAGAGCTGTTTAGCAAATTATCACTAACTCAAATTAAAAACCGTTGAATTCGTGCATCAGTGATACAATCTCATGACTAACCTCATCGTTTGGTTTGGGGCAAAGCTAAAAATGAATTATTGGGATAATGAAGAGCAAGGGAGTTAATCTTAACCCTAGGTTTTTCTTACACCTACTGAATGAATCAGATCAGATAACCAAATTCGACATCTCAAAGATGAAATATAAGAAATCGAGCAGGTTACAATAATGGGCACACACAGGTAGATGAAGATAAATTTATCGCCTCAACGTCACTATTATAATAATTATAAAGGAGTTATCAAGTATTTTCAGATCTTGCGAACTAATTATTGGTTCGCAAGATCTGAAAATACTTGATAACTCCATTTGTAATGTTCATATCGCATAGCCATGCACATACCTACTTGATTTATAGCATAACGACGTAGGTCATGAAATGCTATACTTAATGCTATACACCAGGGGACACAAGTTCGTAGGAACTTAAGCCTTGGTGGGCAAACTACATATCTCTTTTAATGATTTATGCTCATGACATATGCTTATGTTTTACTTTCATATTTTTTGTTGTTGTATCTTTTCTTGTATTGCAAATTGCCAAATAAATTAAAATTGAAATTATTAACAAATTGCTGTTAATCAAAATCCAAAAGTTATCACGTGGTTTCAATGAACGTTTTTGTTTGTGTGTGTGTGTGTGTGTATCTCTTTTGCGTGCTACTCCTTAGTAAATTAGGTACAGTAAATTTAGGAACTTGTTAATTGGAAGAAATGCCTAGCTTACAAGCTCTTGGAGACCTCATTCAGTGAATCTAACTTCATGTCCTTCTTTGACTCCTCCATAAATGCCAATTATAGACTTTTACTCTACATTTTTCCTCTTCTACGAAACAAAAAGTAAAGTTAATAGTAAAATAGGTACTCTCTGATCTCACCCCGGTTTGAGGAGCGTAAAAAGCACCGTAACTCCATTAGTATACAACAGTTTTGCCTGATGTAGTTAGATAAACCATCCTTTAAGTGGCACCATGAAGATAAAACAAAACAGTGCAACCATCGCCAATGAAGCGAAAACATGCTGAAAATAAGATCCCCCTGTTCAGTAACCTGTAATTGTAGCGGACTTGACAGAATATTCCTTCATTATAATTGAAGGAATTGTATAAGATATTAAAGACTGACTGGATAATAAATTCGTAGTTTGGCAGTAGGATTTACTGTTATTACTGGATGTATGATTACTGGAACGGGTTCATATAATAAATTAAAATAAGTAAATGGGATGAGGGATATTCTCTACAGTAGTGTACAGTCTCACTGGCCTGATAGGTAAGGCAAAGGTAGATAAGTGAATTCTAAGACAAAGGTTGGTCAGCTCTTAATTGGCAGTACTCAATGCTTTTCTATCCTAATATGATACAACTGTATGATTGGCATTTACATTAATCAAATAGGTTGAGGACTCAGTCATTCTAAGTTAATAATTTACTCTCATAGAGAAGACTGCCCAGGCCTGTATGAGACGTGTGTACAGAGAAAAAAGTATAATCGCACAGACTATACAACACAACGAGGATGACTAAATTTAAGCTGAAGTGCCTGTCCAAGGTTGGGTCAGTGGGGAGGCGACGCAAGTCTATCAACTACCCGAAAACTATTGCTTGATACAAAGAAACATTTTTGTGTTTAATCCTTGCAAAGGACAAAAGGTAGTAGAAGCTACAACTAGTGATGGGAAACTATCGATAGTTTTAACTATCAATACGGACTATCGGAAATCAAGATCTTGAAACTATTCCCATACAGTAGAACGACAATAATCCAGATACACGTCCAGAAAAAAATAAAAATGCCGAATGCAACTTCTGCAGTACAAAAATCAATTAAAGACTTTTTTACGAGCTCTGACAATGTATAGTGTGTAATATTCTTTAACTTCGAACTGCACAGTTTTTTTTACTGTCCTGTATTGTATATTCTGTATTGTTTCAGTTTCATTAAAACACAATACAACTAACTAATTAACTAACTAACTAACTAACTAACTATTTAATTAATACACAACAGCTTTAACTGTACTTGTTTACATACATATTTAAGAGAATTCTCTAGGTTTCAGTTAAGTTTCTATCATTTTAAGCATAGAAACAGCCTATTATCGAAAATACGGATTTTTTTATAATCCGGTTGAGGTCTGGTCCCAATTAATCCGGATTATCGACGATCTACTGTAATAGGTTGAGCCTGCTTGGAATAAGTTAAACCACACACAGCACCTGTTTTCTTTTCATATGGAGTTTCAAATTAGGGGTGTTGTCTGAGGTTCTATGCTCAGCTCAACACATTTCAGCTCAGATTTTCGTTTCCGATTCATTCCAAGGAGAAGAAGAAAACTAAGACTCAAGTTACCAAACAGAAATTCGAATCCGAACAGCTTCATTCGCAGTGGGCATTCAGAACGGTTCTGCGCAAGCGCAGTCGAGTTTGGCACTGTGCCTTTTTAGACATTTGAATAAGGATTTTTTACGGTGAAAACTGTCATTATTCAATCAAAGCATAATTAAAAAACCATCTTTTTCATGCAGCCGAAAAAATCTAAACAGCTGCGGGCTTCACGCTGTCTGAACTCATGAGAAATATCATTTTTAACTCAGTTAAGTAAATAAAAACGGCAATTTTCTCCTTGTTTCAACTATAACATGGCAATTTTACCGCGACCCACTGGCTGTAAATTTGCAGGTCTCTACCAATTCTTGTCAGAGACCTGAGGATCCTCAAGTTGGAGTTATGTACGATTTATATTTGCTTCAAGGGAGCACCAGCAGCAAAGGTAACACGAGTTGAGTAAGGTTGCAAACAGCAACTCGGGTTATTCCACTTCCAGTTCTGAGATCGTTAGCAGTGCAGAAAGCGATTCTACAAGTTCCGGAACTCCCCGGGACTTTTCGTCCCAATTCTGATGAATTCCGGAACTGTCGGAACGCGCACTGCGAACGAAGCTAACCACTATCGATAGTATCAATACTATCGGAACTACCGATAACGCTAACTATCGATAGTTTCCCATCACCAGCCACAACCTCACTGCTACCTTTTGAATTGGAACGTTATCTACCCTGTTGTTTTCGTTCCCAAAATATCAATGAGTTGAATAGTGACACAGTTTCGATGATCAAACCTTAGCCAGTAACATTCAATATTACGCCAATAATTGTTTTACAATCACATAATATTATTTACTGGAGGGTACGCAACAAAATGTAATGTTGCTATATTTACTTTGTTACCTATTTAAGAATACGTAAATTTGTTTTAAAATTCAAATTAATATGTTTTTTCTAGTAAAGCTTTGTTTTACATACACATTTATGGCTGGGGGTCAGTCGAAAACCTGCGCTACCAGAGAAAATGTGACGGCTTTATCTAATGGTTTCAACATACAACCAATTCATATCGAGGTAGATGTAACTCTTTTAGTTTTCATCACACAAAAATCGTTCATCACTCGTTGGAAAGCTCTAAATTTACAGTAAAATTTCAAATCGACACAAATAGAAACCGCTCCCCTACTCTCACTACTCTATAAACCACGATCACTATCAGTGATCAAGTTGATATTGAGAAACTATTGCATAGTTTTGTTTGATTTTATTTGGTTTCCCATTGAAACTTAACCCCAGAGCTTCGAATTGTTTGGGAACAATGTCATAGTGTCAGTACTTGGTGAATCCGAATTTTTCATACAATACAGACCAAGACCAGCTTTCAGGTAGTTGTTAAGATTAAGAACAGGTTGATGGTAAGAGAGTCCGTTTACACATTAAAGACTAGAATCAGTTGTCAGGGAGCATGTGAACGAATGAAATGGGGAAAACGCCCTTAACAGAGGGGTCGCGCTCCAGGGCCCCTTCTACCCAATTCTCGTCGTCTGTGGACGTCTTGGTCACGATGATGATGTCCCCTTCCCTAAACGAGAGTTCGTCCTCATTGTCTGCCGAACAGTCGTACAGTGCTCTACATCGTGGTCGCTCCCTTGGACCACTTTCTAATGGACAGTAGAAGTAGGGCTGAAACGTAGAATAAACACAAAATTAGTAACAGATATTTATTTTCCAGGCTGTAAACAACGTCTTATGATTCTACAAAGGAGTCTAGTAACTTTGGCTTTTGTTTGAATAAATCTGTGACTGAGCAAAACTAATCTAATAAGGTACCTATTATAGTAGATGTCTATATAACGACAATAAGACACCTATAACAAATGAGGAAGTGCTTCATATTAAAAGGGTCGATGAGAACACGTTGGAAACTCTTACATAACGAGAGAACCTTTTCAATCTGATGGATGAAGGGACATGGTTTCGAATATCTACACCGGGTCGCACAGAGCAGATATTTTGATTCGACATTTTAGACGTGCCTCTGCAGCTATGATTTCAGGGCTAGTGAAACACATATCACGTATTCCATACGAAGAACAACGTATTTTGTTGGATGTATGTGAATGTGAAATCTTCTACCCCTTCTTCCCAGTCGTAGTTTCGTGATATGTACCTAGTTTTCTGTCCAACATATGTTTTTGCAATTACCAACTTACCTACAACGGACACAAAACATTCCAACAAGAATCTCTTGTAGACCAGGGTAATTGCAAAATTTGCGGGATCCTTTCTCTGACACCAAAAAAATGTGCGTTTTCATTGGTTGAGGCTGCATTCATTCAACGGTACATACTTTCGAGGGTTCAAGTAGCGTTTAGGTTTAAAGAGGTTATGAGTGATGCCAATTCGCCTAGGTACTATTCACTGAAACCATATTTTACGTTTTTTCAAACCCAGTTTTAATAAACCGGAACAAAGAGCCAAGTTTTACCATCAACGTGAAAAGAAAGAATGTTTGATAGCAGTACATAAAATGTACCTACACGAAGAATGAGTAGGTATATACCACAAGAAAGTTCTAACATCAAACATGCTAGTTCAGTAAAACAAAAGTATAACAAAAATGATAAAATGTAAGGAATGACGAGGCAATGCATCATTAACTTCGAGAGACAAGCTCAGCAGCAATGTTTCGTAGTATGAATGATAGATAAGCATGAACATTAATAGAAAAATCAATATACACGCAAAATATAAATTTATAAAATCCCACATGCACTTCATATTACATCTTTTTAAATAAATTTCATCATGACGGTACTTAGTTCTAGTTGAATATCTCTTTAGGTATTATAAAACTACTAGAAAAAAAAATCAAGCTGAGGGAAACGAACACAAGGCACATTTTATTCTCGTCATTCGGTTTACCTCTTCCCTCTCTTCAGGGTAGCTTTCTAGCATTGGGCCTTCACCCTTCTTCTGAAAGACAATAATATAATACAACCGAATTGAGGTGGTTGATTGGAAATATTGGAAATCATTAGAATGAATCCTGAGTTATCTTCATTTCGTTTGGCAATACACTATAACATGGTCTATTCCTCTCATTTCGACAGAGGATCGCAGTCGACCTCCTTCATTTGGAACTACAGTACATTATAGGTATTCACTGGTCCCTTTCCTACTTTATGTTACTGTTTAGACTCAATCACTGAAACCAATATTTCGCAAAAAACTCAGTTCAATTAAGGAAGTTAATCATTCCTCAGGCCGCTTAAGGATTTGGGTAAGAGAACCTTTCCTCTTTCAGGTGCGGTACTGCGCCAGGGGATCAGCGAAGGTGAGGAGATCCGGACCAAAGCAACGGCTCCAGTTTTAGGCCCGAACTAGTGAACAGGGGACAGCAATGGAAATGCTGCTGATGGAACTGTCCGGATCTTCTCTTCCCGTAACTTTAACTGACATTACCACCTGAGAGATAACGAGTAATGTGGGGTCGTTCATTCCCCGAGTAAAGCACTGTTAAATCTTTGAAGACCTTAGCAGATATAAAAAGCTAGTCACACCTATACGCGTTGAAGTCAACAAACCTCCACAGGCGCTTGGAAACTTGGTCCTGTACTCGACCAAATCTATAAACACTTCAGTCGAGTATGGGTTCAATCTTCCCATGCTTTCATTGATGGTGTTTCCATTTCGTAATCATTGCTTTGGATTACATGGTGGTCGTTGTGGTGATGGAAATGGTGAGAGAGATCTTAATAAGGATATAGGTCCAGTAAATATGCACCCAATTTTAGGAAGTGGTTGTTTTGTCTGCCAGCTGGTTTCTGTAGAGTATTAAACACAATGGTCGCTGGTCTACAATACTTCAGTGAAAACCATCATCATTCAAATTGGACACATTTTCCCTGCGTAATTACCATGCATACAATCCCGGATTCTTTAATAATAGATCCTGACTAAGAATCTACCCATACTGCAGGAAATACTTGAGGGGAACCGTAAAGGCACAAATGTACAAACGACTGAAATAACAATATGGAGACTGAGGGTTATATTCAGGAATAGAAATTACCAATTGTTATGTAGCATTGGATGATGAAGAAAGGGTATTACATTTCTTCAGCGTTGACCTAATTCACTAAATTAGAGTACAGCACAAGCTCAGAATTTTGTTTTTAATCACTGGAAAAATGTTGCAATTTCAGTATGGAAGCTACTATAATACAAGTATCCAACTCCAGAGAGCTTGCTTCAAAGTAGCCTTGGTTAGAGTTCATGGTGAGGAAATACCGAAAAGATTGCTCAATGGATAGTAGTGCACGAATGACGAGATTCGCCAAGGAGTGAAGAGTACAACCAAAGAGACAATTGAAAATCACAGTGCGTGGGTACAGTAGTAGCTTGCAGCAAATGCAACTATAAGAACACACCTAGATTGCTCTCACGGGCGTTTTACCAGAACCATCTACACTTAAATGATGATTCAAGTTTATGCAGAGGTTAAGATTGGATGCAGGAAAACGTTCCTTTACAAGATCGGAATTGTTGACCTCATTGAAACGCTCCTATTTAACTATGTTTGTACCATCCAAATAACAAGAAGTTCTAATATTATTAGAGCAGGGTGATGAACGATCAATGACACATCGAATATGGGAATTTTGATTTACCTACGTACCCTGAATATGTTTTATAACCTAAAACAACTGAATTTAATGAATAATCGAATGCACAATGTTCTCAAGTGCAATAAAAGAAGGGGAACTAATCGATCATTAACTTCAACATCCACTAATCAAATGCAGTGCGATTTGTGTATATTCTATCCATAAACCTTGAAGGAATTTCCACCAATTCATTTCCATCTTCTGAATATCAATGTATGGTTTGCGCACGTTTTTTTTTCTCGAATTAAGATGCTTCAAAATGGGCAAAAATACTTTTTCCCTTTATTTATAGAAAATAAACAAAAAAAGGCAGTTTATAAATTCGTGGGTAAATAAGGATTGATGACGATGAAATTATTCGGCAAGGTGATTGTCTGACAATTAGAAGTAAGAGTGTACTGAAACTTCTTGACACCAAAATCCCACAACCGCACTATACCCAGAATTAGTTTTGACTTGACAATTGGTCCTTAAGGGGGTTTTAAGGGCGCTAAAAACAAATTTGGGTAAAGAATGCGAATTTCCGATCCATGCGCACACCCTATTAAAACAAACACATCTAAAAGAAGTATAATGGAATTTTTTATTCACATAATAACCCCAAAGCAATGGAAATGAAATAAGTTGAAAAATTTCAGGATTGGTGGAAATTCCGCCAATGATCTATAACAAGCAAGGCAAGCCCTCTAGGGAAGCTCTATTGGGTATAAGGACTTGAGATAAAGGTTGAGTAGTACGAGTATGTAGGGTTGGCTATCAATTCATTTCAAGTTGGCCATATAACTGCTTACGTCAGAACGGTTTCAGAGCCTTAGACACCCAAAAGTTCGTTCCCTCATACCATGCACAAGCACATCAAAGTTTTGAATATGTGTTTTGTAGGTGTGTATTCAACTTTTTTTAGCGTTTACATTTCAAGACATATTAAAATTGTAATTAAAATTATGAAATTAAAAAAGATTTCTTTGACGATTTTTTTCATTGTGAAAAGTGTTAAAATTAGTTTAAGCCCCTCTATTTAGTACACTGTTTTTCAAAACTTTTCCCACTTGGTTAGAAACCGAACGAAATTCACGGCTACGCCACTGCCTGTACCTACTGGATAAGAGTAATTACCTACTGATAGCACCTACACACTCAACTCTTATCAAATATTTCTAGAACTAAGGGTATGACAAATCATGACAGTTTCTTAAAGCTGTTGATGGGCTTGCCGCGCTGACTAACATATTTATAGTGTACCCAGACAACAAGAAAGAATATTACGTCTTCTTTGGTGAAAAGTGCAATTGAACTTTTCAGTTCAATCTTCTCAAAGTTACACACAAAAAAGAGATGCTAAAACAGTAAGAGGTTGGAGTATACCTTTCGGGGAGGAGGAACAGGGTTTGTTAGTTCAACATCAGACGCAAGGGAAGCTATGCTTTCAGTTGATTGGCCATTTGAGAGCCTCGGCGAAGGCGCTGGTGGTGGTGGACCTGGCGGCCGTTGTATCCTTCCAGCCCCTGATAAAGGCAAAATTCATACTAATAGAAAGAATATATTAATATTAAAGCAGAATATATTAACTGGTACCATATTACCATAAGCAAAAAAACTACCTTGGAGCTCGTCGAAAAAATCAGGAATAACCCAAAGTAATAATAAAGAGAAGAGCTACGCAACAAATCTTATTTTCGAGATCGAAAGAAAGTGGACTAAAGATTGGTCCAGTATACCCAAATTTGACTACGAATGAGGGCAAAAAAAAAAAAGTTGACCACTAAAATTTGGAAAGATGATATATATTTTGTTTTTATGTTTTTTTCAAACAGTTTAATACGAATTGTTTGGTGTCCATTCAGATAAGACAGGTTTCTCGTTGTACGTGGAGTGAACTGATTTTGACCCTTTCCACTAAACTAAATTTCCCATCACTCGTAAGCAATTTTGAACTGGAACTGCCTGTTCGTAGCCCCAAAGTCTCAAGTACAGATCGCTAATTGGTCATTAACATTGTATATTCTGGACTTCGTATAGATCAATACCGGGCCGTCTTCATCTTTAGTACGGTTAAATGAGAATAATCACAACATACCATTACGCACCACACTCCATAAAACTTGCCCAACTATACAGCCAAACCTTGGGGTGATCACCAATAATGCACAACACTACAAAACTGAACTCGTATTGCTATCATTTTATTCATTTCCAAACCGACACCAGCAGTCGAGTTGAAAGCCATCAGCGACAAAGCATCCATCCAAGCGTTAGTGAATATCCTCGTCACATACGCAGAGCATACATCGAATATTGGAAGCGTTATTCTCAGTAACAATTTTCAAGACAACCTTCATTTTCATAATTGTAATAATGGAACATTTTCACAGCTTTAAAGAATCACTTCCTTGTTTTATTTTACGGGAAAGCAGAAGCAGAACTAAGCAAAACGTGGCCCCACCAGAAAAAAAGTAAATAAAAACCTGTTTTATCGATGCCTGTAGCTTTCAACGTAGGCATTTCACCAGGTGGGATGACTAATTTAGCACCAGCTATAAAACAAAAATTATCAAAATAAATAAAAAATTATAATTTTGAGAGCCGGTGCGACCAACCTTACATAACTTCATCAAAGTAGGTGTCTGCATCAATATGGTCGCCGTGAATAAGGAATCTCTGCTCGAAGAGAGAATCTTACAAATTTAACTGAAATCTGAGACAAAATTTATTATAAGCACAATTGTGGTGCAACCCGAATAAATTTTGTCTCAGATTTCAGTTAAATTTGTAAGATTCTCTCTTCGAGCAGAGATTCCGTAAGAATCGTCGAAAGAACATAAGAGTTTTTATTTGTTGTAATGAACAGGTCAGTAGAGATAAGTTTGAACGTTCGCTCATCAGGTCAAATCCCACAATTCGATTCTTTTTCTATGATCCAATAATGTTGACGTTCAAATGTTAATAATTTTCTCGCGATTCCGACAAAGATTACGAAGAATAGTTCATAAGGAAGGAATTACCAAGATGAACTCCACCAGGTGTTCTAGTTGAGTCTGTGGAGGGGGATCGCTTGTGATGATTGAGGGTGTGGTAGGAAGGGTTGGGGTCAGACGGTGAGCGGTTGTGACTAGATGGGAGAGTGCCATATGGGTTGTACGTCTGCTGGGTGGCTTGGCCAGACGTAGGAGGTGGCAGAGGTGCTGCTCTCTTCTTCACGCTTCCCAGAGTTCCCATATCTGTGAGAACACAATAATAGGTCTCATTATCAACTAAATATCAAAATAAAGTCGCCTTCAAAACACAAGTGAAACGTCAACATTCAGATTTAACAAACATAACCCCCCCCCCCCCCCTCACAACCCCCCGAGTGAATATCACGAACCTCACAAATATCATTCTACAACAGCCGGAAAAAGCATAACCACTTCACAAGCACAGTACCCTTTTCGAAATCTCCCCTTGGCGCCACGTTTTTATTGCTAAACATATATGTATTGGATGTGTAGTAACCAAAACGAATTACCATGGCGCCAAGAGAAGATTTCGAAACGGGTACGGTGCTTGTGAAGTGGTTAGGACATCTCTTTAGTTGGAAAGTGGATATCATAACTTTTTCGGACTTGAAACTTTCAGGGCTTTCTATTATCCACACCGAACTTCAGTTGATTGGTCAAATAGGAGCCGTGTCAGGGATACCTGGAAAACGCGTTTCGTGTCGTCTGGTAAACATACACATGGTACCGTTCGTTTTTCTCAACATCTTTGCTTAGCGGGGCGGAGGGCTGACATGTTCCTATATAACAAACCTTATTATTGAAAATTAAAAATCCAAGATGATAGAGAATAAAGAAGTTCGGTTAGTTGGCAGTTCAACAAGTCGTCTGACAAATAGGAAAGAAGGAACTGTTTTACGTTTGATACTGTCAGACAACTGAGAGCAGACTAAATAAGAGACAAATCATTCTCGGATCCTACTGGAAATCTTGGAGGAAGAGGGGGATTCAAGATTGGCGAATATACTCGTATAATAGTGACCCGATGTACCCTCTTACTCCTTCGCACCTCGCTAAATTCCTGTTCAACAAAAATCACTGGTCTGCTACTTTCTATTTCAGTACTTGTAAGTCAACTCAGAGCTGAAAATTGACTGAATTTAGTAGCAACTGATGAAGACGAGACCAATGTCTGTTAACAAAGGAGGAAGATGTTATTACTTTGTTGGTGAGCTTTCTTGTTGTGCGGTGCTGATGGTGGCGGCATCTGCCCTTGGGATTGCCTAAAACTGCTGCCAGACTTGAGGCTGTCACATGTGGATGACCTGGAGCGCATACTTGGAGACTCTGCGTAACTCGGAGGACGAGAAGCCCCTTTCCTTTCGGGAGTTACACAGCCGTTCTATGCAGACAAAAACCACAATCTAGCTTATCATGTTATACAAGCATTAGTAGTGTGTTAACCAATACCAAAATGTCTGTTTTCACACCAACATTTCAGTTATGAAGCACATTTCTGATCTAATGTTATTTTTCAAGGTTATTAGAGCTAAAGAAAAGTTAAACTTCAATAAATATACCAATTTCAAATTCATCAACAACAAAAACAAATGTTAAATTCAATGAAATTTGATGAAAATTGTGAAAAATGTTTAAAAGTTATTGTTGTCATAACTTTTCAGGATTAGGGCAGAATCATTTTGATTTTGTCATTTTAAAACGATTCTACCCAAAAAAGGTGTGCTACCTTTCTTGGGCATCCTGTATACCCATAACTAATTTGACCTCACAATCACTTCAACACCCATTAAGTCGCATGACACATTGTGCAATTCGACGAATAACTCGAGAGTTATTTATTAAATATTAAAATTTTTACGATAATATAAGATGTAGTATTCTGTAACTATAGAGGTGTATCTCTCATGTCAAAAAGTAAGTCAAATCATGCAATCACACACTAGTAAATATCTAGTATAAAAATCTCGTCAGATTTAAATTGTTTATTCTACGATAATGGGTTGGTACAAAGTAAATAGTTAGGTAAGCCTTAGCAAAATCACATAAAATAATTATTATAATACACAGAACATTCGGAACAACAACGGTACCTAGTAAAAGTATTTGGATTGATGAAGCTCACAAAGAAGAAATTCTCTAAAAGCATATTATAAAAAACGCTGGAAATACTTGTAAACGAGGGGGTACGCAAAAGTAACGGGAATTAGGCTGCGGTGGAGAAGGAGAGTAGGGCATTGTTTGACCAAGTGTCCGTTAGAAAGACGTCTCCTGAGTTAGTGTGCGAAGTTCTGTCGCTGTGAGTACGTAAAAAACGCGGCCGCGGAAACTATTGCAATGCTTGAGACTGCTTATGGAGCCGAACCAATGATCAACTCTGTGAAATGAGTGAAATATCATTTACGAGGATTTTATTAGAAAATTTGCAGCCGAACTTCTCCCTCGCTTTCTCACAGACGAGCAAAAGAAGCGCATGTTTTTAGCTTCAAAATCAGCTCAAAGAGGACCCTGATTACTGGTGATGAATCGTGGTGTTATGGATACGACCCCGAAACAAAGCGGCAATCGAGCCAATGGAAGGCAAACCTGGCTCTCCTCGACCCAAAAAGGCTCGCCAAGTGAAGTCAAACAATGCTCATTTGTTTCTTCGACTGCAGAGGTGTTGTGCACAAGGAGTTCGTTCCCCTGGGTCAAAATGTTAACCAGAAGTTATACTTGTAGATTTTAAAGATAAAGGGAGAGTATCCGAAACAAAAGGGCTGATCTTTGGCACGCAGGCGACTGGTTCTTCGGCATGACATCAACTGTTAATCCCCCAATCCCCCTCCCTGAATTGAGGGTTCAAGCTTCACTATACAGAAAAGATACTTGCTAACTGCCTCACCAATAACGTTGCTGTAGACGAATATTGAAGGGGACTTTGAAAATACCATTACTTTGCTATTTTAGTTCAGTGATTTGAGCAGTGAACCTATGGATTGGAAGATTTCAACCCCTACTTATTTGTCTAAGTGTGAAGATACTTTCTAGTATCATTCTTGGCCAAATCGAAGCCCGCATGCCGACTTTCCATCTTGCAGGATTTGGTAATTCATTTTTTGTTTCTTCGCGGTCGATTCCGAAGGTTTATTATTCAAAATAATAAGTTGATAATTCTATAAAAGCAAGCAAGGAAATCCCTACGTGGTTGAAAATACGATATCGCTATTCCAAATGCTCGGGGCACTCAAGGTACTGAAGAGTAGGAGTAGTTTATAAAACGATAGATAGGCTGCTTAAAAACCATCACCCAACACCTCCCTTATTGGGTGAATAACTATAATTTGAAGCCCCTAATACGCACTTGATTGTTGAAATGTACAACACCTCTCTCCTCGAAATGTGAATCATACTTGTGTGAAGTAGAAATGGAATAGTAGAAATACTTTCAAGGAATTCATCTTCAATCTATGCAATTACTAGCTTACATACCTTTGCATGGCAAAATAACTATGCCCTTACACACTTGAACAGAAATACGTCCGATCCGTTACACTCCACCAGCAATATTAAAACGCACATGTTATTCGAATCCAACATTTAAATTAATATCTATGAGGCGTTTATTTTATCACGTTTTATTTGAATGATGCTAATTCTTTTTCTATTCAACGATACCGAAAATATCAAGACGGCAAGACAAGTGGTGGTTGCCATAAACAAAGAGTGAAGAATGCTGTGTGAAGTAGCGGAAGAGAATGAATTCAACGATTCAAAGGAGCTCACGAATCAGAAACTCGTCGTATTCTAAGCCCAAAAACATAATTATCCAAGATTCAAAGATTCACATACCATGTGTTTCACTTGCCCGCTCTTCGTGCTTCCAACTACGTTCCTAACAATGTAACGTTTGTCCAATTGCCCAACCTTCCAGTGATAGCGAAGATGATAAACTCCATCGAGGAAAAATCGTAATTTCTAACAACGGTAGCTGTGTCTGCAACGGAGCATTGGACATTAACTTTTTACATTAATTCACCAGGTCCGGTAGCCTCTTCGTTTGGTGAGGCTATTAGCGATGCAGAAGCAGATATCAAGCTAAAAACCATATTATATATGTTTTAGACTCCGCAGATCGCGCAAAGATCCTATTCTAGTTTAATTTATTGCTAACACCTAATGGAGAAGGTACTGACGATTTCAAGGTTTGGAATTTCTGTTCAGATGTATAAGAACTTGGCCAAACGACTGTCAGAGAGTACAACAGAAAACAACAACATGAAGCGAGTAGTAGCCTTCATCACTTGACAAGAAGCAGCAGAGCACCATGCGCCTTCCCAATGGACTTTATCCCCATTCTTGACACACACTGTGGATCCCTTAGAGAGAACCCGGGACTTACTTGAATTTCGATGACCTCCTGAAGAATATCTTGGAACAGGGTAGTACTCACCCTCTCGTCAATGATTGTTTCATCGTCGGAAAAGTCTGTAGATCCGTCGTCAGGGGAAAGGTTCCACTCAATATTAATGTTGTCAAAGAGAGTTTTCTGTTGCTGTAGAGCGTGTCTCAGCTGCAACAATGGGCATTTTACATCGATTTTACTAAAGACTTCATTTGTATTAACGAAAGGGTATTGAAAGAAGTTCGAGTTACATCTTTCCAAAACCTGCCCAAAACGAGGTTTATTCGAACAGAATTTTGTTGATAGTTCATGCTAAATAATAACAACTAAAATCCCGAAACTCTTCTCAAGTCTTTTGTATACAAACAGCCCTAGCCACGAGCAGCAATAATTGAAAGTGTCCACGAGAATGTGGAGTTTCCAAGACTTCTACTTTTCAAGTCCTCCAGTTGTTCATGTTGATCATTTTTTCGTAGATATAAAGCTGATGGATTAATTTTCATTTTAATTAAAGGACGTAGAAAGTCGTCATTTGCTTCAACTTTCTTCCAGTAATTATTTGTAGGCAGAAGATTTGATTGTATTCAATACATGTGTGTTTTGCCGTTTGTACCTACACTACATTGTAAAACATTAAACTACAAATTGGGGATAATTGGCCTAATTCAAATGCTACATCATGTGAATTATTCCTATTGTGGTAAGGAAAGTCAATGATGACTTACCGAGAGAACAAGAACCAACTTGGGGGCAGGCAACGTAGTGAATGAAATACTTAGATTCAAGCTTTCGGTGAGGCCTTCAGACGCTTCAACAAAGCTGAAATCCGGCCGCCGGAGTTCGTAATAAAGAGGGGAGGGATGTACGAGCTCATTCATATTCATAGACATCATAATCTATGGGAACATCGCAAGTCACTAACGAACTCGAAGTTGATTGTCGGTATGATTCGCTTTTCTTAGAAACTGACAACTTTGAAATTTAAAAAAGAAGTCGGGAAAGGAAAGAGAATTCAAGAGGAATCACTAATGTGAGAATTGGGAAGACTTGCCAACTAGGTATTCTGTCTCCTCTTCATATTTCTTTCATAAAAAGATAGCTTTTGACGTCTGAAAAAAATACCTGTCTGGTTGGAACCTACTGAGTTCGCCACTAGTGCCAGCAAAAATACGAGTTTGGATTCGTTCTTCGTGCATACCAGAATGCTGAATCGATTTTTGAACTAAATTAGTTAGGTAATGGTGACACCAGTTGCCCCAGTACACAAAAAAGTGTATGTTGAAATTATATCGCTCTTTATCTATTTTAGAATGCTGAACTGATCTTCAGACGTCATAAAATATTCGGAGTTCGTTATGGTGCCATCAGGTACCTAACCTGAAATTTTCTCAAGGGACAATACCTAATTGTTAACTCTCCGAATTCCAGGTGACCTGATAATCATTAAAATTATTTAGATGAGGCTGTGGGTAGTTGGTACTCGCCAGAGACCCCACCCGGTACTTGGTCGATTTTTTTCTTGAATTCATTCTTGAATTTGAATTTATTATTCTATTTGATAAATCATACTTAACATAATACGAATATCATATTTACCGAATCATTATAGAAAGTTAAAATGCAATGCTAATGAATTATTCCACAGAAATATATTTCAACACACGCTTACCAACTCTTCACAAGTCCTGTGGCCACGTTCTTGTGCGATGTCCAATGGTGTTTTGTCTTTAGCGTTCATAAGTTTGGGATCCGCTCCGCTTCGTAAAAGAAGCTTCATGCACTCAGTCTTGTCATGGTACGATGCCAAGTGAAGAGCAGTCTCTCCCCCTCTGAAATTAAAATATTGGTAAGTACATCCGATTATTGGTTTGGTTGATTCCAAAGGTTCATTATCAAAGATAATAAACCAAAAGTCGAGCTATAAGACCTCTTTCGTTTCTAGCAAAAGGACCGAACTGCGGATATTTGTCCGTACCTAGGTGCTTCTTGAGAGATCGACGATTTAGATAGGTACCTAGCTGGATAAATTGTACCTGTTACCGACACCCCTAATCTAGAGAGAAACATTTAGTGACCTCGAACGAATATTTCACATCATAACTTCAATTATTTTGTGTAGGTATGAGAGTTACAAGGATAATACGTCCGACGTGTGTACCAGGTACGTTTGAATTGAAAGTTTACATTGAAAATAACTGATTACTTTAAAAATTGAAGAAGTAAAGGGAAAACTGCCATGAACCCTTCATTCTCGTCCATTCAAAATGAAAAGAATGAAACAAAATCATGATTTGAAATTGGTATGTTATTATGTTTGATTATTGCATGTGTTTTGCCTATACGCTTTTTTGTGGATTCACTAAACACGGATTTTTCCGTTTTCTCTCTAATTCCATACCTAATATTGAGGAAAAGGGGGCTTCATGCATAATTGATCGACCCCTCTACAATGGAAAAGCATACCTAGTGCTGCTGGGCAATTTAAAATTATTGTAGCAAAGAGAAAAATAACTTACTTATCAGCTTGCAGAGTAGTCTGTTTGTTGATCGACCCACCTGGCATGTTCTGAATCAGAAAATCTACCAAATGCAAGGACGATCCCATCTCCCGTATCACAGCCAAATGAAGCGCCGTTTCACCACATTCCTAAAAAAGAGCAAAGGGTTAGTCATCCACGAATGTAATTTCGAAGAAATACTCATTTGAAGAGAGATCGCACATTAATCACTCGAAACCAAACGTACCGAGGTGGGGAGAGGCGCAGTTAGGTCAACGCCTTCGGCAAAAACTTGAAGGAGATGATGGAGGTTCTTATTGTTCACAGCATGTTCAAGGTCACTTAATAGCTCATGAGCATCTGCGTATGAATGGGGAGCAAACTTCCTGTCCACGTATTTAGCTCGAATGAAATCATAGCGTTCTTCCCTGTAATCAATGTAAATTGAACGTAATTGAAATGAAGAGGATAGCAGTTTATGTCACATATTTCCGACATTAGATGTTAGGCCTTGGGAAACACAGGACAGAACATCACCCGATCTACTTCAGAATCATCAGGGAAGTGAATAAGGAACCCAGTGGCGGCCCCTGCCCTGAAACTCAGGGGGTGCACATAGATCAAGACGGGCTATCCCGCAGGGAACGGGAGAGGTACTTTTCTCAGCCAAATACAAATTTCAACCATATCGAGTTTCTTGATCTGAGATACTAAGGAGGCGACATTACAAATTACAGCTTCGTAGAGTGAATAACATAGAAATTAGCTTTAGGAGCCACTCATCTGATCCGGAGCCGCGTCAGCGTCAAGTTAAAGTCCTAAGGAGGCAACATACTAAATTACAGCTTCATAGAATGAATAACATAGAAATTCGCTTTATGAGCTAATTATTGAGGTGAAGCTTGCGTAACGAACCGACGGACGGATTCAGCCAGTAAGGTGAAGGCTAAAACGTTCCATGTTACAACAAAAATATGAAAATTGGCTTGAAGATCTTCTACCATTAGATCTACACTTATGTTGATGATTTTTTTTTGTTCTTATATCTTATGGTTATTTTAAATGAATTGCTAAGTAATGGTCTAAAAAAACGTCAAATTTGTTTGTTTAACAAAAAAACGCCATCTCATTTCACTCAGCTATGGCGTTTTGAATTGTTCAATTCGCATATTTCAATTCATATAAAAAGTTTCAAAGATCATCCTCAGCCCAGTTAGAGCTCTAATATGGGATTTTAAAGGACAGCTAATTTTTATTCGATAACAGTTACCCACCAATGTTTTTCGATAGCAATAGCTCATTACAGAAAATGGTAAACCAAAAGGCAAGCAAAATTAAACAATCTAAAGAAATTGATCAATTTAATGTACACGAGGCGCTGCCAAAGGACACTCACATAGAGCTCTGAGGTGTTGGCTTGTTGGGCGGATGTAGATTGGCTTCCATGACTTCGTTGAATCCCTGGTTTGTCATATTTCGGGCAAGAAGTAGCTGAGACGTTCCTATGTTGTCCAGAGTCAGTGATTGGATTCGGGAAATATGAACTCCCAGGTCCCTATGGATACCGGAACATTCAATGCAGACCACCACCCCAAAATTTATACAGAGCCAGGTCGTGTCTGAAAAACAGGGAGATAGGTTTTGAGATACACAACGAATGAGACACACAACTTGCTAAACCAAGGAGGAAACCCCCGGAAAGGGCTAGAAATAGATAACTTTAATTGATCAGCAGAATTACCATTTTGGGAATTACAATCACAACATCGATCATTGCTAGGAAGTCTCTGGACGTGTCGGATGATGGCTTGTTGGAGCTCAACCAATGAAGGGTTTGTCCCTCCTCCACTACCCGACTTGCCCTCGTTGTCAAACGCTCGCAGCAATGCACGTTCTTTGCAGTTGACCAGAACGGACATCCAGGCTCTTTGGTCGTTTTCATCTTCGGCTTGGAAATGGTAGGTACGATTGTCTGAAATAAACAGGGTAAAAACGTTCTATATTATGTACACAGTTTTCCGGCATATGAAGGAAAACTTCATTACACGCGTGGTTGTATAAAAAAAATTAGGAGGGCTTCTACTGTTCTAAACTCTAAATAAATAAACGTTTTGCGAGTAAAGTAGGGACTGGAAAGACTATCCAAAAATCAAAACATCCATAAGCTTTGTGAAAATATACAATTGCAAGGGCATACTGTTACTAAGGCATATAATTATCCACCAAGAACAGTAGGAGACTCACAAGATATCAAATCAAAGCATCTTTTATCATCAGGGACTAGCTTGATTTGGCAGGTAAGAAGATTGACACGGGTAGGATTTTTTGACTCATCTCCATGACAAATATCAAGGAATCCATCTGCCTGTACACAGCAACGCCGCTTCTGCCAGACTCTTCTCATTTTTCCTTCGGACTTCTTCAGAAGATGTCCCGTTCTGGTCAATCCAGCACCTTTGTCACCCTGCAGCTGGTGGAGCGAGTATCCAGTGCCTTTTTCTGGAGTCTGCCCCATCTTGGAAATACAACAGAAACACGGATAGCCACACAACAAGGAATGGAATATATGCATAATAAAATGAAACAAGGATAGGTACAGTTGGTCTGCCAACAGAGCTAAATTGAGAGTTAAATTAATTGTATCAGGCGAGTAAGCTGAATTATCAATAGAGTTTACTATAAAAGTTACGAAGTAACTTTTATTAACTTTTAAGTAACTATCTTCGGCTCGAGTTATAGAAAGTCTTTCTATAACTCGAGCCGAAGTCTGAACCTTTTGACATCAAAAGCTCATAACAGAAAAATCATGCATCAAATCTACATGTTTGGAAACATTATTCGTACCTTGAAATCAAACTTAGATTGTGCCAGCTTCTAGACGATGCAGTAGGTTTGCAATGTAACTCATATAATACGAGTATATTATACCAGGGTGGAGCTACGTACCAAAATGATTTCTTTTCATTCACCAAATATTTACAAAATTATGTACACTAACCTGCATGATGAAAAAGCTGTAAGGAGGGGAATTCAAACTGAGGTTTACTCACATATGAATTGTCTTCACTTGCCCTTAACGACCTCGGTGGACCATCTATAGTAGTGTACCACTTGGTACAACTTTTCTCTTGATGTATTTCCTATGACACCATCACACATGATTTACAGAAGAGGATTCGACAAAAACTTGTTTCAAAAAGGAAAACATCAGTGTTCCAACCACCAGCTGCGGGCATAACAGAAACATAATCCCGTACCCTGATGACGCGCTCAGCCCTGACCGAAGGCCTGCTTTCCAGGAGATGATGCAGACAGGATCGTTGGACGTCCGTGTTATGAGAAATGTTAGTGATATTCAATCAATGAAATGTACAGGCGCTAACTACTGGCTGACCGAGACACAATAAAGTTCGAAGATGATTACCCAGTATGTTAGTATTTGCTAATACAAATTACTGAAGAACTAAGTGTGGAAATGTCTTGAAAACAGAAAGGCTACCATGAAACAGCAATCAGATTCCTCCTCCAGGAAATGTGAGTATTAACTAAAATCTTTTTTGGTGAGGACTATTAATCATTGTAGGATATTGTAATAGGGCATATTGTTGGCGACGAAGGTTATAACAGCTGGTAGAGAAGGTTATTCATGGCATTCGTCTTTAAATACCTGCCGTAATGAGCAACAAATAAATTCTGTCCAGTTTCTGCTAAGGCTTTGACACTCGATTCTGACTAGAGGAAAAGTGCAGCAAGCATTTCTTGCACTTGGAGTGTCTTGAATGGGTCGGTAGGTGTAAGAAATCTAGTCATGACAATAGCCACTTCTACCTCCAGAGAGTAACAGAGTTGTTACCATTACTGAAGCGCCTCTTATACCCATCAACCCTCTCAACAATCACCAGGAGCAGTGCTCATTACGCTAGGGGCGACGAAAACCTCAGTGATGGAGAGGCGGAAACTTGGTGATCAGACGATCACCACCACTACGGATCTCGACTCCTCAGCTCCTATTGCACACAACTACAAGGTATTTTGTAGGTGAAGTTGTTTGAACCCTTGCGAATATGAGGAAGAATCGGTGGACACTCAGTAATCCCCAGGATATTCATGGAAAAACGTAGTGTGCCATAGAGATGGACGGATAAATTAGAACACGGAGAAGAGAAATCTGAGGGGAAATCTCTGGTATTTTTCACTAGAACATGCGAGTTCAACGAATACAATTGTGAAAATGCGGATGATGAAATAAAATGCAGATTAGTATCAAGGGCCCCAATCATAATCATTCATGAAAGCTGAACGGCACAAACATTTTACTATTCATGTTGCAAACTATTAGGAATCGGATGTGCTAATCTAACAACAAAATCTACAAACAACATTCAGGTAATAGCTAGTAGGTGGGTACTGCAAATACATCAGGTGCATCCTTTACCTACTAAAAGAATTGATTTAGCACTTTTCCCATTCACATAGTATGCGAGCTCATCAATCGATTCGGAATGTGAGTCACACGTCATCAATTCAGTTTTGAGAAAGCGAAACATCTTATACTAAAATTCTGAGAGTTAAGGACAGCAATTAAGCGACATCAGATGTTACTTTACTACTCGGTACTAATTAATTACAACTAATAACAATACTTAACGTTATTATTTTGGCACCTACAATTACCCACATATTAATTCAATGAGTGTATCAAGTGCTCTAGTGCAGAAGCAGCATCAAATAGTGCAAACGTGGATTGACGATATTCAGTGCCTTGAGGTGTGATTGAGTTTCATGAGTAGGTAAGAGCAACACGGGGGGGGGGGGGGGGGGGTCCTCGATAGAGTGTAGGGAACCCTAATTCTTATATGTCTAGGCAGGAGAGACCAAGACAGAAAGTAAGTGAAGGTGTATTAATTGGTGTACAATTGGGTATTGACCATGCGTATTGGCAGTACAGTCGGGTTTTCAACTGAGCTTTGAAGATTATTGTGCTGGTTTGTGGGGATTAGGCTGGAAAATAGACGTCGATCAGAGCAGTTTAATTCTTGGAGCGATTCGTGAGGAGTTTAGGGCCTTAGTTGTGTTTCGTTCAGAACCTACAATACGAAAGAGAGGGAAAATAGAAGAGGATTTTGGGTTAGTTAGCGGCGACACCAAACATGCGAGAGAAAAAAGGTATCTCAGATCTATAAGAATTATAAAACCACACTATGTGCAATGGCGACTAATATCATGTGCAAAATTATAAAACCATATTATGTGCAATGGCGACTAATCCAATCACAAGCACATACTCGTACAAGCATACCTATTTCCAAATAGCCAAACGAAGAGAAGAAAAAAAAGTAAATGTCGAGGGTAGCTGAATATTCACACCAGATGCGGGATTTTAGAATATTTTCAGTTCATGATTGAAGACATTTAGAATTCAAATATCACCTTTGAAAAGAAAAAAAAGTCGTCCATTAGTCTGCTCTTTTAAAATTTTATGATGATTCTAGAGACTATTCTTAACTTTAGGTCAATAGTTGACATTTTCAAAACGCCATAATAAGTTTTTCATACGGATCCAAATAGATTTTGAGTCTGAAATATTTTGAGTCTTGGAAGACGTTTTGCAGATATCACTTTAGCGCATGAGCAGCCAAATGTTCGAATTCTGATGAAATTCTGGAGCCCCAAGCAACTATCAGATTTTCAGTTCATTATGACCATTATAGTTTATAGCCATGGGCGTTGAAAGGATTTCCTCTCAAGCGTGATCACAAGGGTACCGCTATCTTGCTAGACTGATAAGCACTTAAAACCCTTTCATTGCCAGCTAGTTTTCAAGGTGATAATGTGCATGATCGTTGAAGAGCAGACGTTTCAACGTTGAGTGAACGCTACATCTCTTAATTGCATAGTGCAAGGCAAGAGATGTGTAGTTCAGCATCGCCCTACTAATCTAAACGGTTTATTATTTAAAGCTCCCATTGCCGTCAACTAGACTCAAATCGAATCGTGATTTGCTATAATCGCATAGTTTGTGGTTCAACAATTGGTCAACAAAATTGGAAACCAGCAGCTAAATCGAATTTCTGCAGTTATAATAATAAGAAACGATAATCACCAATTACTAACGAACAGTGATGCATGCCGAAGTAAACCTGGAGGAGAGAACATCAATAATTATTAGTTCAATCGCATCTGGTAGTGGTTCATTACAGGTAGTGCTGAATTATTCATACTTGATAAGGAGGTTCATGCATGAAGCGCGCATTACAGCAAAGAAATCAAAACAAGCACAATTACAACCCACCAAATTAGACTTCATGCATTCACCTAGCACAACTAATCAATAATATTATTATCTAAGAAAAACATGAAGTGATCATTGTTACGCAATTATTTCTGCCTAGAATTGTAACGCACAAATGTGTAACGTAAACTCATTAAACCAAGTAAGTACAAGTTTAGAGCAAAGCTTAACTACAACAAAACTCCTTTGGAAAAATTACAAATACTGATTTTGATGATGATACAAGTTAATTGTGTGTTACCTCTTTTTCGATGCTAGGAGAACTACGAAGAAGCGTACGGAGCTCGGAGAGGCGCCTACGTTCTTCATCTTGTTTCTGACGAACCTTCTGAAGTTTAATTGATAAGTCCGCAACATAGCTACCGAAGTGCTCAATCGTTTTCAATCCGTCTTGAAAATAGCTAAAGGGGAGCATATCAAACAACAATGATCAACAACTGTAATATGGTGACGTCATGGAGGTAAGAAGTACCGAACACACCCTTTTAAGGAAAGAAACATGAGATTTTGTTTGATTACCAGATTATTGTAAGATTATTACTGTCTAAATTGCCTACAGAGGTGGGTGGACGAATAAAACTTTGGGACTTGCCTTTTTGTTACTGCTATTTCAGCATAGGTGTATATTATATTAGTGCTATTACTTGCATATATTTCAGTTTCCTTGTACCCTAAAGGGGTGTGGTCGGTATAATACGAAAGTACCAGGGAAACACTCGAATAGTATACGACGCACAGTGTGTAATTTTACCAATCTAGGAGAACGAAAATCGAAAAAAAAATGAACAATTTTTTAATAGTTTTTAATACTACATACGACAATGTCCGAGGGTATTGGAATAAAAATAGTGAGAATTTTAAAGCCAGTTAAAGCGACGTACTTTACACCCAAACTTGCCTGTAACAGGTTTGCATGGTACCATCAGTTGCACGGTTCTGTTTTCCAGTTATTTCAACTTATTAATTGTTCTCTTTTTTATACATCATTTGAGATAATTAGTGACCTGGTTACATTAGAAAACATGTAATTTTAAGAGCTTAAACATTTTATTCGATTCAAACGAATAATATTTAAAAAACTCATACTCTTGTTGAATTTTGGAGAAAGTTTACTTCCTAATTACGACTTGCTTGATGTATTAACGTCAACTTAGGAAGCTAGAGAAGAGAACATGACAAGAAAAGTTTGCCCATTTTTGCCCGTTTTGTCGGAAGCCTTAAAAAATGTTGTATTTTAGAATGGACGAAGTAGTCACCTACAAAATGCTGTATGAGATATGGAGAGAACGTGAAAAGGATGACAACGATGTGTGAAGGATATGACAACGTTCTTCGTTTTTTGATTGAGAAAAAAGGCAGAGGAGGTTTGCATGAGGAAAAATTCAAAAAAATTAGAGCTCCTCCGAGTCTCACACTGACTCCGATGACATTGAATGAAATTTCGTTCGAAAAAGTTGCGAATGTATTCATTGTTTTTATGAGCTTAGTAATAATATTAAATATTAAATTTTTTTTAAATATTTATAAGCTGTATCGTTCGTATTTTTTTTAGAAGAGTTAAAATAAAATAAATTACTAAAATTATTAAATACTCATTCTGAGGACGTTTAGTATTTTTGTCCTCCTAGATTGTCAAAAATACTAAAAATACAAACTGTGCGACGCCCTTCCTAACATAGTGGATGAAGTCAAGAGCTGTTTCATAATGAGAAGGATCGTTGAGCTTTCATTTCAAACACCTAGTATCTTTTGCATTTTCACATTACAATAACAGAAAATCTAGCACTCTGTTTCCTCATGTCCCTTTATCAGGGGCACCATTTGAATTCATTCAATCAGAAACAATTGAATTCTCCAATATAAAAGTAATACTGGAGCTGCCGTTGATTAGTCACCGAGCAGTGCACGCATGCCAAATGAATGAGGCATAGATAACGGGCCTCAAGGTCGACGGACAACAATTGGAAATAAGAATGTTTAGAGTGACACTCACTTGGTTTGAGCGTGATAATACTCGACAAGGTGTTGTAGCAATTCGATGCCTTTCTTCGTTTTAATCTCATTTACTTTAATGAGGTACTGAAAAACACATGAACGATTTCCAATTTTAAAACGGGCTGCGCCGATGGATAAAAAATAGTACATCAACGCAATGAGAAACAAAATAATGAAATTATCTCAAATATCGACATTACGCACAACAATAATTGTTGTGTACATAATTATTATGTACAATACAACGTCAAACTTACATTTCAGATTGTTATCTATACAATCGAGTGAGAAATGTTTGAGCGACTAAGGCTTAGCAATAAAGAAGAAAATATCGTCCTTCAAGTTCGATCAAGGCCTATCTCGAAAAATGCGAAATTGAGTTTTTTGAGGTATGTACAACAGTATTACTAGTTCGGGAGTTCATTGCTAGGGTGCGCCGACATCGCTGAGAACGTTATCATGGCCTATCACAAACTTCTCATGATCTTGGCCTGTCTCTAAACCTCGTCTTAATGCCCTGGCGAGCTCTTTTTATTATAAGATGAAAATTGCCACTCATCAATTCACTACGTACGACGTGGTAACTAATAAAACTAAAGACAGAAAGGCAATAAACATAATTTCTGACGGATGCACGCATCATGACGAATTGCAATGCTGCACTTCAGCTTCGAAATCTACCTGCCCAACCAATTCATTAATATCACAAGGGAGGCTAGAAAAAATCCATGTCATTCCGAGGCCTATTTCAAATAATTCGCCTTCTTTCCAAGATTTTTCTGATCCAAGCAAAATGAAATGCGACTCCATCCGACCGGGAAAAAATCCAAAGTCATGCAGCAGGGCTATGAGAGCCAATTTTCAGTGATTCCAGTTTGAGAAAGGAATAAGATATTGCAATTCTGATTCCACCATTGTGTTCAGCGTAAAAAAAAAAAAAACTTTAAAATGAGGGGTCATTCGTCTGACCGTTTCATTTTTGGAATTTATGGGTAATTTTTTCCCTTCTAAAACGCCCCAAAATCCCCTTATAGTTGCCCGATTCTGCCCATCTACGAACTTAGCCTTTCGATTGCCAAGACAGATTTTTTGTACAAGTATGTACTTTTATCTCAATTCTATCGAGAGTTGTCATCTGGAATGAGCATCCTGAGTGCTTGGCAACGCATTGCTCATCACATGGACCCCATCCTCTCCTTATAGTAAGTAATGCAACCAAGATAACAGTGCTCTCAGTGGAGGGTCAAAGTAGCAAAAAGATGTGTCGAATTCTGCCAAAATACCTCCTGATATTGAATATACGTTGATTATCAACGTCGACGATTGAAAAAACACAAAAATAGTTAACCATGGTAAATCATTCGGGCAAATTCGACTATTCAATTTAATGTTAAAACGATTTGGCTGGTCTTTCAATAGCTAGTGAGTGAGGCCTGATGCGACGAGCGTGCTTGTACATAAAATTGTCGTCTTTTAACATTAGCTAATCTGAATCCCGCTGTATTTCTGTACCTCGCACATCTGCAGCTGGAAGAGACGCCGTTCTTTCTCCATGTCATCTGCAATCTCTGAAGCTGTTACAACGTCCCTGTAAAGCCCTGCTTCTTTCGCCTGTTGCTTCTTCTCCTTTTCAATTTTGCCGTATTTAGCTTCATAGTCCTTCCAAGCCCGGTCGAAAGGTCTTTTTAAATCACCTTTCACCCCTCTTAGATCACCTTTAAGGAGGCTTTCTAGGGGAAACATCACAATATTGTTGACGTTTTGCATCTATAACAATGTAATGTAAAACAATTTAGATAAGTGGTCGAAGTTCATACTTAATAAGTCGACCCGTGAGTGAAGTTAATTCAACGTGAACCACAAGAGTACATAGTTTTGAGCATGAAAGGAAACTAAGATTACCAAAGTTTTCATTAATGCAGACAGTTCTTTTGTGACGACAGCAAACTTAATGAAGGCGGCAGCAATGTCAGCTTCCTGGTCTTTGGATAGCGCATTTTCGCCCAGCCGCTCCAGTATTCGAGCGAAATACATTTCATTATCCACGTGAGCTACAAATAACGAAAAACTGTATAAACTCAACGAGCTTTATAAATATTCATATTTTTTGCTGTAGGTAGTCAAAATAGAAAAAAAAAAATAAAAAATGACAACCCCCTTAATTTTCCCATAGATTCAAATTCTGTCATTAGTTATTTTTTAAACGTCACCATGACCTTCTAACCATCAACTTCTATTTTATCTTTTTATGATGGGAACACCCACTTTATGATTGTTTTTCATGGAAAACGACACCAAGTTAAGCAAAATCGGTCGGGATCTTTTAAAGATATGAATTTTTGAAAATTCAACAGGTGGAATTGACGTAGTTATGGTATTTCTCCAGCGATTTTTTCAGGATTTAGTTCCAGTTTTACTACAACAAAATCTTTTTTTAGATGAAAGCTAACCAAAACACGCTGCAAATTATTTATTTTTGTTTAGGGCTTGGCAAGTATAGGATCCCACAACATTTTACATTTTTCTTCCATCTTCACAAATGGCAGAGTCATGGGCTTATAAAATTTCTAATCGGCCGCTGATGGTGATGTCGCTGTAGGAGGATCGCCTCGGGGTGACCTGAGACTTTGGTGCCAAATTTAAAAAAAAAACCGGCCCATTAGTATCAGAGAAAAAGCGAGGATGGCGGTCTTTTCCACCTGCTGAATTTTCAATAATTCATATTTTTAAAAGGTCAATGAAAAAAAAAAATCTTCTTTCAGAAAAAAATCCAAAAAGTGGGTGTTCCCATTATAAAATGGGGGTGGGCGTATAACGCTGGACACCCGGTGTATATATATTAGTAGATTGCGGGGAAGCAGCTTGCCCATAATATTCTCAAGGGTAAGTAAGTATAGAACCAATCAATATGCAGAAAGGCACTCGTACAGTATGATGAGCACCAGTGACCAAGAGAGTAATTGCATACTAATTTAGGAGGTTTGAACTAAACCATGAGGAAACTAATAATTATTATTTTGACCTTAGTCAGAAGGAAAATTGGAGTCTGTCTTAAATGCAACGGAACTGATGAACAACTAGGTAAGTAAATACAAGTAGCGTCACCGCTCTGTTATTGAACGGAGTAACCTAGGAGTGGGAATCAGCTCGGTAACTAGATAATCGACTCAAATTCTTCACTGGATAATAGGTACTGGGTTTTAATAAACGTGATCATTGAACCACATTGAGAAATATGTATCTCGCTACCAACCTAAAATCCTAACTCACCTTTTCCGTTTTTGAAAATGACTGAATAAATTACCTCGTTTCAACAAATAATTTATTCAATTTAACTACACGGACAGCATTCGAAACAGTTTAATAATATTCAAACAGAGAAGTATCCGACAAGCATCAAGTATCCGACAAGGAATTGCAAGAATTTTGCCGTAATATAATATATTAATATTATTAAATTAAATATGTAATAATATGTAATATTATTACATTGAAATCGACAAATACCAAGTTATAAATTTTAGAATTTAGTTATAAATTTTTTAGGTATGATACCTTAAAAGTAACCCCCCCCCCCACCGCTAACAACGTTATTTATCAAAAGGAACCCAACAGTGGAAGACGATCAGGTAATTGAATGCAGGGTGCAAGCAAGGAGGCATCCTGGAAAAATTATCATCTCATTAGCGCGGCTATCGATTCAAGTGGAACGCAAGACGGAGCACCGACTTGACACTACAAAAGAACCACAATAACTAGTTTGCTAGGTCCTAGCAAATCGTTAAACGTACCTACAAATTGCTACTTTTAGTAAAAAAACACAACTGTTTTTTAACAATTATTCGAAAAAAGGTGACGTAAATGGGGGAATCGGGCTACAATATTGATAATGCAGTGACCTGGATAGGTTGCGGATAAATGATAGGGGCGGGGAAGTAATGTACTGAAATACAAAGTTACTCACAGTTTCCAGAATTGTGAATAGCTTTTATAGCTTTCCTCATCTTTGAAAGACCGTCTCGATCGAAGTCAAGGGTCTAAAAAACAAACAAGGAATTTTATTTCGAAGTGTCTTTTTTGCGTATCGCTCGAAAACTCGAAGAGTAAAAATAGATTTGAGACATCGAGAGCAGCAAAGACCCATCAACGAGTGTTTTTCGATTCTACCATCTCATTTATACCACTTACTTCCTCTAAACTGGATATCGTTTGCCTGCATTGAGGCATTCGAGAGACGAAAGTGGACGTCGTAGGGGAATTGTAGTCTTCGCGAGTTTCGTCGACGAATTCATTGACACTGATCAACCCCGGCATCCTCGGTTGAAATTGTGGTCTCGGCTTTGAGTTGAAAACGATCACTAGTTTCCTAAGAAAATATACCGGAGCGCCGCACTTGTAAATCTACATTATTTAGCGTAGGAATTATAAATAAACAACACCAATAGACATCATCCCTGCGATTGACAAACAACCATCTTGGCCTCAAAATGTTTACCCAGCCTTCTTGATAACTCACTTGGGCTGAGCGTTGTTTAGTGGATAGGTTATTTTCGCCACTTCGCTGCTGAACCCCATTATTTTTCACGAATCTATTCAGTAAAATGATGTCGCAGTACAAAACTGTAAACGTAGAATAGGTGCTCAGTTCTAGGACATGGAAGAATGAAAGAAAAGTTCAAAACTCCTGCCGAAAAACAGCGCACCTAGTGTTCAAGACTGGCACTAATCGCTCCGACCTCCTAGCGGTCTTTTCAAAATGAGATCAGGCAAAAGAAGCTGTGGATGTCAAATCGGTACTAAAAAATCAATTGCTAAATCGGCGGTCTAAAATCGATTTCATCACTCAAGCGGCTTTTAAAATGAATGAAAATCGATTGAAAAATAATCGATAATCGGTCCTAAAAATCGATTTCCTAGTGAGGGTTCACCTAGCGTTCATTGCGAACATTCGCCAATGTTCATCAATGTTTATTTTATTTACATCAATAGAATAATTATCCTTCTGATATCCCCAGTTTTATTTTGATCACATCAATAGAACAATCCTCTATCCTTTTGCGAGGACATCTAGACAACCGATATTGGTTTTTATTAAATTCATAAATAGAGGTCGAGTCTGTCGCAATCTGATACTGCCGATCTCGGATAAATAGGTAGGTACAACCTAAATACCTCGCTACACAATTGGGAATTTACGTGATTTGATTCTGTTACATCTTTGTACCTTAGCTCTTGCGAAATGTGATCGTTCATTTTGGTTTATTATCTTCGATGCGAAGGAACCATTGGAATCGACCAAAGAAATACAATTTATTAACCTCAACCATGGACCTCATTTGTTTTATCTCTTCCTCACGAATGCCACCAAGACAAACAAGGATTAAAAATGAAGAAGAATACGGTAACCACCTACGTACCTTCATATATCAGGTTATGGATGTAGTTTTGACGTGGTTACCTTTCATCCCATGTTTATCATAATTCTCTGGTCTCTCAGTATTATTATTTGATTAAGTTTAATTCTTTGTAATGCCAGGTTGAGAGTTGAGGGATATTTTAACGGAGGTGTCGAAAAAACTCGGTCCGATGGAGTATTTCAAAAGTGGTTTGAAAACTGTGCTTGGAGCTCAAGATCCTGACCAGCAGCCGTCTGGAGCGGAAACGGTGAGTTATCTCACTGCTCACTGATGTTCAATCTCCCTATCTATATACCTAATTGTATTTTTCATATTTTAAATTATTGTTCTGAACCTACTTTACTCACGTTGTTGAATTTATCCACGTAGGTAAGTAGAGCGACGTGATTTCGTAACCAGTAGACGCACCCATTGTGAAACAGGTTTCACTGATTGGTACTATGGACATACACCGGCTAAAATTTAATGCTTTCTCTTGATATTCTGAGGAGCTTTTTCTGAAGAAAACTGAAGAGCTTTGTCACCGTTTCGGTATTCTAGAAGAGGTTCATCGGACTGTGGGACACAGTTTCGAGCCGTTTTGGCTGAATTTCAGACTTGACTCAAGTCATACGGTTTTGTCCATAACACCAGCAGTTAAGGGCATGCGTGACCTACGTTGGAAGGTTTGAAGTACCTATATAAAGGCTGTGATTGACTTGAAGTTTTGAAACTATAGAAGCGCCAGGACATCCCATAAGAAGAACGTTACGAGAAATTGACCGAAAAAGCGAAATTTATTTGGGATCCTGCTCGCTCATTTGACATGTTTCAACTGCGATGTTTGCTGTCTATTAGTTTTCCAAAAATACTCAATTTAAAAAACTTTAACGAATTTCAAAATCGGACGACGAGGGGGCTTTTTCTTATTAGTATAGTGAATGTAGAAAGTTTTTCAAAGTCAATCACAACCTGAGATATCCTTCAAAAACTTTCCAGCTAGGTCCTGCAGGCCTTTAATAGCAAAGTCCCTCTTGAAGAAAAGTCCAGACGATCCGTATTTGGCTCTCCTATTATATCGGAACACTCCGCTCACAAATGGGTTCACACCAAGTGAACTTCTTATGAACAGAAGAATCATCCGAGATAGAATTCCACCATCTCCTTCGACGAAAAACCTGATCTCAAAGGGTTGACGAGGAAGGAAGATCGATTACCGATCGAGTTATAAAAACAACTATGATCGCAGACACGCTGTAAAGCTGCTCGAACCCCTAAAAGTGGTGGATATGATATGGCTAACAGATAAGGTATGGAAAAGTGTTTGGAATCTGTGATAAGCCCTTAAGGACTTGAGAAGGGAGATGTTTAAAAGTTTACTACAGTTATTATTACTATTAAAAGAATTTTATGAGCGATGAGATGAGAATAAAAAGAGGCAGTGCCGAATACCAACTCGGTGTGATTTTTAAAATCCACTGTCATGCAGCATGGCAATAAGAGCAAATGTTCGAAAACATAACTGGTTTTTTGTAAAATGTCTCCAATTTACTGGTTTTATAACATATTTTGTCTCAGTTTGTAGATTTTTCAACGCTGAACGCGATGGTGAAGTCACAATTCTGATATCTCATTCCGTTATAAGATTAGAGCAACAAGTAACAACCACGTTTCTTCAACTTCCAAGTTCTCCAGTTTGAGGACGGAATAAGGTATCGCAATTCTGACTTGACAATCGTATTCAGCGCAAAAAAATTTAAAATGTGGTGTCACTTGTCAATTGTTTCATTTTTGGATTTATGATTATGTTACTTGGACTGTACCGTAACTTAGAAATCACCCATGTCATCCTAGAACTATAATATAGTTCTAGGATGACATGGGTGATTTCTATATTAAAGAAGTAGTTACAAGAAATCAGTGTTGCCAACCTCCCTGTGCTAGTTGGGTGTTGATATCATAAAATATTATTTCACACGCTATACTTACCTAGTTTTTTTTTTTTTTTTTTTTTTTTTTTGTGATTCGAGGAGGTTATGTGACGTTATGTTAGTCATGTGATCTTGCCGCACTGTGAATGTTAGCGTTATCTAATCAAATGGCAAATTTAAAAACCCAGGTCGAAAGGCTGGTGGAGCGAGTTCAATCGTCAACGCTGCTTGATGATCGGCGCGATGCCTGCAGAGCTCTCAAAGCTTTGTCCAGAAAATACCGGGTGGAGGTGGGCGCTCAGGGAATGGAAGTCCTTCGGTTCATCCTGGAAACAGACAGAGCTGACTGTGAGATCATTGGTTATGCCCTTGACACTCTGTGCAATGTCATGTCACCCAACCTGTTCGACGAAGAAGGTAAATATCTAAATCGCCCACTTTAACGCGGAGACGCAACCAGCAGAAGTGGTGGGATTTGATTGACTCAAAACTGGTGTCCACGGAATGCTGTAATGTGACATTCTGGCGTCATTCCTGAGTTCACATACTGTGTAGCTCGGTGGTAAATTCCGATGTTCAGAAATAAAAGACGAGTTTCAAAAACGAAAAATGGAAGACGGCCAGGAAGAGGGGAGCTTAAGGTTAGGATGAGGGAATATTGGGATATCTTGGGCTTGGAAGAAGGAGGGAGGCGTTTGAGAATAATTTATTTGAAGACGATCATAGAATCAATTACGTAATAGGAAGAAGTGAACCACCAGTTGAGACTACCCATAATTCAAAACTCAAAACTGTATGCATTGGAGTCTTTGGCAATTCATAGGATTCACCATTTGGGCGTTTGTGTACATGGTATAAATAAAATTAGGCATTCCCCTTTGATTGAGCTATTCCTGTAAGTGATCCTTTACTCCTTAGCCATTCAGGAAGGCCCTCAGGAAGTTGCCTTTCAATTTGTTCGTGTTTAACCAGGAGGCACCTTTCACTTTCGAACTTTATATAAATAGTCCACTCATTCTGGGTTATGAAGGGACAAAATTCAGTTTTTCCCCATTTTTTCAATGCAGTCTCCTAGTGAATTTAATTTATTACAATTTGTGACCCAAATTGCCCCGATATCTTCTTCTGCTGAGTTGTTGTACCCTGGGACAGTATTACGGCCTCTCAAATACAAATTATTTGATGTCACACCGAGTAGAATTTTATGAGAATCAATATGGAGAGCTAATAATGACATTTTCTGGTATTTGGTTTGCAGATGCAAACGGAGAAAAAATAATAGGCCAAAATTTCATTGCACCATCTGGATGTTATTATCAATGTCTCGTATAACTGTATTCAAAGTTCAATGGCTCCCCCTACTGATGATGGTGTACCATCCAAAACCGGTCTACAGTGTATTATTTATTTTAGGTTGATTTCTACTGCTACCTAATTCAAAATACAGAAATCAATACCTTTACTCACCAATTAGGTCTACTTGAACGAGTCAGTCTCATTTGGTCGACGTGGGACTCGAGAAACAGATGATCTGTTACTCCTGAAGTGTTGGTAACTCTTTATCACTAATGTAGGTCGTCGTAAATATCACCATGTTCCTATAATCTCACCAAATGCACTTCGTATAATTTCATTTGACTGTTCCAGAAAACTCCGATGAGCATCAGGCTCTACTCCATGTTGGAGAGCAATTCACAGAAATGTTCCTAAAGAGACAAGAAAACGTTACCTTAGTCCTAAGTTTTTTGGAGGAGTATGACTTCAAAGTCAGATGGCCCGCGTTGAAGCTACTCGCAGTACTGCTCACTAATAAGTGAGTAACATCGAGATCATTAGATGATTGAAATTTTCATATTAAATCCACAAATATCACAGGACCAATCAAACCTACTACATTAACAATACTCGATCTTTCATGTTTCAGGCTGAAGGATATCCAAGAAATTATCTTAGTTAGTCCGATGGGAGTCTCAAAACTGATGGACTTGCTGGGTGACAGTAGGGAAGTCATTCGAAATGACGTAAGTAATCATTATCTGTGACAAATCGTCCATTCGTGTTGGAAATCCATCGCTAATTGTTGAATTTCGTTTCATCTTTTCCAGACCCTCCTTCTACTCATTCAATTAACTAAGTCGAACGCTAACATTCAAAAAATCGTCGCATTCGAGAACGCTTTTGACCGTTTGTTTGACGTCATTGTGGAAGAAGGTTGTGCAGATGGAGGAATAGTAGTAGAAGATTGCTTCTTATTGATGCTCAATCTCTTGAAAAACAATAGCTCAAATCAGAATTTCTTCAAGGAAGGTCAGAATTTTATTTATTTTTTGCCATATCCCGTTACATGCTCTGAAATGCTTAGTTATGGCTGGGCAACCAGCTGGGTCGGGTATAGAGAGAGAGAGAGAAAGAAGAAGGTTTATTAAAATCAAAGTCATAATGATACAAAAAACCAACAAAGTAAAATAAAAACAAAAACCAAACTAAGTAAAATTTGACGGGTTAGAGTTGCTACATTATACCATAGTGTGAGAATCCACTCTTAGTTTACCCAGCACCACGTTATACAGATAATGCACGGTTTTATTTATTTTTATAAATATCTTCACTCATCCACTCTTTAGCATCAGCTGACATGAAGAGTCATAATCTATGCTCTAGAACCAATATCTATAACGCTGGCGTTAGCAATATAAACTTGTGGGTTGTGCTTGTCCTGCGCGACAAATGGTTATTCTAGCTAGGAGGGGCTATGCAACAAATCCAATAACCAATAATCCCATGTTCAGATCTCAGTTCTGCAACTGTCATCCAAACCTTGAACGACCTCTTCTCATGTTTTGGCTTACCGACATACATCTATTCGAGTCGAGGACCTGATTTATTTTCTGCTGAGGTGCAACACATTATGATCCGAGAGGTAATGGACAGGTGGAACGAGCAAATGGAGAGCTATAAGCCTTGCTCTCAGGAGTCATGGACTAGAGAACCATCAATGGGAATCCGTCATCCCTAAAGCACTTTACTAAATCCGTTCACTCCTTTGCATTTCCACTGATGAGACTCGTCATTCTAGAATGTTCAATCACCCGAGAAGAGTGAGTAATGGCACGTTACTACCAAGTGGCTTACAACCCCTGGAACGATATTCCTCATGAAAAAGCGTGTGATACGATCCATGTTTGACCAACTGGTTGGATAGGTAGAATGCGAACCCCCAGAATGCGGTTGTAAGGACATTGGATGGTCGAGAGACAACGGCATCTCTTCGACATCTGGCTCCAAGAGGGGACGTCAAACTATTGGATTCTACCAGTGTGTAAGGAAGCTTTGAGGCATCGGAAGCGGAAATTCCAAGAGAACCTGAATATCCTGTCAGCTTTGGCAAGCAGAGGACTCAACCCCAGATCATCCAAAAACCGTAACTTCTCATGGTTCTTTCATCCGAGTAATTCGAATTGAATAGTCTTAAATAATGCTCTTTTCAACTGAAAGGTTTTTCATAACATTCCCCATGGTATAAACACTAAAAACAAGAAAAACCAGTCTGTCAGAGCCCACGAGATGAATCCACTGTTGTAGGTCCAGCATAAATGTAACCCCAGTATTTCAGATTCGTCTTGTACGATTTACAGAGAATCTGCTCCTTTGCAGTTTTTATTCAGTTAAATTCGCAGTAAATGTATTTTTTTTTCGTTTCTATTGCAGGTAGCTACATTCAGAAACTATGTCCAATGTTTGCCTTGCCTCCTGATGGTTCAGACGAGACCTGTTGGGGACCTCAAAAAGTCGCTATATTGTTGTGCGTTCTACAGGTTGGTTTGGGATTTGTCAAGAATATCTTTACGGATATCCTATGTTAGACTGTTATAATTATATTCTGTCGCTGTACAGGTTGTACGATGTCTAGTGTCCCCGAGTAATCCCGGTCAAGTCACATTGTCCTGCCAAAAGACCCTTTACAGCAGCGGCATATTTCAAGCCCTCTCCTCTATCCTTATGGCCTCTGGTGTGCCAGTCCATTTTCTGACAGAAGCCATTTGTACTCTGAGCGAGGTCATCCGAGGGAACCAACACAATCAGCAACACTTTGCCAATGTGATGGCTCCAATCAACCCTCCCAGGTACCTCTCTTTGTCTCAAGAAAATCATATTATCCATATAACTGCTCCATGTTGTGTGCTGTATCATCAACTATGTTAGCAAACAGAGAGTATTTGCTCTCGCTGTGGGTTTTCGTCTAAGATCAGAAATGTCAATGCTTTCAATTGTACAGACATGAAATAAGGTTCTCGTTGTTTTTGCACGTCCAGAGCTCCCAATGAATATACAAGTGTTACATTTTTTACTTTGCAAAATTCATTAAGGATATTCAAGTATTGTTTCTGCCACAGGGAAGCAATCATCATTTTGCTAATGTCCATGGTGAATGAGAAGCAGTCGTTCATTCTCCGATGTTCTGTACTCTACTGTTTCCAATGTTATCTCTTCAAAAACGAAGTTGGTCAAGCTCAAGTTGTACAAACCCTACTTTCGCCGTCTTATGAGGATTGTAAGTTCAAAACCTCACCAAATAAGAGCTGACAGCTCCAATGCTTTACTTCCCCTTGATATGGCGTCGTGACTTCTCCCTGTCATTCTTCTGTATCCAGCAAATATGGTTACGTGCGGTCAGCTTCTCTGCTCTGGCCTGTACTCCCACGATTCCTTGTCGAACTGGCTGAGCGCCGTTGCATTGTCCCACACTCTAATCGAAAATCCAGCACAGCGTGAGAATCTCCTCCGAGTCCTCCTTTCACCCGATCCCAACTACAGACCAGTGACGCTCATACACCAAGTCGCACTTCTTTTCCAGCAAGTGAGTCAATAGTCGTTTGTATCGCGCTTCTTTAAATTCAATGTTGTATTAATTATGTAGTGGATTGTTTTGCAAAAAAAAAGCTTATTGATTATTCTGGATATATAAACAGCTTCATGAAGGTTGTATTACTTGTCTTTCTACAGAGCAGCAAGGTACAAAGCAAACTGGGATTCCTGATTCTGCTTGCCACTTGGCTGTCACATTGTCAACTAGCTGTGAAACATTTTCTGGAAGTTCCTACTTCGATCCCCTATCTTACAGCTCAGGTATGTAAGTTTCTCGAGTTTGCTGTTTACATGTAAGCAAATTATACTTGAATCATATGGTGGATAATGACTGTCATCATTTCTCGTAGTGTGGGTGGGAGGGAGGAGGGAGATACCACCTGCGTTGTGTACGTAATTGGCTGTAGGGGCCATCTTTAAAGCAAATAACAATCGCTGTAGCTTTTCCCGATATACGTTGGTTTTAGGGCTTCTTGAATAGTACCTATACGTAGGTATGAGAATTCCATATCTATCACAATGTCATGATGCATTTCATTTTCATTGAGTGTGAGTTCACATAGGTTGAGTGTAGTTTATGTAAATGCACTAGTTAGCACATTCTCTCGTTGAAACTATGCTAGACGAATAACACTTTACCATGTAGCACAGGTGACACCTTCTTATTGCCTCACTATTCAATTGAACAATGTTGATTTCAGGTTGGATCAACTATAGGGGAGGATGATAATGAAGAACTTGTTCCCGGACTGTGCGCATTTGTCATGGGAATCTGTATTGTTTTCAACGATGGATCATCTTCATCATACAATAAGGTGGGCATTGGTTCAGAAGCCATGTCTCCGGAGGTTTGGTAAAACCTGTATTTTCAACGATCAACACCAAATTAAAATTTTCATTTCAGGAAGCTCTCCTTCATTTGATAAGCAATCGGATTGGTCTTGAAGTATTCACAGCCAAACTGAGTGAAGTCTCTCGTCACGAACAGTACAGCAGGGCCTCCAAGAAGCCCCAACCTACTGCAACTAAGTCAGATGAATTATTGCTTGACTATGAATTTTGCAAGCTCTTCAAAGCATTGGAAAGTGAGTTAGAATGAATAAATGAATCAACTTGTTCCACATTAGGAGGCAATGAGATAGGGGAGTGGCGGGAGATTCAAATCTGCTGTAGGTAGGGACATCGTGAAGAAACTCGAATGCTTACTCGGTTTGGGTCTGCTCATGCCGTTTAAGTTTAACTCTGTTCAATACATTTCTTCATATTCTGTTACCTCGTTTGCAGGTATGATTTCAAAAGCGGTGAACCCGAAAGAGCCCGCCAACTCGTCGAATGAAATAGTTGAGAATGGTCTAGTGTCTGAGTACAAAGACGTGATCCGAGAACAAGACAGGAAAATTGCTGAGCTGCAAACCAGATCAGAAGTACTCGAAAAGGAGAAGGGCGAACTGAAAAATTCCTTGGAGCAGCTTTCGTCGACTATGTCGAGGATCAGCGATGAAAATACGTTGCTCAAAGCGCAGGTGAGTTGTTCTGGCAATCGTTTTTGGTGGTTGGAAAATCTAGAAACTTGTTAAAATACCGCACATTCCAGTGGCAATATGTTTAGGCTTGAGTTCTTGTAGTGTCCATGATTAGGAAGGTTGAAAGTATCTGGTAGCTTCAAGATTCATTTATTTGTTGTTAAGCACTAAATCGTGGTGGAAATCCTTTAATCCCTCTTGGGGGTCCTGAATAACGGGCATATGAGTTGGCGACGGTTTCTAGGTTGTCCTTCAGATTTGAGAGCTTAAAAACGCGAATAACTCGAAATTACGCATCCGACAGAAAATTTCACTCGATTCTTTTTTAAAGGATATTAAGTTCCGCGTCGAATGGTATTTGATACACTGAGATTGGTCTAGCCGTTCAGAATTTCTTTTCGCTGAATTTTTGGCTGAAAAGTTGACAAACTCAACTTCTATTGAGAAATAGAAACTGCTCCGGTTGAAAAATGTCATAGGACCAAAGTTGTAGGAAATTAATTCTGTATCAGATGCTTTCTGAAATTTGAAATTTCCTCATTCCTATGCTAAGATATGAATTTTAAACCAACAAAGGTCGTTGCGCCAAATTTCATGTTTACAACCTCGACCAATGTAGAACACTCACGAAAAAGCGAAAGAAATGAAAATACACCATCTGCACTGGACATTTTGCTTATTCATTACAGGGACCAGTCGCCCGCATTCCATAGAATTCGGAGCATTTCTCAGATCGTCTCTAGTACAATTAGATTATGTAAACGCCATGTCAAGAGCGATCTTCACGTCTTACTACGTGAGCAGTTGTCCTTTTAAGAGCGCGCCGTAAGAGTGGCGCCTGCTACTGCAGTGGATTCCGAGAGAACTATGTTTCTGACATGAACAAGGTTCAAGTTTGGAAAATCCCCGGCAGGTACAGCTACTTGTCGTAGCTCTACCTACCGTTAGGGACTTCCCAGGGAACATGTTGACAAAGCGATGACGTACTTGAGATGGCTTACCTCCTTTTCATTCACCCTGCGATTGCAACAAAGGAAAGGGTAAAACCACCACCTACCGACCTCCTTGCCTTGACGCTGGGCCACAACGGGAGCCGGGATATCAGAACTGAACTGCCGACACTTTTTCAATAATATTTTTAAATATTGGTCTAAAATGAAAACGATCATTTCCCACAAAATTTACAGCTGTTTTGAAGATGAATAATTTAGTCATTACCCATTTCTTCTTTTTTTTAGAATCATCATTGAATTCACAAACATTTTTGTTAGGAAACCATTCAAATAGTATTTTGGTTTATTATCTTCGATAATGAACCATTGGAATCGGCCAAAGAAAAATTTTTTACCCCCCCCCCCCCCCAAATTTGTTGGTTCAAACTGACCCAGCTGATTCAAACAGCACATGGTTTTCAAATACCGAGTTAATAAATACTATTTATCTGGATAATTACCGTCCCTTGGGAAAAACGTACTTTCAAAATCTGATATTCTCCCGTTATCCCGTTAAAACCTAATTCCTACCTGTCACTAACTGGCTTTCTAATCTCCTAGGGTATCACCTTGGGAAAAACACCTCTTGGGGATCTCCTCTTGGGGGTCTCTTGGGAAAAAAACACTTTCAAAATCAATTTTTGGGTGCAACACCTGACGGTCTCATTGGCGATGACGGCATCGTAGAAATAAAATGTCCATCCTCGTGTGCCAATACGACAATAGAAGAAGGATTGAAGACGAAAAAAAATAAATTATTGGATAAGTGATAAGAAAGGAGGATGGGTTTTTAATAAAAAACACAAATATTACTACCAAATCCAGGGCCAGCTGGCAATTGCCAGCAGGTCATATTGCATTTTCTGTGCCTGGACCCTACAAGCGATTAGGGTAGAGCGTATTGAGAGGGACCAAAGATTTTGGGATACAATGGTGCCTACCCTTGAAAACTTTTATTTTAATTGTGCCCTACCTGAAATTTTGGATCCCCGAGTATCAAGGAACATGTCGATTAGAGATTCCCCTGATTTCGTAGGTGCAAAACAATGTACAAAAAAAGAGTGTGTGTGATTTAGTTTGACCGTCAGTAAGAATGATGTTGAGGGATGACATCCCTCAACATCAATGTACAAAAAGATATAAATGAATAATTTATAAGTAGGTACGTATCGTGATAATGTGAAATTGAATCTATGAATATAATATATTATGTCAATTATATCAATATTTTTCAGTAAATTGTAGCACTGTTTTTTTTAATGAATAATCTCCACGACTTGGCTACCTTTGTATGTACCTACTTTTGCAATTCCTAGTAGTAGCCTAAAACGACAAGCGAGTTCTGGAGGAGTAAAAAGTTACCTACAACACATATTATAAAATACACAAGTCAAAGTTAGAATTTCATGTCCAATGTAAAAATAATATAATAATAATAATGTGAAGGGTGATCTGTACAAAGAAGATAATAAACCGTTGTGTCAAGAATTTGCAGAGTTTTTTTTATTCTGCATCCAACTATGCAATTTTCAATTTTTCTGGAATTCACATTAACTTTTTTCCCAATGGGCCCTCTTTTCTATTGTGTAGGCGGATTTGACGCAAAATGTCAAAAAACTATCATATTTTCGGGCATGTTGGCTGTAGTAAACTCAACTGTAATGACTCATTTATTAATTTATCTTCCCTCGCCCTTTCACAACAGAGAGTAGGGACCGGCCAAGTCATGAATGACGTGGCCCTTTTTCCCAATAATGACTTCAACTCTTCCAGATAACCCCCACAACGCTATTGGGATTTGGGAAACCCATGCAGAACAACTTTTGCTTTCAGAAGAGTGCACCTCTGTTTGACTGGTAGGTATAGGGATTATGGGACCGCAGGTACTTGAGAAGTAGCCCTTTCTCACATTCCTCAGTCAGCGGGATCTAGCGGTAAAGGGCTGAACTACTGGCGTTCCCGCCTGTGTCCCGCGATTCAAACTGCTTCAATATCAGATGTCAATTTTTCCCGGGACACCACATCCCCAAAAATGAACCGTTTTTATCGCTTGAGCACTCAAATTGAAGCTTAGGATCTGAAAAAGAGATCCTACGGAGCACAATTTCCATATCACTTCATATAAGGAAGAAACAACCATCCAACTGGGGCAACCTCCCATCTCTCTCGGAATACCAACTTCATGAGATGATGGCTGTCTTCAGGGACGTCATATCAAAAATCGCAAAAGTAGGATCACTAGGACTTGATCTAACTTGAAAAAGAAAAAAAAATCAAGGAAATCGGTGCAGTTTTGGCAGAGTTACATGGCGGGACAGATACATTGATTTCTTATGGGAGCTGTCACGTACGGCGCCCTCTTAATGGGGGCGTTCGTTCTGATAGTTTCCTTCTTAGCCACTCTTCGCCTCGTTTCCATTGAGTGGGGTTCAGTAAACAGCTCATTGGGTCATACATGCTCATGAGGATCTTGAATTATTGCACCTGATAATATCGATGAGTTCGGTCTTTTCAAATAATTAATTGTTCTCTCAGCTTCATTACTATTTCCATGTTGCTATGAATTGTTTATATTTGCATGTTGTTTTAGTTCTATAATGAAGTTTTCCTGCTCCTTCAAGCCTTACGAATATTATGCAGAAATGGTCGTTATTTTCCACAAGTTATCGAGTTCTTCCAAGGCACATGTAGGACCTCTCCGAATATGTAGAATATTTTATTGATACCGTTTTACTTCTAAATATCCATTATGTTTGAATCCGAGTACAGATCAATCCATCCAATTCCTCCTCGCTTGATGAACCCAAGAAAATATTGGTGGGTGATATAACAGTAATTGGTTCACCCAAACTCTCTCGAACATCACCCCTGAACCTACTTAGTAGTAGTGAAGGAAGAATAGTGTTATTAGGATTTTTTTTGGTGGAAAATTCGAGAACCAATGTACCAAATAATGTGTGCGGCGGATATTGATTGTTTACTATTCCTTCATTTCTAGCTGCATTCTGGGAGCTTGCAGGATAACAACTATAATCTCGCTCTTCAAGTTGACGGTTGGCGAACAGAATGTGCAAGAAAAGACACGACAATTCAGTCTTTGGTTAGTGCTGTGTGTGACATCAGATCTCGAATTATTCGTAATGCTCTTAGTTAATTTTTGGCGTTTTTGTACACAGAATCAATGCTTTATTTATTTATTCAATCATAAATGTGCGCACTTGATTGAACAGGAAGCCGAGTTGCAGAGACTTAATTTCAGTGCAAGTCAGTTACCACCGCCTGTGGACCAAAACCAGTCAGCACACAAAGAACCACAGCCTTCTGTGAGTAAATTCAATGGCAGTTGTTAAGATTTGGTTTTCAATATTTGATAATACAATACTATGGACTGTATCTAACAAAGTATATCTTCATAATATATTATATTAGACGTGTATGTCCTAGTTATAATACAGATAAATATATTGTTCAAATAGGTAATATAATATTTTGTTTCACATTTGTTGAAGGTTGACCATCTCCAGTCTGAAATTGCTCGATTGACTAATGATATGGACAGCCTGATGGATTTGCTAGCTGACCAAGACCGAAAGCTGTCTCTATACAAAGATCTATTGAGAGCCCATGGAGAAAAGGTTAGCGTTTTTGCTTGTATAATTTAGTCTAAGAGTCCCTAGTCTATAATTTCATATTCACGAAATGATCTGAAGGTACAAGTTAATGTTATTAACATCATTATAAAATTGATCTTGAATAAACTCACTCTCTTCTCGTACATCAAGCCAACTAAGAAGTTTTCTTCAGTCGTCAATTAGGTACGATCAAGTAATAATATTACTATATATTATTATACATTATTACATAGGTACTATACAACTATATATTATATATAATAAAAACATATATAGTTTCATCATCCTTCGAATGGGAACCTAATCTATATCCTAACCTATATCTTATGAGATAGCATTACGTAAGGTACCTAGCTTAGAAATTGACGAAGAACTGTGGATTCGTGTAGTTAGGATAACCTAAATCCAGGATTAACAGTTAATCTGGTGAATATGTATCCAGGCATTCTCCAGATCAGACGTCAACTAGTATGCTACGGTTAGTATGACGTACCGTTTTCAAGAAATTTATTTTCATAATCCTAGACAAAGAAATGAGGATATGCAGGATTGTATTTGATGGGGTAGGTGAAAGGCGGGAAGCGATAGTGTGAAGCCCCACTAAACGCGACCTCTTGTACGCAAGAGAAGCCCAAAATTTGTGAATTTACCGACGGCTTTAGCCAGATGGTTTTCCAACATAAATATTTTTCTAATCATAATAATTTAACCCACCTGATTAATTTTTTTAATTGGTACAGCACAATTCAGTAAAAGATAACCAAAGTTGTGTTCAAAATCTAGGTATCTATCGTACCTAAATAGGTACCTATTGAATGTGATAGACGTTGATTGGTATAGTAGGTTGCTTGTTGAGCCGCAAGTATTCTTACCTTCCTGCCGCCGCGCCGGTTTCACCTTCATGAAATCGGATGTGGAAGAAAAATAAACCAGTAGTCATATTAAACGCACATAATCTACCATGTTCATTATTGCAGATTGATGATGATGACGAAGAACCTGACTCTCCACCTCCAACGCAACAATCTCCTGAGCATAATAATATCGTCTGAATACGGTCAGGCTTTAAAAACAGTTTTTCGACTCCTCATCAGCTTTTAGAACTCATTAAACTTATTTGTACATACAACTTATTGTAGATTACATCATCGATTACGTTTCTGCATTCAGCATCGTTTATTGTGGATTGCATTATCAAGTTTCCCTATCAAGTCTACGAATTGGTTTTGTAAACCGTCAGTATATACACAAAATCACGTACTCGTATGTTCCAATTCACAAATTTTTCAAGAGGCGACAAAATTCAGGTTTGATACCGACCTGTGATTATTATTGATTCTTGGAACGAGGACGTAGACCTACATTAAGTCGTATCCTTCCCCAAAAATTCAAAAAGTCATTTTCGGTCAAAATTGGACGTGCGAGGTTTTGTGCATTCTCTGTCGAAATCTCAACTGTGGACCTCGATTCGACAATATCTTCACCCCATGATGGTTTCTTCGAAATTTTTTCACGATCCCTAATTTTAGTACGGTTATGTTCATTAAAGGTGTGATAATAATAATAATTCAGCAATTATTCATCATACAGCAATTATTGAATATTATTTACGTTTGATCACCAGTTCCTCATGTGTCTTTACGTACTATCATACAACTATCGTACTATCACGAATCAAGTTTCTTTTTTATAGGTAATGAAATATGAATAATCTGATGTCGATAAGTATAACATCTCAAGTAGGTGCCTAGTTTTTTAAAGTCCATGTCATATCGAGGGTCAAGTGTCAACATTACCTGACTCATTTTCCCTGATTTTACAGGAGACACAAAAAAACCCTGATTTCTCGCCTTATAAATATAATCATAGGCACTATGACTGTTCTAATGACTAGTAAATGTTACAAGTTACATGTAAGACCAAAATTCCGCTTAAATGACATTATTCAATTTTTGGCTGAGGTACGCCAAGTTATTTGGAATCTAGGTTGAGATTAGCTTCGTAATCTCATACCCATCCTCCATGAATCTGAAAATAAAATACAATAGGGTGTGCGCACGTTTTTTAAAATTTTATTTTTCGGAAGAAGATGCTTCAGAAAGGGCAAAGATTGACAAAGGCAAAGATTATTCGGCAAGGAGATTGGCTGACGCTTTTAGGAGTACCAACGCAGGTACTGAAACTTCTTGAGACCAAAATCCCACAACCGCGCGAAGTAAGCGCTGCTCCAAGCAGCCGTTTTCAGGCTGTTCGCGAAATCTTTACGAACAAAAGATTTCAAACGCTCGCTTCTTGTGAATTTTCACTTTAATTACAATGATTTGAGACCTGACAACTGGCCCTTACGGGGTTAAATGCGACAGATTCCATCTTGAGGTCGCGATGGAGGTCATCATTTCTGATGTAGGGCCGTTGACAAAACTCATAAGTACCTTGTTCTGAAAAGTTTGAATAATTTTGCTGTTTTTTTTCTAGTGCAGCTCCAGAGTCCACACAGGTTTTAGGATTTTGTATATGCGCAATTTGTTATGTCATTTGTTATGTTATGCGATGATAAGTCATAATACCTACCGAGCAGCCAGTGCAATTTTTTGAAGTTTATATTTGTTCTTTTTTAAATAACGTGCTCCTTAATGGTCATGACTTAATTAATCACTATATAGTAAACATCTGAAGTGTTAATCAACTGTTAATCATCTATTAAATAGCAACCTGCAAAAACGTAAGTATTAAAACATAATATGTTTTAATATTTACTATATTATAGGAAATTTTACGGTATGAAACTGCTGAGATGTGTCATGTCCTTTGTTTTTATGGTGAGAAAACGCTAAAACTAACGTCGCTAATAAATTCGACGAGAAATTCGCTGTGTAGTATCACATCTGAATCAATTTGGCAAAAAAAATGAATTAAGTATGCCATGTTGCCACTTCACCCTCGATAAGATTTTTCATTTTTATTTTTCAGAGTTGATGTGTCATAAATAGGTAACATTATGAACCTACTGAAACCGTGGCACTTACAGTACACACAAGTAATCTTACGTTGTATGCCAATACAAGGCTACTTACCTGGGTATCATCTGTAAATCTTCTTGAGCATTTTTTTTTTTTTTTCATTGAAACAACACCGTTGTTGAAAAACTCACCAGCCACAGATAAGGAAATGAAACCTTTCAGTCACACCTTGAAATTCAAAATTGGTGTGTGTTTTCCTGCGATGCTTGGTTTTACGTCTGTTTTGTCAGACATTTTTATTTTTTCTTATTATTGTGCTTTTGTGTGTACATTGATGGTGTAAACTAGTTCATGATGTTACAATTATCTAGAAAAATAAATATTTATTGTACATAGGAATTTATTATAAAGGCAAGTGTTAATAAAACGAGTATTATTTGTGTATTCGATAAATATTTGTTAAAAAAAACCCTAAGTTCTACATTAAAGTCAGAAATGTATGTAGGGTTTACGTATTGGACAGGTATACTCCTGTCAAAATAGGAAAAATAGAGGAACTAAAATTACTAGTGGTGGGGGAGGTTTAAAGGTTCCATTTTGGTTTATCTTCGATAATGAACCATTGGAATCGACCAAAGAAAAAAATTGTTAAGCCCTCAAAATTTGAGGGTTTACGTTTCAAGATACGATGATTCAGAAAATCGAATTAAAAATAAAAATCCGTCCGTACGCCGTCGGTGGCACTTTGTCCAGTTAGCGTTGTACTAAAACTACAAAATTTGGGTTACGGGTTCGGACCATACCCACGGTCATCCTTGAACCTTCTCATAGTCCTAGGTCGAGGGGAAGGGGTTAAAAATGAATTTTGAAAAATTCAGATGAAACGGTATAATTTTCAATTCACGTGAAGGTAAATAGAGTTTAATTTTTACAATTTTTTTAAAAAACTTCCTGGAAGTTTGTACGACCAGCCGTTCGTTCACAATGAGGGCTCAAAGTAGGAGCAGATCAAAAGCGTCAACATGAGGGTGAATCATTCGGCCGCCTGTGGGGTCAATGTTTATACTGCCCAAGCTGATACGAACGGCACAGAGTTTTCAGGTATCGAGTTTATTAATAATAATAGTTACTTATTCATAACTAACAATAATTATTAATCGTTAATAATAATGTACACTACTTGATAATAATAATTAGTGATTATTCATACTAGTGATATGTACCTACTAAGAAGATAATAAACCATTGTGTCAAGAATTTGCAGAGTTTTTCGGTTTTCCCCTCATAACTCCGGCTTGCCTGATCTTGTAGTCCAGCATGACCCGGCCGCACAGTATTCAGTATAATGCGATAATGCAGTATAGGTACAGTTAGTGTTCCCCACTTCTACTCTAGCAAGTTGTAAACGTATGCGATGTGCTCAAATACACTGTTATGCTCAGGCCGCTAATTTGAATCGAATTTGATGGGGAATGGGAGGGAGATGAAATCGAAAACTCTGCGAATTCTTAACACAACCGCTTATCATCTTCTTTGTGCAGATCACACTTCTGCATAGATTACCTACTAAATGATTGAATAATTATTATTATGAATTATCATTAATGATTAACAAGTAGTGTAAATTATTGTTAGTTATTATTAATTAACTCGATATCTGAAAACCATGTGCTGTTCAAATCAGCTGGGCCAGTATCAACATTGACCCGACAGGCTGCCGCAAGATTCACCCTCATGTAGAAGACTTTTGATCTGCTCCAACTTTGAACCCTCATTGTGAACGAACGGCTGGTCGTACAAAGCTGTGGATGGTCTTTAAAAAAAAACCTCTATCTAAATGTGAACTAAAAACTGAAAAATGTTCGAACTATGAATTTTTCAAGATTTCAAAATTGGTTTTGAACCCCTTCCCATTGACTTAGGGTTATGAAAAATTTCGAGGATCATTGTGGGGTTGGTCTGAAAATGAAGTACGGCGGACGTAGGGATATTTTTAAATTCGGTTTTCTGAATCTACGTATCTTGAAACGTAAACCAACTAATTTGGAGCGGTGGGGGGGGGAGGGTAAACAAAAATTTCTGGTCGATTCCAATTGTTTATTATTGAAGATAATAAACCAAAATTAGGGTGAGGACTGATCACAGCTCACACCTGTGCGAATGACCCGTCCCAGACTAGGGGAGGTCTTATTTTATTTGGCTTCGCCACCCACGTAGATTGAACCCGGCGACTGGATCTTAATCAATTTGCAGCTCAAGCCCACAGCAATCGCCCGAGAGGAGTTTTGAATATTGAAATACTGAAAAGGAAAAAAGCCTGTCGTAACGGCTTCGGGGATCAATCCATACATCGTTAGTATAAAATAGTTCATACAAGAGAAGTGAGATCATAAACACGCCTTTGTATTATACGAGCAATGGGCTCAGCCCTGAAGCCAATACTGATCTATTAGAAGACAAAAATGTTCGTGAACCTCGTGAAACCGTCCGTTATAAGGAGGTTTTCGCTCAGAAGGCCGGATGCATGCGTTGGATTCAAATGAAACGAAACGAGTTGTTGAGTGTTCACTGACTCGCCAGACGGACCACCCAAGTCACTAAAACCAACAGCACCCGATGCGTCATTAGTTTTTTTTTTTTTTTGTCGTTAATAAAGCGACCGTCGAACAATGAGTTACAGAAGATCAGAAGATGGCGCATTTCTTCGGATTTTATCTCAAATTATTTGGCTTCATGGATTATGGCTGGAGGTAGATAGATAGGTGATGCCAAACTGTCTCCCCACATGAGCACAGAAAACACTACTATACCACATGAGGTACTTGGGCAAGTTACAATTCGAACTTTTGAGGGGGTTATAATATATCGTCGTTATAATATGTATGTATATTGTCGTCAGGTTGTGATCTAAAACACAATAATGTTTCAGTGACTTTATTTATTTACCTACTTATAAATTATATTTACACCAGATTTATTGACACTTATGCGAATCTTATATGTACAAAAAATGTACTTAAACAAGATAAAATTCGTAAATAAATACAAATGTATAACCTCAATCTTCAAGTTGAATTATAATAGGTATCAACAGTCCAGTCAAATTATTCCAAAAGATCGGCTTACCTTACAAAAGGTCAAGTAATTTTATTCGTTTTTTCATCTTGTTTGTGTAGGTAGGAAGTGTTCGAGAATGAAACTGTAAATTCTGAAACCCTCGGCACAACTTTTGGCAGCCCGAAAACCGCGATTTTGTAGCACTTTTGTCCGTTGTTTCTAAATATCTCCTAAACGAGTGGTTTTAGAGGAAAACCTTAAGATATAAACCTTGTGGAGAATTTGATTTTCTACAACTTTTGTATATAAATATTTTGTCTGACACCAAAAGGGAGCGCGCTACAGGATCTCAAAGACGGTCCGTTTTTTTTTTTTTCAAAATGGTTGAAAATGTTAAAATTGCTGGTTTTTGTTTTTATGTTTATTTATATTACGTTTTTTACTTGGTCGATTCCAATGGTTCACTATCGAAGATAATAAACCAAAATAACACTTCTTTGTATAATTACTATGTACCTACGTGGTAAATAATCACTGGTAATAGAGAACTTGAATAACATAATGGAATATCCCTAGCCCCTAGAGACGAGCTGTGAGCAGTGCACGCATACTCGCCAACTACTAGGTGCTTGTGCCCCCGACCCCCCCATGCTGCCGTAATGCTGCCGTCAATGCTGCGTCAGCCCCCCGGAAAAGTACTATAGTATCAAATTTATAAATATATCAGTTGTGTACAATCAATGAGGAACTTGCACCACAACAATGTTAATTTTTGTTTAACAAATAAAACTAAGTGTGAAATGTCAAAATTGTATTAAATAATTAACAAATTTTGTTAATCATATTTTTGTATTTCAAACATTTTGCCAAAACAGCTCGGCGCCATTCGAATTTCCGAAAATTTTGTATACCAAAATCCATTTCAGACCATCCTAAATCCACTGCCAAAAGACAAAGAATCATAATAATATTATTATGATAATATAATATATTAATATTATAATAATAATATTATTATGAGTTACCTATAATATATTATATTATAGGTAACTCGATAAAACGATAATCGAGAGTTATCGAGAGTTAAAAAGTTCAAATTTGCACAAAGAATCCGTCTCGGCAATCGACAGGCTGAGTTTGTAGATGGGCAGAATCGGGTCACTCTTAGGGGGGTTTTAGGGAATTTGAGGGGGGGGGGGGGGATTACCCATAAATTCCAAAAATGATACAGTCTTACAAGAGACACCTCATTTTAAAAGGGGTTACTTTAACGCTGAACACGATGGCGAAGTCAGAATCTTATTCTTCAGAGTGTTATTCTGGTCTCTCGAAGAATCTCTCAGAAATCAACAGGCTGAGTTTGTAGATGGGCAGAATTGGGTCACTCTTGGGGGGGTTAGGGAATTTTAGGGGGGAGGGAAATTACCCATAAATTCAAAGAATGAGACAGTCTGACAAGTGGTACCTCATTTTAAAAAGGGTTCTTTTTACGCAGAACACGATGGCGAAATCTGAATTTTAAGAATAATTATTCTTCAGAGTGTTATTCCGGTCTCTCAAAGAATCTGTCTCAGCAATCGACAGGCTGAGTTGGGCAGAATCGGGTCACTCTTAGGGGGTTTTTAGGTAATTTTAGGGGGGGGGGGGGGCTACCCATAAATTCCGAAAATGATACAGTCTGACAAGTGACACCTCATTTTAAAAAGGGTTCTTTCAACGCTGAACACGATGGCGAAGTCAGAATCTTATTCTTCAGAGTGTTATTCTGGTCTCTCGAAGAAATCTGTCTCAGAAATCGACAGGCTGAGTTTGTAGATGGGCAGAATCGGGTCACTCTTAGGGGTGTTTTAGGGAATTTTTAGGGAACTTTTAGGGAATTTTAGGGGGGGGGGATTATCCATAAATTCCAAAAATGAGACAGTCTGATAAGTGGTACCTCATTTTAAAGGGATTTCTTTATGCTGAACACTATGGTGCAAGCAGAATTGCGACATCTTATTTCGTTCTCAAACTGGAGCACTTTGAGGGTGAAGAAATGAAGATATTTTTCAGAAAACCGGTTGTTTCTTCGAAAATTCGCTCTTACACCCATGCAGCATGACTGGACTTGAGCATGAGTTGAGAGAAATTCGAAAAAGGCGCGAGAGAAGTCCAGATCCACTTTACGGCTTCCCCTTGTTCCTCTTCCGTCCAGAGCTTTTCGAGCCCCACCACTTCGCCAGAGTATTCCTTCTCAAACGTCGCCTCTCCCCACTCCGTAAACCTTCTCCCCGGAAGATCTCTCTCAGGGCTAATGGCGTCTCGGGCTTCGTCTCCTTGGCAACGTCACTAAAAAATCCGAGCGTCTTGGGTGGTCTTCGTCCGAACGCCTCCGCGTGTGGTCCCTCGAGCCCGCAGTCTTTTGCCGTCAGCCCGTGAAGACGGGAGTCCTCACGTTGTGATGCTTCACGGAAGCGCTCGTTTCCAAATTGTGTTCCGTCCGAAATGTCGGTAGCCGTTTGTGATCCCGATAAATTCAGATTCGATCCGTCATGCGTGCCGTCGTCTTTCTCACCCTTTTGGGCCACTTATCGAGGAATGCGGCCTACGAGAGGAAGCACCACGCTTTCGAGCAGCCCGTCCTCAGCGGCGGTTTCTTCCACAAAATCGCCAATGGTGAACCTGCAAGAGCCAACACGAACAACATATCGGATTACCCTTTCAAAGATTTCCTCTTCAATCAAGAGTTGAACCCGTTCTTCAACAGGTTTGCGTTGCCCAAAGAGGGTATTTCTTATTGCTTGAAACCGGCCAAATGCGAATTCATGAACTACACAACCTGCCTGGGGACCAAGTTGCCCTACAATTACACATCCCTTGACCTCGTCGACGGAGTCTCCACACAGCAGCAAGCACAGGTAACTAAAAACCATCATCTACTTAGCTCTCATAACTACCTCTCTCCCTTGACACACACACTTTTTCCAGAAGGAAACACAACTTCTGTGATTTACCATCATCAAACTTTACGAATAATTTGTTATTGAAAACGTTTTTGTTTCAAGTTTTTCGTTCGCAACCCATGCAGTCGGAAATTCCTGATTATCTAATTTCAAGGTATTTTATGTTTGACTGAAATAGAAAACAAGAGTAGGTATTTTAAAAAATCGTCTATTTCCACTGAAATATGAGTACAGTGTTGGACTGGTTTCGATGATTAAACCAGTCTAACAGTGTAAGTACTCATATTTCAGTGGAAATATTCAAATAGGTACTCTTGTTTTCTTAACATGGGTTTCCAAGATTTCGTCGCGTGTGATTTAGGTCGTTTGACTGAAGTACTGCTCTACAAACCATTAACCACGACCCTAAAAATATGTTTAGGGACACGAATCAGTCAATTTTAAGGAGACTGACATTCCTGACCTGACATTCCTCTGTGCCCCGAAACTACCTGCGACCTTTCTCCACAATAGAAAGACTTGTCTGGTGCACTCTCACGTTCCATAGTAAATTACGTGGAACCCTGAGGTCTTGGTTTTTATTTGAAAACTACTAATTTGAACATCACCGCCCCTGAACTTATTATTATTATTCTCGTTTGTATTAAATACAAGGGTGGTAGACCGGTTAAATTAAATTAAATTTTAATTTAATTTAACCGGTCTACCACCCTCGGATATTTTTTGGCTTACAATTCGAGCTGAAATCCTAATATCGAATTTACGAAATCCGCCGGTGACTTCGAAATTTGGTACAGGTAAGTCTGAAGTCTATCTGGTATCCGATTCGGCCGACGTCTTTTCTGGGAATAACACGAGTGACGAAGGAGGTTGACATCTCCAAACCGCTCGTAGCCTGAAGACATTTGATGGATTGTTCGTTTTTTAAAATGGATATTTCAATAGATAATTAACCAATAGATTTTGAGTAATTAAACTATCAGTCCATTCCCAACCTATGAATGCCAAAGTATCAATGCAATTCCCAGCCTATCAATGCATCCCCAATCCATCAAGGCGAACTTTTCAATGCACTCCCCACCTTTCAATGCCAAACTATGTATACATTCCCAATCTTTGAACGCCAAACTGTCAATACATTCTCAACCGTTGAAAGCGAAACTATCAATGCAATTCCCAACCTATCAATGCATTCCCAATCTATCAAAGCATTCCGAACTCATTAAAGCCAAACTATCAATGCATTCCCAATCTATGAAAGCCTAACTAGAAGAAGAAGAAGAAAGAAGAAAAAGCATGTTTATTTTTACAAAATTGTACAATTAAATTGTTACGTAACTCATTTTTATTTAAATACAAAACATGATTGGCAATGGGTGTGAAACCCGTCTGCTGGGTTGCCTGAAGTCGCCGATTTGTCCCTGAAATTGTTGTAATTACTTATATTGGACATTGCATATATTATTTATTTGTATCTTTATTCACCTTTATATTATAAAGAAAGCCTAACTATCAATGCATTCCCAATCTGTCAAAGCCAAACGATCTATGCATTTTCTAACTATCAATGAAATCCCATTATATCAATTCCAAACTGGCAATGCATTCCCAAATCGATTAAAGCCAAACAATTAATTAATTGGCATTAATGCATTCTTTAACTATCAATGCATTCTCAACGTATCAAAACCAAACTAACAATTCATTCCCAACCGTATATAGCCAAACTATCAATGCAAAACCTATCAAAAGCCAACTTTTTAATGCATTCCCAATCTATCAAAGCAATAATAACAATGGATTCCTTAACTTCCAACCTAATAATGCATTCCCAAACTATCAATGCATCCCCAACCTATCAAAGCCAAATCATCATCATCATCATCATCCTTACAAAGAATTTTCAAGAACCTTACAAAGAAATTACATGAACTTCGCTCTGCTCATGCCTTCCGAAGTGGGATGAATCATGCTTTTGCTCGTCTTGAGGCGTGGACTTGTCGTTTTTCTGGTGGCTTTTGTCGGAGGGTCCTGCGTGAAGGGATGCGGGAGGATCCACTTACCAGATGAGGTGAAACAAAATTGTCTACATCTCGACCACTTAGTTGTCTTCGCAACATGTCGGCTTCATCGGTTTTGGGAGGATTCTGATGGTTAGAGCATTCTATATTGCCAATATCGATGTTTACCGGTGTCCATCCTCTTCTCTGGAGGTCAGTTGGTTTCATGCTGGTTGGTCTCTGTCCTAAAAGTCGTTATACCATTTCTTAATTCTGCCAAGTGTTTTGAAAACTTCAACATCTTTTCAACTCACTAACAACTTTAGGTTAAAACATTTCTTTCTTTGTTCGATTCCAATGGTTCACAATTGAAGATAATATACCAAAATTGAAAAATGAATATATTTAAATGAAACTTACAAGAAAAGTGTCAAAACCGTTCATCATTTCTCTACATAATCGCCATTGAGGTCAAATCATTTTTGAAGCCTAGGGACCAGTTTTTTGTATATCCTCGTCGTATACCTTCTGCTCCACCTCAGCCATTTTTTGACAGCACCCTGGACCTCCTCGGCATTTGAAAATCGTTGTCCACCAAAAACAGCTTCAATTTATTGAACAGATGATATTCCGATGATGCCAAGTCCGGGGAGTACGGTGGGTGGGTCACAATATCCCACCTAAATGATACAAGCAGGTCCTGAGTGAGGTCTAGTGTTGCCATGAAGGAGTGACACACCACAATTCAGCATACCTCTCCTTTTGTCCTTGATTTATTTTTCAACTTCTGAACGTATGTCTATAAGGAAAAAGCAAAAAGTTTGTTAATTTTTCATTAATTGTTTTTTCCTATTTTGTAATCCATCCGTCTTTCGCGCTCCACCATGTATTTCATAACTTGATTGAAATAAACTTGGTGAGTGTTGTCAGAGAAAAAAACAAAAAACAATTGAATTGTTTGTAACAGAAAAATGTACTTGAATCCTCCTGCCAATGTACTTGAAAGTACTTGAAACATTTTCTGTAGACACCCTGACGAACTAGTTACTTACCACAGATTTGAATTTAATGTTTGGACACTCTTTACATCTCTTGTAGATTTCCTTTACATAGTTTCATTTCGTATTCGGACAACTGTGTTCAAGTTCGATATCGTGTTAGAGTCACACCTACACTATACTTCTCAACATTGACACGAAAGTGGTAGATACATATTTACTTATATCTACTTCCCCCTAGAATATTCAATTATGAACATACTAATTCCTCATGGTTATTTGTACAATTTTTTACACAGGAGCAGCTGAATGAGTGGCGACGTCTGATTCACGTACCTAAATGTTGGGCTGTCATTCAGCCGTTTCTCTGCGCTCTCTACATGCCCAGGTGTGACACACCCAAGGGCAGCGAGATTGAACAAGTGTCTTTACCATCTCAGGTGAGATATCAATACTTCTAAACTTTCATCGATACCCTAGTAAGCTTAGAACAAAATACAAGGAAGAAATACATACCAGGCTGATAACCTGATACGTCTTCTCATGTTCTGTGTTTCTCTCCAATTGTCACTTCTGTGCCTTGATAATTTCTTATTTCAATATTATACTTCAACTTTTTATACCAGTGCTCTCTCTTGTTCATATAATCAAATAAACCTGCGTGGGTAAATATTATTAAGATTTGGCTTATAATCTAAAATTTTTGTGTGAACGAGTATGGCGTGAATATTTGTTAGTGTGAATGTGATGTGAGCTGGGTGCTTCACGTGAGAGTGTCTTAGGCATGTGGTCTAGGGAGCCACCAATGGTTGGAAGGCCCGGAACCCTGGAATCCCTTGTAGCCCTGGTGTCTGCATATTACCCGAAGGATGAATGAAAAGGCCCAGAAAGGAACTCTTCTCCCACATCACGGAGCCTCGCTAGTAATTTGGAGAATAACAAAGTTGTACCTACATAATATTATTGTCGTAATTTACGTGAAAATTAATATTCATTCATACATACCTATTGTCGAACTAAGTCCTGTGCTCTTCCTAATATACATCAACCGCTTGGCCTTTCGTCAATTGGTGACTTCCTTCTTTTTGCCGACGACACTACCGTGCTGGTCACTTGACCCACCTGGGAGGTCGTGTTAGCCATTATGCTGAGTCTCCTGGATAAGGTTTTCACAACCCCGCAGTTAAGAACTTATTTGTTTGAAGGTATTTAAGAATGTATTAAGAAGGTATTATGAATGTTGAGGTATTAAGAATGTTTAGGTGTTAAGAATGGATTAAGGAGGTATTTGTTAAGAATTTGGTGCTTATTTATTTTCGCCAACATTGTTGAGAAACCCTTTGATCATTCTCACCCCACCCGTTACCAGCTTTGTAAATACTTGAGTAAATCTCACCCTGTCATCCAGAAGTCCCCAGTATCTAATTTATCGAATTTTCATTACTCTGCCCAATTTTCTTAAAAACTATTTGTATTTTATTGTTTGATAGGACTAGGCCCGGAATATTCTAGGCAGTATCAAGTTTAACTTGCAGATTACCCGGGCGCTGGCACTTTCGGGGTGCGTAAATAACTCAGTGTATTGATAAATATATATATACTAACCAAATAATACGCCCTTTCCTAGTTACGGAATTTTTTACCCGGGCGGCGTCGCGACGGAAAGGTCCGTTCTAAACGAAATAGGACGTTTCGGAGATTCTACATAGCATATCACCATCCGTGGAACTTGCTCATCACAATGGATTTCGCCTATCAAAATCGGTTCCGCGGTTTGGCCGTCTATAGTGGACAGACAGGCATACATAGTTTTTATATAATTTTAAGAAAATAAGAAAATGTGTACGATAAGTACCTACCTAAATTTCATCAGTAAATAGAAGCTTTTCTGTCAGAGACTCAAAATTGCACTGGACTTGGTATAGAGATTTTCGCAAATTACATCCACGCCACCACCACAGGCCCAGGCTACTGGTGTGTGAGCTTATTAAACTATTTTTAATTAGCATAAAATGTAGGTATATTCTTTGTTTTATGAATATGTTTCTTTCTCCCTCCATCATTTTTTGTGCACGCAATGAATTAACTGCGCATATTCTAAGATTCATTCCAAGTTTTTATTTCGCAGGAGATGTGCAAGATGATTCAAGGCCCGTGCAGGATTGTTACCACTTATGAACAGTGGCCTTCCGTTTTCAGGTGTGAAAATAACACGAGATACCCCACCTTGTGCAAGGTAACTAACTAGAATAATATTCCACGTTCACTATCTATATATAAGGCCTCCACAGTGCCTTATGGACTACTTACGTACCTGCAATCGATTTCTCGTGCATTTCGTACGTACGTCGTGTCAAGGCTCATGAAGATTCGCTTTTCCAGAATGACGTGAGGGAGCTGAAATTCAATTCGAGCGGTCAGTGCATGCCTCCTCTCGTACCTACAGACCATCCGGCCTGGTACTTCGAGGGCGTTGAAGGCTGCGGGGTGCAGTGTAACGATCCGATGTTCTCCGACCATGACCGCCAATACATCCATAAAATGGTTTTCGGAGCTGCTAGTCTTTGCGCTTTATTTAATCTTTTCGCTGTGGTGAGTTGATGAGCGTTTTATAAATCAACTGCGCAAAAAGTTATTACCTATTTTTGTTGCTTTGGGTTATTAGAATCTCTCATTTCAAACAACTGTATAAATACGAACGAATAGCGAAATGAATTCTAAATAATGACATCGGATGTTGAAAAAGGGTGCGTCTTCTCTCTGCTTTGATACTTGACCGCTTCTTTTCAATCAGACCTCACAGCAGTGATGACCCGATTTCCGTTCTCATCGCTTTTACCTTCGTACCTTCGCTGTAGCAACACCGTGTAATTTCTTTTAGTGGGGTCTATTTTGAAAACCAAAAACCGAGTAAGACATTTCTATGTCAAACGGTCTACCTTTAAGATCATAGATGTCTTGTATTTTCTTACTGAACAATTGATGACCCCCTCACCCTAAAAAATTGGCAATATTATAGTAGTTATCTGGGCGTCGCCTAGCCTTATTGCCAATTGCACGATATCTAGATTTCCAAGATAGTGACTCCTCCAAAATTTCGTGGGGTTGTTCAATAGGCCCATACTAAGGCTGAGTTAGAACATGGAGGTCTTTGGCGTGGAAAACCTGTTTCATGGGAGACCTTTAAGACCATGGATATCTTTTCTTTTCTTACTAAAAACTTGATGATTCCCTGAGCCAAGAAATTGGCAATATTACAGTAGGTGTCTGGGCGTAGCCCAGCCTTATTGCCCGATTGCAGGATATCTCGATTTTCAAGATAGTGACACCTTCCAAATTTCGAAGGGTTGCTCAATAGGTCCATACTACTGCTGAGTTCGAACATGGAGGTCTTTCGCTAAAAAGGAAAAAAGCAAAGTCCATTAATTTGGTCAAGTAACTTTGTCTGTCAGATTCTGTCCGTATGTCTATGCAACAAGATGAATAGGTAATGATGTTGATTAAACTCACTCTCTTCATGTGTACATCGTGCCACCTATAAAGTTCGTGGTCGAACACGACGATAATGTAATATATAATTTGAACGTCCTTCTAAGTTAGAACCAAATAGGTGAGTGGGAGTATATTTCACTCATCTAGTGTACACAGTACTTCATCCAGGCGACGTTAGGTTAGGGTATGAACCGCATGCCCCCCCCCCCTCCATCCACCCCATCCAAACCAAAATCTGGATCCGCTCCTGAAAAAAACGATTGGAATTTGCAGTTTGTCGTTAGGTCTGAGAAGTCGATGCAACAGATTCGATCGTCCACTATTCTAAAAGTCCGGTGGTTCGGCCATTGCCGAATGGATGAAGAATAATTATCACACCTGTCCCATTCACAGTACTAACCCAGTGGTGGTTTACACGTGCAATTCATTGTTTCAGTTGACCTTCATGATTGACTGGAAGTTTTCGAGCAAATATCCGGCCCTTGTGATATTTTATATAAACTATTGTTTTCTTATGGTCTGTTTGGGATGGCTTGCTCAATTCGTGCCAGGAGGCCGCGAAGATATCGTCTGCAGGAAGGACGGAACTCTGCGACTTGGCGAACCAAGGTACGTCACAATCTCACCGGAACACTTGAAGTTGAGTTGGTGAATCTGTTTTGCAAGTGTTGGAATGTTTTATGGTTATAATTTGATCATTGTTACAGTGCGAGTGAGAATCTGTCGTGCGTCATAGTTTTTGTGATGGTATACTATTTTTTGATGGCCGGCGTCGCTTGGTTCGTAATCCTGACGTATGCGTGCCACATCAGTCTTCAAGCTTTAGGTAAATTAAAACTCCACGTATTTATTTACCTACTATTTACGAGTATAAATGTAACCTGAAAATACATTGAGCAGGTACTGATTGAGAGCTGTTCGACGTTTGAATTTGTGGAGGTCAATTGAATTTCAATTCCAGTGCCCCTTCGTGTCATCTCCCAACCGTGCACTTATGAGTCAATATTGACATGGAAATGTCTTTAGGGCTGGGGGTCATTCTAAATTCTGGGTGACGAAAAAATGCAACGTATTTTGGAACGCTTCCCGGGGCGCTAGAGTTTAGAAACCTAGTATGAAGGCTCCGTTTGGAATTTAATTGGCTGAAGATACTCGCCTTCTAGATCGGTAAACTACTAAGAGTAGTTTAGAGGGAGGGAGAAATACGAAAAAATGTGTAACTTTGTTGGTGTTGACCCTTCGACTTGTAATGTTAGATATTGTTAATTTTTAATATAAAGTATATACCTACAGTAAATCATGATTGTTGCCTATTTTCATTTTATTATTTCATCATCTCAATAACATCTTAATGACAAAGATTTCTTTCTCATTCGGGAAGACATAACCATGATCTGAAAATGCTCCCAGTAAGGAGAAATTGGTTTTTTGTGGGTAATAACTCGACCCTATTGAATCCCATCAGAATCAAGTTGGTGAATTTCAATTAATTTCAGGCAAAATTCAAGAATGCATGGAGAAAAAAGCTGCGTATTTCCACATGGTGGCCTGGTCGTTCCCTCTGGTCCTCACCATCACAACGATGGCCTTGGGAGAAATTGATGGTAATTCTGTTACTGGAATTTGCTTTGTGGGCTACGCCAACGATGAATATCGAGCTGGCTTCCTACTCGCTCCAGTCGCTATCGCCCTGGCAGTTGGTACCGCTTTCCTCTTTAAAGGTAAGTGTGAATGGCTTTGGACAAATGCATTATCATAGGCACTTCTTTATTTGGCTGCTAGATGGTAGGCCATCTACAATATACCAACTGTGATGTTCTTGGCAGAAATGCCAACAGTATCTCTATGTGATGGCTAAACAAAATGGAGAGGTGCGAAGAAGGAACTTCTAAAGCCTGTTATTCTTCTAAGGAACTTCTAAGCCTGTTATTAGGCTGCGCACATGGCGAGTAGTGCTGGGGAGGAGCAAACGCAGTCCTTCCTGGAAGGTTTCCCAAAGGGCGCTACATGCTGGTTTAAAGAAAGAAAGGAAAAAAAAAAAAAAAAACGATTTGTTTGAAAAAAATCTTACTGTTAAAATTTCTTAAATTCTGGTTCCGCTCGGATTTTCCGCTGATTTTGAGGCAGCTGACCATCATTTTCGTCATTTTCCTACCTTGTACTTTCGGAGAAAAAATAATAATAACAAAAATAGATGGACGCAAATTCCCCATTGCCTCGATGAAATACTAATTAGTTTAAACCACAATTCAATAGACAACATACCACGTTTCACTCATATTTCACAGCGTTATTCTTGCAACCACCCTTAGATCTTACACGCAAGCTGGTGGGAGGTTGTTGGACTAAATATGGTGTTTGGAATAGCATCCGGATTTTTTTCCCTATACTAAGAGCCTGGTAACAGCTGGTTTTGAGATAAGTCTCAATTGTATGGGTCACTGCATCAATTCAAACGCCACTTCCACTCCCTGATTCAGCCAACATCAGCTTTTCTTGTACAAGTTTTCTGATCTGGGATTTTCTCTATCCACCACCTGTTGCCTATAAGTACAACGTTGTGTAATAAACGGTATTAAATTTCTCTTTGCAGGTCTTTTCACTTTGATACGCCTGAAAGCTGATTCAGAGGACATAATATCAAAGCGTGCGAGTAGTAAAATAAGGGAAACCATATTTCGAATGGTGGTTTTCTCTCTGCTGATCCTCATCTTCGGCGGAATCACTTTTACTTGCCACATATACGAGTTTATGAACAACGAGAAATGGGCGAAAAGTTTTCACATATATGTTTTGTAAGTAATCCATTAATTATTCGTACGTGGGCATTTTGTAGATCAACAGAGTCATTTTGACAAATACCTTCCTTTCAATCCAAGATTATTGCTCTGTATCTACCTACATGCATGTGATTGCCGTAGATATACCGAGTCTCTGCTTACATTCTCATTATTATTTGCAGGTGTAAATTAGGGTTCGGGCCTGGAAACTCGTCAGACTGTCGTATGTCCGCCCGTCCCAGTCTGGCCATGTTGCAGCTTCACATCCTTTCGCTCTTTGCAAGCGGCATGTTGATGTCCACGTGGGTATGGACCAGGACAACAGTCAATACTTGGTCGAGGTTTTTCGCTCGGTGAGTTGGTTTCAAAAGCACATTTAGTCCAGTCAAAATAGGAAAAATAGAGGTTTTTAGGAATGTATAGGGGGGTCCCCTGAACGAGAAAAAATAAAGTCCCTCCAAATCCCGGTGTCGTAGAGTGGTCGTGGACTTGAAAGGTTCCATTAAAAAAATTTTCAGTTTTTTGCTTATGACTTGAAACCTCATCAGACTTTCAGACTTAATGAAACCTTATTAAATTTGCTACAAGTTTGGTTATATACCTACATTTTTATGAAAAACTTGAGCGTTTCTGTGAAAGGTGGTAATTTTCAAAAAGATTGTTTTCATGTTCTTCGTATATTTTTGCCGTCTAAATCCTCACCACTCGTTCATTTTAAAGGAAAATTGTCAAGATAAAACTTGTGCAGCATTAAATTTCCAACAAGCATATTCACCATATCGTACACCAAGTCTACTCGGTTTTTTACCCCCCAAAACTTCATGCAGAGCACACCTACACTACTCAGAGGTTGTTATTGTCGTGTAGAGATTGAATTAGTCCATACTTCTAAATATCCATAGGATACGTACTACAACTTAGTACCTACAGTCTGAGCATGCATCCTGACTATTAAATAAATTTTGCAGGCATGAATTCTTCACACTGCTTAGTTGGCCAGGAATCGTATTGTATCTCCATTATTTCTAGTTTGCTTTCCTACCTCTCATTTCATATTGGCGCTCTAGCCTGCCTCCTAGTAACTTTATTTTATTCATTGCAGAAAATCAATGGAGACTGAAACTGAACAAATATAGTCAATGCGAAAAAAAGAAGAATTTAAAAGTTTAAGCTAAGGACGCTTTTTGTACATAACGAGTAATTGTTCTGTGATTTTTCTTACCATTAGAATCCTACTTGGTTTTTTTAAACAAAAGATTTTGAACAATTTTGTGGACAAAATTATAAATAAAGAAGTTTGTGAAAGTTTCCGTTGATTTTTTTCGTGACTATCTTCCAGGATCCAACCAATTGATATTAATTCCACCGGGATCAATGGATTTTTTTTAAATTGAAAGCTGCATTCTCCATCATTAACTGATTCAAATAATGAAAACGTTCAATCACCGCGATAATTACCCGTTCGTACTGATTATTAGTCCAGTAGGCAGAAAAAATAAGTTGAGTCTGCTGGAAAAATTTTCGAAGTTAATGGAACTTTGTTCGGGGGTGATGTGCGAAGGCTCTGTCGAGTTATTCGATTCGAGGACCCTGTGCTAACTTGAGGAGAGCCGAAAAACCTCGACATTTTGGGACTTTTTTCGGTTATTCGCCCCTAAGTTCTAAACTAAGCGGTTTTGACCTAAATGATTGCCTTTAAAGTTGTATAGCATTGAATTCGCTACAATATTTTAGCTCCTAACCTAATATTAATCGAGATACAGTCGATAAAATTTAGAGGAATTTCCTCAAAATGACAAAAATTAGCAAAAAACGAAGAGTTTTTCTCAATCAATTACCATCGCTCCGAGTGGTTGGTGGCCTCATGAAGTTTTTTTTTTTTTTAAACACATAAATTGTATACAGTACTATTATTCATATATCAATTATATTCTTTAATTGATTTCAACTACATGATCTATGTTTATTGAGGTTCGTGATTATGGGTTGACAGGAATTTACAGTAGGGCGATGACCTGTCACAAAAACATGTCAGATGTCGATATTGATGACTGATGACCATAGAACTAATGGTAATTAATAGAGGGGCACAACATCAAATTTTGTTTTTTGCCATTTGAGAAAATTCCTCATACTTTGATCGGCTGTAAGCCATATCAATTAATATTAGGTTTAGGAAAGATGTTTACGCATACACAAATTTAGTGCTCTACAATTTTGAAAGTAAACGTTTTGGTCAAAATCCGCTTAGTTTTGAAGTTATAAGGGAAAAACCGAAAAAAGCGCATATATGTCGGACAGAGTCATCCTACCCCCGAACAACCTGTAAAAGTTCCAATAACGTCGGAATTTTTCCCATGCTCAAAGCGCATATCTACGGGACTATAGACGTAGTGCAGAGTTACCTACTTGACTTGACTTCAAACACAATCCTCCGAGTGACAGGTTCCACTTGAGTAGATCCGTGAGTACATAATGGGGCTCTGCACAAATTTCGGTTTTCTTTCACCAAAATTCATTATCGACTCGACATTCGTGATTTCAGACTTCTGAACAAAGAAGTGGACGTAGAAAAACAGATAAAACCTAAAAAGCACAAACTCATCGCGCAAGCCTATTCCAAGAGGAAGGAGCTCGAAGAGAAGAGTTGGAAACTCTCCATCAGTTTCCATAGCAGCCACCAGGACCCTGTTGGTGAGATAATGATTCCTACATGTTTAAAACAAAATTAATATGCCATATCTTATATTGTATGTAAGGGTTACTAAAACTGTCTAGCTTCGTAAAGAGTGATTAAAAAGTAGCGCCGGATTTTAAATATTAATTACTAAATTAAAAAACCAACAAATTGAGTAAAAAACCGTACCATTACAATTAGTATTTCTTCCCACTTAAGAATGAAAAACAATATCCGGCAAACGACCCGTACTGCGTCTGCTTGCGTGTACTCTTTCAGTAAAGTTCACCATTACTGTTGTGCTGAGTTCTTCTGCATCAAGGCTTTCAATCACTTGACGAATTTCGAGCTGGGTTGTGTTTTCACACATTTTGGACTTAGTGAACTCCCTTAAAAAAAATCACTAGGAGTCAGGTCATAGGATCGGATGATTGGTTCCTAATTGTTTTGAAAATGACGATGGAACTGAAGTACTGGGTAGGGGACGCAACCACACACTGCACGTGAAACGATTAACTTACTGCGTGAAAAATTCGCAGGGCGGATTCTCTCCAGAGGTGATGACCAGAATTGGCTGGCACGATCCTATGATTCCTAGTGATTTTTTAAAAATGGGGATTCATTAAGTCCAAAGTCAATGAAGAGTCATGGTGAACTTAACTGAAAGAGTACACGCATGCAAACGCAGTAGGGGTGCTCATATGACGGATATTGTTTTCGGTCTGTTTTCAATGGTATATTTTTTTTACTCAATTTTTGTTTTTTAATATAGGTATTTATCAATATTTTTAATCCGACGCTACTTTTGAATCACGCTATTTTTAACTCCTGTTACAGGAGTCAAAAATAGGGTATAGGTACGTATCCAATTCTTTTCTGGTTTTATAAATGTTGAAGTTGATTCTAGCTTTTAAGTCATTTGAAATATCACATTTAAACATGATAAGGCTGTTCATAAGAACTTTTTCGTCGTTATCAGGTTTGGGGTTCGAACTGAATAGCGGAGCCTCAGGATCCGTTCGATCCAGCTGGGCTGCGGCACTACCCAAATTCGTGACTCGAAGAGGAGCGTTGATCGCGGCCACGAACTCCAGTTCTTCTGTGAGAAGGAATTCCGTCGATTCGCAGATCAGCTACAGCGTTCGAAGGTAGTGGAGATTACGTTGTTTTGGTTTACGATGAAGTCCATAACAAATATTGCTGATAATATCAAATGCTAACAAATATTATTCAGTGGTGACAGCTGGCAACAGACCTTCAGTGAAGCGGGAGAATGAATGAGGTTCGTCAGTGCGTCGTTAGTTGCAAATAAAGCCAAGTACACACTGTTTACATGCAACGTTTTATCTGATAGGATTTGTCGAATAAGACAAAACGTACGATAAGACGGAGCGTGTAAACGGGCCTTAAGGGAAGTACTATAATTCAATATCTACGAGATAGTTATTGACACTCATCCTCCATCACGAGCCGTGTCCATAAGGAGGGTTATATTTCCAAAGATAATTTATAGCCCTTTTCGTTATTTGTATATGCATGGAATTGAATGAATAAATAAATACTTAGTATGGGGATGGCGATGGCAATCTGGGGATAGAGGTGAGGTCCAAATCCCAGGGGCACCTCTATAGGGATAATCGGTACCAGATATTTCCCGAATGCTATTCAACAATAATCTCAACTTTGCAGTCAAACAAAAAGTAAAGAAAGTACCAAAAGTTTAGTTACCAGTTTTTGTTTGATACCACTTCCACAAGGTATAAAACTTACGTAATGCATTTTTCCTACTGTTTTCGAGTGGACAAGAGTAGGTAATTCATTGGACCAAATTCATCCTAAATAACATTCTGAAACATTTCGACTGGTATAAAGAATGACCACGAGTAAAATACCTGCTTATTCAGACTTTGAAAAGACACCTTGATAATAATAAATTTAAAAATCTGAAATATACGTTTTATTCGACACAGTAATCGTATCGATTATCCCTACTCTTCGACCTCCCTTCCCTCTCTACCCTTGAACCACAGCTTAAACCTTCTGAGGGAACAGCCGATTACATCAGCAGGCAGTCGGAAGTAGAGCCGAAGGCTGTGAACGCAGTGTGGAAAGCAGAGCTGGTGGGATTGGAGGTGGAGGTGCACTCCTCAACAAACAATCACTTTTCCTGTTTCAGGGTCTCCGTCGAGAGCAGAAGACATTCAGTGGATTCTACTGTGTCGGTCAAATTGTCCGAAGTGACTCAAACGGTGGTCAAAAAGGTGTCTACTCCTCTTCATAAACACCGGGGTCACCACAAAAGCCGAACAAGGAAACTATCGCGGACCAAGAAGAAAGCAGCGAAACAAGCCCGCAACTCAGCTTCTGCTTCTAGCAATGACAGCAACGAACGGATGGCCATGGTACGAGTGAGATCTTATAATCGTAACTTAACTGAGGACTCACAATGACTGGTTTCGCCAAATTACTAGCCAACTAAAGGTTAGGTTACTAACAAACTGGATGTAACAGATAATAGTGTTTAACCAATGTAACGATGTACTGTACTGCCGTCCTAAGTTAAAACGTCCTATCTACTGTAAAATGTACGGTTGATAGGACGCTTTAACTTAGGACGGCAGTGTAATAACCGGTTTATCATTACTTGCAATACCGATGACCGGCTAACAGAATATCCCATGTTGTTTACTAATTGACCGATTTATGTTTACTGAGGTGTATGTTGAAATCTAGTCTTGGATTCAGAATGTTCCAAGATTTTTGTCTTAAAAAAAAAACTTGTACTGAAAGTTTGTTATAAAACACATAAAATTGTACTATGATCCAAATTGTATCTTTTAGTTGATGCTTGCACTTGCCGAAGCTGAGAAAAACCCTGGGAGTTTGAAGGCTCTGGGCTACTCTGGCTCCTCTCAGAAACCCTTCATGGGGCGGAAGAACAAAGAGAGGAAAAACGCCGGATTGGAAAGCGACTTTGCTCTGTTAACGGGAAAGCTCTTATCCAACTATCCACCGACCATCTCGTCTTCTTCGTCTTACTCGTCCGGAATGACCAAGCGGAATCAAGACATTGAATTGGACATTTTGAAGGACATTGAACAGGTGAGTTTGGTACGTAAACAGTCATTATAGTAGAACGGTTCTGCTCAGCAGCATTCCCAGCCTGAAGGCAGCTGTGCCAGGTGTTGGTTGTCCAAAACTACCTACTCATCCGAAATCTCCTTGTAATATGGACTAACACAAAAATTATTTATATATGTGACGACACGGTTTTTATGGTATCCAAGGGCAGTGTTGCACCAGGAAAACAAATTTCACTCGACCTTACGATAAAGAGTCTCACGGGAATGGACAACATCCGGATCCGGTCTCTGAGCGGAGCTTCTTCATAAGAGCTTGGTTTTAAAGACTTGTCAAGAGTAAATATCTAATCTAGGTTTTGTTTGGGGTGAGGCTCTAGGAAAGGCAACACCCCTTCACCTCAAGAGCCAATAGCAATCTGGTTCTCCATGCACTTGTATTAACCAATCCTATTCGACCACAAGCCCACCACTTTGTAATGCACGTTCAGTATTGTTTTGTTACTGACAGTGTGCTCATGACGATTTTTCTAATACTCTTATTTTTCTTGCTAAAATCGTCATTTTGAATGTACATGTTTCAGGTAGAAGAATTCACGTCCAAAGAAGAGGAAATGTCATTAATGTTGCATCCTAAAGACTGAGAACGCCGGAGGACATTCCTCCCTAATGAGCTTTAGTGAAATGAGTGCTTTAGTAATAGTGAGATAATTCATGACGAACTAGGACGTAAGTACGTCAAACACTTACCCCGCCTTCGGTTTGGCCATTTGATGAAGTGTTTTTGTTGACCTATAAATAAATTTTTATACATATCGTGGTACTGAGATTGTTTTTGTCTTATCCTGGTGGTTTTAAGCGAATTTTTTAAGACCTCTCAATGTCATCAAATAACATGATTCTAAGATAATCGATTGAAATATAATATATTTCAATCGATTATCTTAGAATCATGTTATTTGAAGACATTGAGAGGTCTTAAAAAATTCGCTTAAAACCTAAAATCAAACTCAGGGCTGGTTTGCACGTCACTGCCAAACGAACAAATTTTGTACTTTCTATTTCAGCCCAAATGAACAGCTTGGCGTGCGTTTGAAGTATCTCTCACCGGTGGCTTTATTCATTTATAAGTACTTAACATCTATTGACTTTTATTTATCTTGTTGACTTACCAATGTACCCCCAATGTATTTCCAGGCCAGACAATACAGAATAATATTTTTCCCCCGGGGGGTGGGGGTGTTCCCCGACCCCCACCACGAGCCCTGGGCCAGCACCACAGGTGGAGCCTAGGAGCCTGTATTTTTTAAATTCGACCCTTTTTGCACAGGCAGATTTGATCACACGCCCATTCACCAGTGCATTTTCTTCTTTTAAGAGCAATTTCCGTGGCGGATTCGCATCTAAAGTCATTCCAACATACATGTATTTTGCTTCATTCCTTCCCACAAGGAATGATACGTTAATTTCAAATTCATGAAGTAGTTAATCCACCATTGCAGTTAATTTCAAATCGACTAAGTTTGGCATTAAGGCCTAAAATATAAGCTGCAAAAATCACTGCAACCACAATATCCCATTTCTCATTTTTATCAATGACCTAGAGCGAGTCCCAATATGGGGTAACTTGTACCTTTTTGCTGATGACGCCGCTTTCTTCTTGGAGCACAGCTTGTGGGAGGAGGTGTACACTCGAATATATATATGCCAGTGCCTCACTATCAACAAGGACAAACACAAGTACATCCTATTTTCCCTTACAGTCTGAAACTACATTCTTGTAACTCTATTAGCACTGTGTTCCTGTGAGGAAATCGAGAGGGTAAGGAGTGCTAAATATCTAGGCGTAGTAATAGATGGAAACCTTGACTAGACGACACACGTAAGGGCATTAGTGAAACCAAGAAATTCAACTATTTTATAAGATTAGGAACTACTTCTCAAAAGCCTGGCTTCTATTACTGTGCAAAGGACTCGAACAGTCGGTGCTCAGTTTTGGAATTCTTTTCTGGGGTAATGCTTAAAGTATTGTATTGGAACCTATGGGAGCATGTCCACCCCCAGTCAATAAACCTAAAACAATAACCAAAGTGTCCCATATCATTTGAAGAGTAGGTTCGCTATCCACAGAAAACAGGATTTTACTATTTGAATTTTGATTTACTATTCAACTATTATGCACCTGGCCGGAATGGGTCAATCAAAAGCGCCTTGGAGCAACTACTCATGTTGCCGAATAATATTCAGGATGGCCAAAATTTATAGGACTATCTAATTATATATCTCCGTAATTTCCGAACCTAAAAAAATTCAAATGTAACCCCCTTTAATTTTTCACGGGAAATTCAAATGTCACATTTTCTATCTACGAGTATAATATACCGTCCATATTATGTCCAACGCACAAAGTTGTTTTTAAGAAGAGGCCCAGCACTTTCAAATTATTTTCTACAGGGAGTTTTTAGCTTCCCATTACTATAGAAAATAATTTGAAGCTGGACTTCTTCTTAAAAAGACCCGGGGATTTTCGGTGTCTTTTGACGGTGAATTCAGGATGGTCTGGAATGGATTTTGGTATAAAACTTTTTCGGAAATTCGGGTTTTAAAAATGTTGGATTCTATCCCTCTGCAGAGAATTTGTACGTTCTCGAGGGTGAATCCGCTGAACAAGTCACAATTTCGACCGAATGACGACACGTTGACCCACGTGGGGCGGTGAAGGCGGCACTAACCCGCATGCACTGAGACGTCTCTTCCTCCTCTCGGTCGGAGTCGACTTCCGCCTTCAGTTCGAGTCGTCCCGCCGATCGTTCCGCGTCCGCATCTTCCCGCTCTGCCGGAACATTCCCGCGCTCGCTCCCGCCGACATGTGACATGTCAGACAGGGGCAGGGCATCTGCGACTTTGGGCCGCCGCGGGAGGAGTCTTGATCTTTTAGGTACTTTTCATTTGCGATCATCTACAATTTAAGGGTTGTCACTCGAATGTTGAGGCAATTGACGACAGCATCGTATGAGTTGAACTGAACGAGAGTGTGAATATTATGTGGACATAACATAACATCATTCACTCACGTTGCTCACATTCAACACGTAGAAAACTTTCATTCGAGTCCAAAATCATGCACTCGTTCTTTGTTTATGTAATTCTGTTCAAAAAGGAAAATAATGAAATATTTGAAAATTGGTTCATTTCCACTGAAATATAAGTAGGTACAGTGTTATTTATTTATGTATTTATTTTATTAAAATACACGGGCAAACGCAAATTAGTTAATTAATTGTTGTTATAACAATTACCTACTTATATAGCATTCACACTTTGAATTAAATCGTTCGCAAAATTAATTAGACTTTTCGCAAAATGAATTCGTCGCTTAAGAAGCAACACAGCCCTACCGACAATTTGGGTAAAATTAAGTTGAGACATTTCTTATTCCAAATTTAACGCTAGATAGCTTGGTATCGTCAGAATTTCGAAAGTCGGCCGCTAAAAGCACGAAAATCACAAGAATGTGTGAATTTTTAGTGAGGCGTAACTCCAAATTAGCAGGAGTATACCTCAAAGACTGATACAATTGACTGTTATATTAGTTTACCAAGTATAGTCTATCTTTTACCTAGGATTTTGGTTTAGCGAAACCTTTAAATTTCTAATCTATATTCTTAATAAATTTTCGTTTTGATCTATGTAACCAATTGCAGTATTTTCTTGATTAATATTTCAAATACACTGTACCTGTACAGGTGGGAAACTCTAAAACGACAAAAATTCAATTTTAGACGAAGAAAAAACACCTGAAGCAGATTCACCGATCTTGTAAGTCAACATCATTTAGCCCGGACGAGTTTTCGACTTGAATCACGGTTGTGTACTTCTGGTGAGACTACAGAAAGCTAAAAGTAGGTTTAGCAAGTTTAGCGTGAAATTACTGGTAGTTTCCGAATAAAACAGTATTTTGTCTCTCCTGAAAACAAAATTTGAGGGTTTAAATTTCAATAATTCCAAAAATCTTTACCCACTTTACAGTTAGCGTTGTGTTAACACCCCACAATGATCCTTGTAACTTTTCATAACCCTAGGTCAAGGGGAAGGGGTTTAACACTGAAATTTCAGTTAAGGTTTGAAGACATTTTTTTTCAACTTCCTGATAATTTTAAACATGGGTCGAGGATGGATTTACTCGTTTACGAGTACATCCATCATTTCGTGAATTATACTGAAGGGTGATCTGCAGAAAGAAGATAATAAACCATTGTGCCAAGAATTTTCAGAGTTTTTTTTTAAATTCAATTTTCGGAATCTACGTAGGGTTGAAACGTAAACCCTCAAATGTTGAGGGGGTGATGGGAGTGGTTATTTTTCTTTCGTAGGTGATTCCAAAGGTAATAAACCAAGACAAACAAAATTACAATCAGGTAGACGTGTATCTAGTTATGTCGGTCGCAAGTACTGGATGAGCTCACAGCAAACTCAGAGTCAGAGTGAGAAACTAATGGGATAACTACATCAAGGAAGTTAACCAATAACAGTAACGTAGGTGAGTCCGCAGTTGGCTGTATCGCGGAAAATGAAAAGTCAAATAAGCGACACATCACCCGAAAACTCGATTAGTCCACGGAAAGCGCCGAGTGCAACGCTTTCATTAAAACTTCTCAAATTACGGAGGGGCAACTTCAGTAACTTAGTGCCATCGCGTTGTAAACACGTCCAACTTGCTGTATCCGTCGCATCACTTTTTTATAGTGGAAAGTGGGATCTTCGGTACGACGTCGTTCCCTGGCGTTAATTTTCAATTCTCAACGAATGAGTCGAGCCTTGAACACGTCGAGATAACTAGATGGGGTGGGTTTTACTCGTACGTTACGAGTATAAAATGAAGAGATGTTTTTACGAAAATTCACTTGGAACAGGGAAGTAAAGTGGCTGCAAACCGCAAGTGGCTGACAGGTACCGTTTTCGTTTTTATAGTGCGTTCCCTGCAGTTGGCGATTAGCAATGGTGTTTTCAGGTGGTTCAAGACTTCTGGCGGTCTCTTTGGTAGCTAATAAACTGCACGAGTCCAAATGGATGTCGTGGCTTTTGTGGATGAGCGTCCAGAAAACCACGAATTCTCTGTTTTCGGTTTTCAACTAAAGTTGAGTTAAACTTAATTCAAGTAACTGTTTTCAGTTTTACATAAAAAGTTCCCCATATTGGACACTCTTAAAATATTGTCTTGAAACGTACCCCCAATTTTGAACCAATTGTGAAGCAGTGGTTTGAGATTTCTTGCGGACTCTTGTGGCTCATAAACTGCACGAGTCCAAATGGATGTGGCTTTTGTGGATGAGCGTCCAGAAAACCACGAAATTCGCTCACTCTTTCCAGTTTTGCTGTATATTTTAGATATTAATAACATTTTAATATTATTAATAATCTAAATAATATCTATATTTTAATAATATTAATAATCTAAAATAATATTTTAGATACATAATATTTATACCCAAGCAAACGTTGGCAACTGTCACCGCTCTATAAAGTTGACAACTGCCTCCCCGACCAAGAGTGTAAACTGCCACCCAAGCAAACGTTGACAACTGTTTTCACTCTAATAAGTTGACCACTGCCTTCCTGACCGAGGGTGAAAACTGCCACCCAAGCAAATGTTGACAACTGCCACCGCTAACTTAACACCTCATTTTATATATTTTTCAACGCTGAACACGATGATGAAGTCAGAATGACATTAAGTTCTCAGAATTTCAGATTAGAGCAGTCTAAACACGAAGAACATCTCAAGTATTGACCACCATACAGACGGGTGATCTGTACAAAACTGCCACCCGTTTCAAAACTGCTACCCTAGGTTTCTTGCGGAGCTCGCTCATTGTTTGTGGAAGGCCACCTGGGAATGGTTGATAACCTGACCAAACATGATTCTGTTATCTGCAGGCCATTTAATTATTCTATTAAAAAAAAAACTGGACAAATTTCACCAACTGCTTCCAATCTAATAAGTTGACCACTGTCTATGACCAAGAGCGAAAACTCCCACCCAAGCAAATGTTGACAACTGCCAACGCTAACTTAACACCTCAGTTTTCAAGGATCATCATCGGGCTGATTCTAACCCGATTCCAGGATCGTTTAATAACCGACGGTAGTTTTGTGGTAGAGCGTCCGGAAACCACGACATTTTTCACCTTTTATCAGTTTTGGCTTAAAAAAACTCACTAAATCAATTTCTTTTCTGATTCTACAAACCTTGAAACGTAAACTCAATTGTGAAGCAGCGGTTTGAGATTTCTTGCGGTCTCTTTTGTAGCTGATTAACGCAACGAGTCCGAATGTATGTGGCTTTTGCGGTTCAGCCTCAAGAAAACCACGAAATTCTCTAACTCTTTACAGTTTTGCTAAAAAAATTCTCTATGTGGAACTCTTTTCAAATTTGACATTCCATTAGACATTTTTGAGATATGACGATTTCTAATAGGTATTCAAAATTAATTTTGAACCCCTTCCCGTTGGTCCAGGGCTATGAAAAGCTTCGAAGATCATCATCGGGCTGATCCGAACCCACATCCCGAATCTTTGAAACGGATTTTGAAAGATTTTGAGGGGGAGATTATTGAGCAGGGGTGATTGTTCGGATAATAAATCGAGAATGGCTGATGGAGATTGACTGTGTAATAAGGTGGCTTGTCATAATATCATCTATGGACCATGAATAATTGACAACCATATATGGTGGTGTTTGGTGGTTTTGGGAATCTTGGAGAGAATTACAGTTGGTAGTTATTTTCAATGAGGTTTCTCACCGTTATGCAAGGGTTTTTTGAAAATATATATATATATTTTTTTACCACATCGAGTGTGTTTTGATGTAACAACGAATTCGATTAGTTGTTCTGACCCAAAATGAAAATTATGAACTCGATTGTCGCTCATCGCTCACTGCCGAATCGTAATCAAACGCCGGCGGACCTGCCGGGGCATCTGAGTGATTAATGGAGCGAAAAGCGGGAAGTTCCGAGTTATAATTAATTGTCCAAGACGATCGCGAAGGCCAAGTTGCGGCGGGAAAACTTGGAGAGAAGAATCGTTGTCTGCACACTCCGTCAACGGGGTCGCAAATAATAGCTCCGGAGTTGCGAAACATTTTGAACGGACGTGCAGATAATGGGTGACTCATTAAAAACATACTGATGAAGTGATGAATAGGGGTGCTTCCGATCTCTTAACTATCAATTAATTTGTTCATAAAATTATATTTCATAGAATCTGATCTGTGGTGAGGAAAGGGGTAGAAAAAAATTTTTCACAGCAATTACACAATTACTCGCTGCTCTGAACCAAACCAAGACACCATTTTATACGCCTCGGCACCAAGTTCAGTGACATTTTCAGAAATTCGAGTTTTCAAAATTTTGGACGAGGACAATAGCTTCCTTTTCTTCGAAAATTCGCTAAAATGAAACAGTCTGACAAGTAGCACCTCATTTTGACGGGGTTTTACGCTGAACACGACGCTGATGTCAGACAGAATTGCGATATCTTATTCCGTTCTCAAACCGGAGGCACATTGAAGATGAAGACACGCGGTTGTTACTTGAGATGTTCTTCGCTGTTTATCTGTTCTAATGTGATGACGGAATGAGATGAGGCAGCTCTAACTTCACCATCGTGTTCAGCGTTGAAAAATCTATAAACTGAGGTGTTAATGGGAAAAAAGTTAGACAAAATTTGTTATAAAATCAGTAAAATGGAGACATTTTAGCCATCATGCTACGTTGTATCAGGTTGTATCACTGGCGCAGTCAGGTGTATATACAGGAAATACCGTGAATAAGCACTCTATAAGTGGATAAGTCGTGTACTTGGCTATTTTTAGGATACCGCAGAGAGGTTTGGCGCGAAGATTGGTGTATCAGATAATTGTTTCTCTTTGCCTAAGTCTTTGCGTTTCTTTGTATCTCTTGTTTCTTCTTGTTTCTAATTGTAGAAGTTAGGAAGTAGAAAATTGTAGAAAATTAGATACTGGGTACCCCCTGGTAGAATACGAAAGTCAGTTAACCCCCCTGACCATACCACACAGCCCTCAAACATAATTTTCACATATGTTTCTAATTGTTTCTCTTTGCCTAGTCTGTCCGTTTCTCCCACCAAAATTGAAAACAATAGGACACTCCTCATTCAAAAGCGTAGCTGCTGCTATGTGTCATCAAAGCCCGAAGTAGTAGTATCTTAATTGCATTTTACGACATTTATTCCCTCTTGCGACACCAAGAACCTAATGCAGGCGTTGAATGAAGGTTTTGCTTATAACCCCGTTTTTAAGGGCGTCGTCTCCGGTGAAATATCATGGCGGAGATCCTTCTCCGGAGGCCCGCGGAATGTGGGCCAGTATGCAAGCGAGGTATTGCGAACCCGCCTCACTTGGTTCGTACGACCCCCACGGTATATCACGAGAGGAAGGGATTGGCGAGGGATAATCTTCATTCCCTTCTCGAAAGAGCTCATCTCCCCTCGTTCGCGTCCTGTACGAAACTCAAAATCTTATAACTCACTTTCCTCCGGCTCTTCAATGCATTTCGTATCAACTTCGGTTAGGCGAATTGGTCAAAACCATGAACTGCCACGGAGTTTTTTTTAGCGAATTTTCGAAGAAACGGAAGCTATTGTTTCAGTCCAAAATGTTTAAAACTCGAATTTCCGAAATGTTTTCATACCACAATCCGTTTCAGACCAACCTAAATCCAATGCCAAAAGACACCAAACATTATATATAAATCCTGGAGCACTTTGAAGCTGAAGAAACGTGGTTGATACTTGAGATGTCCATCATGTTTAGTCTGCTCTAATCTGATAACGGAATGTGATATCGCAATTCTGACTCCACAATCGTGTTCAGTGTTGAAAAATCTACAAGCTAAGCGGGGGTGTGGGAGTTTCAGAGGGGGGGGGGGGGATTACCCATAAATTCCCAAAATGAAACAGTCTCACAAGCGACACCTCATTTTGAAGGGTTTTACGCTGGAATTCGATAGTGAAGTCAGAATTGCGATATGTTATTCCGTTCTCAAACTGGAGCACTTTGAAGCTGAAAAACTTGAGATGTTCTTCATGTACATCATGTTCTTCAATGGACACAATTTTCATACAACCAGTTATTTCTTCGATAATTCGCTCCTACAGCCATGCTGCATGACTGGATTTTTACGCTGAATTCACTGCCAAAAGACACCAAAATCATATATTTTTAGACCTTAACCCTGACCTTAGGGTTAAGGTCTAACCACCCCAGGGATATCGGTTCTACAACTAGTTTCTGATGAAAAGTGTCCCATAAAAACTATTTAAAATTACCATACAAATCAACAGAAATAAAGACAATTTTCGAAAAGTAAATTAGATAAGATATCAGTGACTGCTTATTCGAGAAGTCTTGTCTCATCATTTGACTCCGCGAGACAAAGTACGACATGATTGCTGCTGCCTAACTCATTTTACGGTAAAAATGTCGATTTTTGCGAAGAATTTTACTTGTCGATTTTCGACTGAAAGATCCACGGTTTTCGCACGGGAACGAGGATTTTACACTGTAAACAATTTTTTGATCATACCGTTGAAAAGCTGAGCTTTTGGGCCAACGTTTGGGGTTACAGTGGGAAATTAACCGGCAGATTCAGTTAGGCTTTCAAAAGTTGGAAAAACTGTACATTTACGAGATTTTAGTATTAATGAAATGAGATATCGGAATTTTGACTTCACCATCGTGTTCAGCGTTGAAAAATCTATAAACTGAGGTGTTACTCAGCAAAAAAAAAAGGAGACAAAATTTGTTATAAAACCAGTAAAATGGACTCATTTGTACATAAAACCAGTTATTTCTTCGAAAATTCGCTATTATAACCATACTGCATGACTATTTTATTTTTAAACCACACCTTCACAATTTGGCACATGAATTTTACTATGTTATTGAGGTGGTGTAACGAATAAATTCCACCTAGTGAACAGGTGGGCGTGTTGAAGTGCTCACTTTCGCGGTTTTTACCGCTTTCGTGAATGAAGATCTTCCACCGCATCCGATCCATCGCGGCAGGAGCCCTTCTCCACTGAATTGCGAACCTGTCATTATTATTCACCGGACCGAGTCGGCCCAACATGATTCAAGGGAGTATCGACAAGCCGGGGTTTCCAACGGGGCGCTCGTTGATGTTCATTGGTCGGCCGGTAGCCCTCGAGGTGCTATCCATCTGCACAGGCTCGTCTAATCGTTAAAACAAGGGCTTTCGGTCTTCATTTGTTTTGGGTGAACCCCAGTTGGAACGAACGGCCGCGGGAGGGTGTCTCTATTCACGGCCCCGCGACCAATCACCTTCTGAGTTAAGTCACTTCCCCACAATCCGTTTCATCTCTTTATTTTCAAAAATAAATCGATTTTTAGCAACGGAGAATTTTCTCCCTCAATAGAACACGACTCAAATATCCACTTGAGGGTTTCATTTATAATCCCTTATTTCAGTAGTCGACATCTTCTTAGAACCATACAGATCTTAAGTATCCTGAGCATCATCCAAACGATTTCTACCTCTAGGGAACCATTTATAGCTAACTAGAAAAAGGTTGTCATACGTCTTCAACAGTTTCCGTAGGATACTGATCCAGAGTTTTAAAAGCTAGCCAGAAGGTCCGATTGAACTGAAAATTTGACGGAAGGTCTGTATGCGGCCCTTAGCGCTATGTGAACGGATATTAAATATATTATATTTTATATATTACAAATTTTGTATTATATCTAGATATTTGTATGAATTGGAAGCTGTAGGCCAACTTACCCCGGTCTCCTCTATTTGATAAATATGGTAAATAACACAACCCCACAAAAAAGTGAAGTACCTATCCCTTTTATGCAATATTTGTTACAATACAGTAATTTCGTCTCCTGAACACGAATTTGGCTGAGAATTTGGCTAGGAATCACCGTTTTTTTCTAACCTAAAAAAATAGGTGAAAGTGGTGAGGGGTTGTTGGGACATTAAACACGAATCTGAGGTCAGATTTTCCTAATTCAAGATGGCGGATCCAATATGGTGGACCGAAACCCAAATCTTTCCATACCATCATCGGACAACCCATACCAGCAATAAAAGACAATAAATACAAATAAATGCGAATAAATTGCATGTAATGAGAATTTTCGTTATCTAGGTACCTACCTATTGATTACACTCACTAAACTGTGGAAGTTTTCCTTCGGTAGAATCGTATAATTACTGTAGGTATGTTGAAATTGGGTAAATTCTTACAGAATATATATTTTTAAATCCATAGTTATATTAATTCCAATGTATCAAATTATTTATTTCAACGAATTGGGGGACATCAAGGAGAAAAATGATTAAAAACCCATAATGCAGCTTGCGCATGGTGAAGGCAGGGCATTCGTATAGTCAGTTATTAGTTTGCAATTTTTATACAGAAAAAGTACTGATATTGATATTCTTCTTTCGATATTTTATACCTAGTATCTGATATAATTATATCAGAAATTTATATAATCAGTATTTTATTTTTATATATTTATATTTATATATTTTATATTTATATAATATATCAGATAATTATATAAGATATTTCTATTCAAATAGAAAGAAAATATCGATTGCAGTAAAAATCGAAAGTACTGAATCGTCAATTTCTGTACTGAATCTGAATGTTAGCTTTGTCTGAAACTGAATGAATGCTCCGTCTGGAGTCACAAAATGTTCGTTTGTAATCATTTAGGCAAATAATAGTGAATGAGGAACAGCCGCTGTTTTCAAATACTTATGGTGGATCTATAGATCAAATACTCCTCTTAACTCTTAAGGGGCGAATTACCATCGTTTTAGCCTGTTTCTACGTAGCACAGGGGTTACAGTGAATTCAGAGCCTCATCACCAAAGCAGATGAAGTAGCAGATAAAAATATGTCAGACTCCAAACTGGGACATGAATGTCTCAATTGAATCTTTTTGTATAAATCGCCTCGGGTTTTGTAAGAAGGTTTTGATTTCAAATCAAACCCATCGAAAGTACTCGTAATAATCAGTAAAGTAGTTTTACTTATCAACTCAAGGAGGTGGCGTTCTTGCAGAAGCAGCGAGTAAACAACGAGGAAAGTGGATGATAGCAGTGAAAAGCCCATATTTTGAAATTGCTCGATCATCAAGAATCCTGGCGGTAATTTCCGCCATAAAACTCGAAAGTACTTAACCGGCGTTATTTTAGATCCTCGAGCCGACGAGTTAAGTGGTAAATAAAGTATCCTCTCAGCTCCCGTAGAGGATGAATATAAGGGGGAAAAGGGAGATTTGGGTCCCTTCAATTGTGTTCATTAGAATTCTCTTCCTTGTTACCAACCGACCTCGGGATTTTACTAGGTGAGAAACGTCTGCATATTCTCATAGTTCTACATTATCCTGTAGTACTTGGTTTATCTATTTATTTATGTTTTCCATATTGTTAATTATGACTAAATTATTTTAATCTCAGATCAATGTAATCTTAAAGGAATGGATTGGAATGGAATGGATTGGAAGTCGCGTCAGTGTGACTCAACATACGAAAATTTAAGCCATCCGAGCAATAAGATTGTTAAACGATCGTTGGGAAACGAAGCCGGTTCAGCTGGTCGGAGTTTGGTGGCTTATTTATTTGAAGTTTATCTGAGACCTACAACGCACTGAAGTCTCACTAGGATCACTAGTAGGAGCTAGGAGGTAAAATGTGTGTATTGGGTATAGTGCGTATTTACTCGATTATTTATGATTTCACGATACATCGAAGTTGAAACTATCCCAAGTTAATTTGGTTAATAGCCAGGATAAAATTTAACATACGTCTCGCATTAATACTCATGTTTCGCAGATTTCCTAAAGCCAATATTTCCATGTTTAAAAATATTGAGTTAGGGGTATCGTTGACTCAGAATGGCCTCAGTCAATCCTGACACGGTTTCGCTAGTTCAAACCTGTTTAGAATCACAAAATTCGGGGGAAAAGGTCGATAAGGTCCCAGAACCCGTCAAAGTATTGAGCTCCTGCTGGTGCGAAATACGGAGAATCAGAAAATTGAATTTAACAAAAATCCGTTCAAACCGTGATCTAGAGTTTGGAGACTTTTCAATTAGCTTTTATAATGTTAGCAGCATGTTACCTGACTGTTAAACAAATTTTTACACCTGTTTCGTCTAAATGAAGTTCTACAATCAAATGCCGTTAATTTCAGAATCAAATGTCCACGTTTGAATTGAAAATAACTTGTTCTGTTCAACAGAAATGTAGATGAATTTTAGTTTGAATTTAACATAATATTATTCTTTGACTGGTGGTGGAAAACAAAAATTAATACTCCATCTCGTCTGGATCATCAGCCATAAGTTTTTCGCCTATCTTTCGTTTTCTTTTGGTATGAAGTTGACGGCTTCTGGAAACTGGTGCCTCAATAGTGTGTGATGATGTTTATTCGCGTCACTATGGAATACCATTTTCAATTATATTGTCCTATGCATTCTCTCAGCAACCTGAGTTAGAGAACAAAGAAAAATATCTTTGCCGAATGTCTTGACGTAATTATCAGATAATAGATTCTATTTTCAGTTCACAATCGATTTTCGGTTGGCTAAAGCAGGTTCGTTGGTAATCAAATGGATTGTCTAGACACAATAATGCCCTGTTAGGGAAAATGAACGAATTCAAGAGGGTAACGGAAAGTTGAAGAGGCTCTACTTGATAAATAATGTTGTCGAGCGATTCGGAGCATCTCAGGTTTTCTACGAAGGCGACAAAATATTAAACTTCGCTCAGGAGGAAGGAAAAACCTGATGAGATATTTACAAGGCGTAACGACCGTTTGAAAGGTGGACGGTGTCCTGGCGTCGAAAAGCGGATTGAAGAAAAGGCGGGTGTACAGCTGAGCTTTCTCTCGAAACTCTTTCCCTTTCCTTCTCCGAGACCGCCTTCCTCTTGTTATTTAAACTTTTAGGGAACAATAGACCCAAAGGCGACACACTGCAGCAAGTATACCGTCTGCCTTTTAGCCTGCCTTATTGCTACTGCTCTTATCGGAGTCTACTGACCTACCGATTGGACGTCAACCTGAGGTGAAAGGGGCAGGAACTCTTTTATCCTTTAGCCAAGTTCCTGTTGCTGAAGGGAGCTTTTTTTCTCTCTTGAGCATGGCAGCCCTTTCAAAAGCCTTGTGTTTTTCCCTTATCGCTAATTCACTTTGTCATTTGACTTATGTTGAGGTAGGCGACATCGACGGCCACTCAATTGTAAAGAAGTAAACTTCAATAGAATAAACCGTTTATAGGATTTTTTTATAGCCTTTTTATTACAAGCATCTCATAGTTCAAACTAAGTAGAGAAATAGAACGGACGAAGAGATTTCCTGCCAGCTAAAATGAAAATCTTTCGACGAGTTTAGGGATTAGAATGCTGTTTTTGAAAAACGTTGTTTATAATGACGACATCAGATGTAACGTGCACTCGTATGAACTACATTGAAGTGAAGTCTGAGTATATCTTACATTTAGATGTTACTAAGAAAGTAACTGCAACTGTGACGGCAAATTCACATTTGAATTTTAGCGCGAATTGTATATTGTACGCGGCCATCTTTGTTCTTCCAGTCGGCCAATCAGAAAACTAGTTCGATAATTTTTCCCGCATTTTGTGTTACTGGTGAGGCCCCGCACACGTTTGTTCGCCATTTAGAGTTTTCTACCTTCATCTTGACTAATCGCGACTACTGAAGTTGTCTCCTGTACACTAGTTTTTTTTATATTTTAAGTTAGTTAGCCTCACAGCCCTCAGTGTTTTTAGTGTGTGCGAGTTCTTATTAAATTTGTGAATCGTCTTCAACGTTTTAATTTCATTTAAATCACCGAACCACATCCGTGAACTCATTATAATTCACATAACTGGCATCCCTTGTGGGGATTGGTGATTGAAACATGGATTTGAAGCGCTTGAAAGCAGAGAGAACTCAACTGAGACGCATTTTCTCAAAGGAGGTAACTAAATTTGAGAAGCTTTTCACACAGGAAGACATCGACATCAAAACAGTAAGGTCAGATTTTATTAAACTAGAAGATAAGGCCCGACGTCTTTTCAAGTTAGATGGCGATGTATACGATCTGCTATTTAGATGTGAAGAGCTCACTGAAGCTGAAATAAGCGAAGAAGTTGATAAAACTGAAGAATATAGGGACCTATTTCATTCTATGGTCGGTTTGAAAGACCATTCGGAGGCCCCAATCAGCTCACCTCTTGCGCCTAATTCTGAACTTGATCGTATATCTCTTAAGTCAAATTCTGGTCTGTCTGAGTCAAATAAACACAATTTGAAGCTACCTAAGCTAGATCCAAAGAAGTTTGACGGAAATTTGAAGGAGTGGATAGCGTTTTGGACTATTTTTAAGCGGATTCATGAAAGTGATGAGTTCGATTCGGAAACGAAGTTTCAGTACCTTTTGTTGTACACCACCGAGGGTTCCCCTGCAAGGCAGTTGGTTGAGAGTTTCCCCCCGTCATCTGGAAACTATCAAAAGGCCATTGACCAGTTGAAACAGCGCTTTGGTAGGGAAGAACTACTTATTGAACTCTATTCTCGGGAAATTTTGAAACTCGTTCTCCTTCAGGCTAAGGGGGAAGGGAGTAGAGTCCTCTCCACTCTACCGACCACTCTACCTTCTACTCGACTCTACCGCGTCCTCACCTTGGGTCGTTCACACGTCAGTAGAGTGCGAGTCGCCGAGAGCTGTGTAGAGGTTGTTTTTTAAACTCAATTCTGTCGTTATCTGGTCTTTGAAAGGAAAAATGGCGAACAGAAACAGGAACATTAGAAAAGTGAGGAAAAGTTTATTGAATGTGTCGGGTTTGTTGGTGGATGAGTTGGAAGAGATGTTGAGAGAGGAGGAAAGGAGAAAAAAAAGGGAGTGGGTGAGGAATTGGATCGGTCGGAGAGAAACCCACGGAGCATCAGCCACTCTGCTGAAAGAACTCTTGTTTGAAGACCCACAGGAGTACACTCTTGCAATGAGGATGCCTCCCCAGGCATTCAAACAGCTGCTGGAACTTGTTTCGCCTTTGATCCGACGTCACGACACTGTAATGAGGGATGCTGTTAACAGGAGAGTCCAATTTCTGGTGGTGGGGGAGATGGTAGAGTAGAGTCACTCTACCACAGTGGTAGAGTACTCTACTCTACCGTTTACTAGTCAGTAGAGTGAACTCTACTCTACTGAAAACATTTACACGAGTAGAGTGCAAGTAGGACACTCTACTCTACCACTCTACTCTACCGTTTACTCTACTCGTGTAAATCAGCCTTTAGGACGCTGTACGACCAACTTGAGACTCAAATAAGAGCTTTGGAGACTCTAGGGATGAAGTCAGATAAGTTTTCATACCTTCTGACACCACTTGTCGAATCGGCCTTACCTGACCTCGTTCTAAAGGACTGGGAGAGACATTCTGTCAACCAGTTGCCTATGTCTGGCTCAAAGGAGGCTCCCGAGGAGGTTGACAAGCTACGACTCCTACTCAATTTTGTAAAACGGGAAGTAGAGTCTGAGGAAAGGTTGTCTCTCGCTCGTGATACTTTCTCACCGGTCGTGAAACCTTCTAGTACACATATTTCCTCTAGTACTAGAAGAAATAAAGAAAGTAAACACAAACAAACTTTCAAAGTCGCGACAGCTGCGGAACTTGTCAACATGAAACCTGTCAAAAATTCCTCTTGTATTTTTTGCAACGACGACGTTTCTCATGCATCAGCCGACTGCTTCAAGGCACGCGCGCGCTCGCTGGAGGAAATTCAAACTATGCTGAAAGAAAAAGGGTGTTGTTTTCTATGTATGAAGAAGGGGCATAGTAAAATCAAGTGTAAGACTTTTCTTAAGTGTATAATTTGTGAAAAACGCCACGTTCCACTTTTGTGTCCATCCCGAAGCTCTACTGATAGAAAAAAGACTGGTGAAGAACCTGTTACCCACACCAGCCTAGCTAATACTTCCAACCAACTGGTCATTATGCAGACACTCCTCGTCAGGTTGAGAGGATATCCAGATGTGACAGCTAGAGTACTGTTCGATAGTGGGTCACAAAGGTCGTATATCACAAAGAGACTTGCCGCTAAATTGAATTACACACCCACCGACAAAGTGATTTTGGAACATGCTTTATTTGGTGGCTCAGTTTCTGACGCAAAAACTCATGCATGTTATAAAGTTCATGTTGTGAGTATGGACGGGCGCTATTCTTGTGATTTTGATGTACTAGATTCAGAGGAGATATGCCATGCCATACCTTCAATACCTATGTCAAAATTGATTTCAGAGCTCCGAAAACACAATATTTCGCTTTCTGATCGAGAAGGAGGCCCAATTGACATATTGATAGGTGCTGATGTAGCTGGAAAGCTAATTACTGGAAAAAAGGTCGTGCTGAACAATGGACTTGTTGCTTTCCATACACAACTAGGTTGGACATTGATGGGAAAAATACCTCAACCTCGTTCCCAGTACATGTCTAACATAAGTCTTTTTACTGTTGACGTTAAAGCTCAAAGCCTATGGAAACTTGAAACCATTGGTATTGAGGATTCAGCAGAGGTTCTCACAAGAAAGCAGAAAGCTTCGGCTGCAAAGGAATATTTTCTTGACACTGTGCGTATTCTGGATGATGGACGCTACCAGGTCAGGTTGCCCTGGAGGGAAGACCACCCACCACTTCAACGCAACTTCAATCTGGCACTGAAACGGTGGGAGAGTACTTCGCGAAGATTGAAAACAACTGCTTCTGAGGCTGCCTACGCTGATGTGCTTATGGACTGGCTACGTTCTGATATTATTGAGGAGGTACCTGGGGACAATTGGGACTTGGGTCATTACTTACCACACCGTCCAGTGTTCAGGGAGCTCAGTACGACGCCAGTCAGACCCGTTTTTGACGCCTCAGCAAAGGAGAAAGGACATCCATCACTCAACCAGTGTTTAGAAACTGGACCAAATCTCATTGAGTTGATACCTTCGGTCTTACTTCGATTCAGAGAAGGTAAAATTGGATTGATTGCTGATATCAAAAAAGCCTTTCTACAGATATCGATTGACCCTGCTGATAGGGACTATGTTCGTTTCCTTTGGAAAAACACTGATGGTAGAATGAGAATTTTTAGACATGCTCGTGTACCATTTGGAGTATGTAGTAGCCCATTTTTATTGGGAGCAGTTCTTGAACACCATTTGGATAGATGCCTTAACTTGATTCATGAAGGTTTATCATTTGATGTAAACGTTGTTAAACAGCTGCGAAGATGTCTGTATGTTGACAATTTTGTTGGGAGCGTCGCTCAAATTGATGACGTACAACATGTTATTGATCAAGCTAAATCAATGTTTGCCATTGCCTGTTTTGATCTACGAGGTTGGACCTACACGGAACCGGATTTAGTTGAACATACAGAGACACCTGTGCTTGGATTGATCTGGGATAGAAAAAATGATACTCTCAAGATCAATATGCCTAATTTTAGTAATATCAAGTCAGATAGTGTGTCTAGAAGAGTGCTGTTGTCTGCCGTTCAACGTCTGTATGATCCAATAGGAATAGTTTGTCCAGTTACCGTGATTCCAAAAAAGTTGGTACAGCAAGCCTGGCTCTCGGGCGGAGATTGGGATAGTCCTGTGGAAAACTCGGTAAGAGAAGAATTTATGGAATGGATTCATGAACTGCCAGCTTTAAAGGAACTTTCATTTCCTAGATGGTTGACTAATTTTGATTTGGAAGGTTCAGTCATGACTTTACATACGTTCTGTGATGCCAGTAAACGTGCTTATGCTGCAGTTATGTTTCTGAGAGTGGAACTGCATGGAGACGTTCACGTGCATCTCGTAGCGGCAAAATCAAGAGTTGCTCCTGTTAAGGCAACAACCATTCCGCGATTGGAGCTCCTGGCTGCTACGGTGGGAGCACGACTTTGTAAAAGCGTTTCAAATGTCCTCAACCATATCAGTATGATGTACTATTGGAGTGATTCGTCCACGGTATTGACCTGGATCAAGCGTGACGAGCCTTGGGCTGTTTTTGTTGGAAACAGGGTGAATGAAATCAGGACGCTATCTAATCCAAGTGATTGGCGTCATATTCCAGGAACGTTCAACCCTGCTGACCTCGCCAGCCGTGGATGTTCACCCAATGTATTCATGAAGACTGCCTGGTGGGAGGGGCCTCAATGGCTGAGTTTGTCAGAAGACCAGTGGCCTGTCAGTTCTGTCGAGATTGATGAGGATGAAGTCTTATTAGAAAAACGGAAGACTAATATATCTGCTCTTGGAGAGGCAAGGGAGCCTTTCAGTGCTCCCCTTCTTGGTAACCTTATCAGCGATTACTGGAAGATTCTTAAGGTCGTTGGATGGATGGTACGATTTCAGAAGAATTCTCGTCATGGTGTCTGTAAGACAAGTGGTCGTCTAACCCTTGAAGAACTGGAATTAGCCGAGAAATGGACACTGAGACTTGTGCAATTGGAAGCCTTCAATGGTCTTGATGATGTCTCTATACGAAAACTGAAGCCCCAGAAGAAGGAGGATGGTTTGCTGCGAGTCAGGACCAAGATATGGGCGAGGAAGGATTCTCCAGACTTCCGTGCACCTTTGATCCTACCATCGAATCACATAATTGTTGAGAGACTCGTCTTACATGTTCATCGTCAAAATGGCCACATGATTGGACAGGCGCTTCTAAACAGACTTCGTGAGCGTTACTGGATTGTGAGAGGAAGGCAAACCATTCGACGAATCCTGAAAAAGTGTGTTGTGTGTCAGCGTTTCGCTGCACAAAATCTTGACACAGAAAGTCCCCCATTACCTGAGGATCGAGTGCGTGACGCCAAAGTCTTCGAGGTAGTGGGAACAGATTTAGCTGGCCCATTATATCTTGCAAATGGAAGCAAGATATGGATTTGTATCTTCACTTGCGCAATATATCGCGCAGTTCATTTAGATTTGGTGTCTTCATTGTCTACTGAAGCGTTTATGATGGCTTTCAGAAGGTTTGTAGCTCGTCGAGGACGACCTAGCATTGTATACAGTGACAATGGGACAAATTTCAGAGGAATGGCTAACGCATTGAAGACCATTGATTGGGAGCAAATCTCAGAGTTCAGTAAAGCAGATCATATTGAATGGAGGTTTAATCCACCCACAGCGGCGTGGTGGGGAGGATTCTGGGAGAGAATGATCCAGACGCTCAAAGTTCTCCTAAGAAAAATTCTAGGACGGTCGTCACTAGATTTTGAAGGATTGTATACAATTATCTGTGACTGCGAGTCTCTGATCAACTCTAGACCAATCACGTATGTGTCAGAAGACCCTACAGATCCCTTACCAATATCTCCACAGATGTTTCTACAAGAAACAATGGAAATTGGAGTTCCTGACTGTGATCAACTTAATTCTAAGAGCTTGAATCGTCGTATCAAATATCGACAAGCCAAAGCTGAAGAGTTGAGACAACGCTTTAGAGCTGAGTACCTGGGAGGACTTACTTTTGCATCAGAGGACTCAACAAACACAAGAGAACCTCGCATTGGTGAGATAGTTATTCTTGGAAATGAAAACACCAAACGGCTTGATTGGCCTCTAGCTGTGATTGAAGGTCTCACTCATGGCAAGGATGGACGAGTTCGACTAGTTGACGTCAGAACAGCTGAAGGAAGAATGTCTCGACCCATTCAGCGAATTTATCCACTGGAAATTGTCTGTGATGTCGCATCGGATCAAGTCCAACAAACTGATGATCCCGAGGGCATGATCACAGAGGAAGAGGATCCCCAATGCTCTTCTAAGAGGACTGAAGAGGAGGTGCAGTCTGAGAGGACTATCTGCAATGCCAGAACCCGATGTGGTAGGCTGGTGAAAATACCCGCAAGATACTTTTGAAATGTGTTATATAACCTAGCTATTCTATTTTGTATTTTTTGAGGGACTGTGAATAGGATTTTCTGATATTCTGTAATTGTTTGAATTCTATTTGATTATTGAATTAGTTTGATGTTTTTATTTGATGTTTGGTTGATTATTTTTCAATTCGAAGACGTGATCCATAACTAGCTACTAGGTATATTTGAAAATTTGAGTATCTTAGAATATTAATGTCTCAAATTTTACATGTAAATTCTAAAAACTTGACTAGTAAGTACATGTAATTTTAATTTCTCGTAACTCGAGATTTTACAGTGAATTTCCACTAACTTTTGTGATTCGCATGCTCATCAGGTGGGAGTATGTGACGGCAAATTCACATTTGAATTTTAGCGCGAATTGTATATTGTACGCGGCCATCTTTGTTCTTCCAGTCGGCCAATCAGAAAACTAGTTCGATAATTTTTCCCGCATTTTGTGTTACTGGTGAGGCCCCGCACACGTTTGTTCGCCATTTAGAGTTTTCTACCTTCATCTTGACTAATCGCGACTACTGAAGTTGTCTCCTGTACACTAGTTTTTTTTATATTTTAAGTTAGTTAGCCTCACAGCCCTCAGTGTTTTTAGTGTGTGCGAGTTCTTATTAAATTTGTGAATCGTCTTCAACGTTTTAATTTCATTTAAATCACCGAACCACATCCGTGAACTCATTATAATTCACAGCAACTGAAGTCTGTGATGGATTTCATCAAAATGGTCGCTTTAGGTAATCGAACAAAATTTATTTAATAACCTATGGCTTGTGGAGCTATGAGGTATATCGGCTTCCGGCCATACTTCCAAAATCCAATTTCTAAACAATTTTGATTTATTAAACCAAATTGCAATATAATATAATATATTATATTATGCAATACAATATTATTGCATATTATGCAAGGCTTTTATCGGTTTTTCGTATTCATCCGTCGAGATGAGAACATCTGGGCTACTCATCGAAAAAAGCTGTGATCCCCGGTGGCCACTTACAAGCAATTACAATAAGAAGAAATCTGCATCTGCACATAAGACCATTGTACAACTTTTTATGACTATTTACTAAGATGGAAGTGTATTAAGAAGGGATGAAACGATTTAGGGACTAATTTCATAATTCAATCACTTGTTCAAATCATCAGCATCATTTTATGTGATACTAGCCAGATTACGCGGGCGTTGCCCCGGTGGGGGGCGTAAATAACTCAGTGTATTGATAAATAATCTTGACAACTGATAAACCACAGTACAGCTTTATAAAGGTAATGACATAGAAATTTGCTTTAGGAGCCACTCAGCTGACCCTGGGTCTAGGCAGCGTCAAGTTAATGTCTTAAGGGGGCTACAAACCAAATTTCAAGTCTCTACCACCACGTGTCAAAGTACTGGACTCAAACTCGAGAAATTTACAAAATTTCCCCTCACAGTGCATTTATAAGATCAGGTTTCAAATTTATGTTTCCTCCACAAAATAATGTTATAATAATACGTTTAGATTTTTTTAAACCATCTGCATCTGTTTATAAGACAAATGAATAACGTTTGATGACTATTTATGTACTAAGATGGGAAGACAGCGATGAAGATGGTAGAATTAAATGCTATATAAATTTTATATAGGTAATGGTTATGTATTACACACTCAAATCAAGTTCCCAAGTGTGATAATGAGTTGTTGATGCACATGGAAAAATTATTAAACTAATGCAAACTCCGTCAGGATTTCGGTTTGTAATTTTCAATAATTATTCAGAACAGCGATATCGACAAATGATAAAAAATTTGTTAGTCGAATTGGCAGCGTTTTCACTATTCATTACTCCTTGTTAACTTTCAAATTCACTTGTTCCTTTGTTAGGCCATGCATAATGACAAAGGAACAAATTAATTCACTGTTATTACGTAAGCGGCTTAAGTAAACCTACGCACAACTGCCACGAAAATTTCCTCACGCGTCGCTTCTTCATATTTATAACTCTCTTGTATTTCGAATTCATTAGTATTTTGGTCAGAACATTATCGTACCAACTTTATCATTTATTTTAGCAACTTACTTATTAAGATAGAAGAGTTATACTTATTTATACTTATTTAGTTTTAAACTAAATAAGTATAAAACTATTTAGTATAAAACTAAAGTATAAAACTATTTAGTTTTATACTTATTTAGTTTTAAACAAAGGAATATGACTTATACAGATATCTGTAAAACTATTTAGTATAAAACTAAAGTATAAAACTAAATAAGTATAAAACTATCTAGTTTTATACTTAATTATAGGTACTTATTTAGTTTTAAACAAAGGAATATGACTTATACAGATATCTCATCAAATCACTTTTAAATAACTTATATACTCAGATGAATGGATGCAACCCGATTCCCTTGTGAGCCAAATTTTTTGTCGCCCTATCTAGATGCATAGAACTCATAGATTGTCTCATATATTATTCATTTATCATCATGAAACGATCATCGTGGGAAGGGAAGTTGTGAATTTAAGAAACTTATACTCACATTGAAAGTATCACATCTTCAGGCTTGTAACAACTAAAATGGGTTACGTTACGCAGTTTTACGTTTTACAGCCCAGTTATGTTGTTATATCTATAATTGCAGATGTGCTTATTTTCAGATGGTGATGAGGACTTGCCGGATGGATCGTTCTTTCGAAGAACACTTTGCCCAAGGAATCAATTCAACCACCGAACTCAAGCGATCAGGCCGGCAAAGGTGATGATAATAGTGTTGTATACTTATCGTCTTCTTAGGTTCTCCGTCAGGAGTAAAGTTGAAAATGCATAGTTGACGACTGCTCGAACGTTTCAGCTGGAAATAGGCGTTTAGAGGATGTAGATACCTCAAGAGTGAAAGTAGAGCAGAGCCATTTCTCAAGATAAATCCCGTTGTATGTAATAGACACGTATTGTTGATGATCGTCTCAAGGGCAAATCCGTTTGACGTCGTTCGAGTCAAGCGCGTGATTGTGTTGAGACTTGATTTGACCCACAACGAGCTAATCGTAGCTGGGACAGGTGATTAACATGTGTCTGTACCACTCATCCTCCTCTCATTTGACAGGACATAGATACTCGAAGGTCTCCTCCATTAGAGGCACCGATCCCTTCAAAGCGCTTTCTCCACAGCCGATTGTTCTCAAAGATTACAATAATAATTATAGGTGGAAACGATTTGAACAATTAACTTGAGTATACTTTGAAAGAATAATATAATAAATTATTTGGTTCAATGCAGTCGTAATACGAGTATTATTATGACTGCATTGGACCAAAATATCTTGTGTGACATCCAGATCCAATTATTGGTGCTTTCCTTGAGACTTGACGATTGGTACAAAGCACAATTTGCATGTTTTGCTCAATTATTCGTAGATTGAATGATTCGTGGATTAATCTGAAATAATATTTCAGATTAATCCACGAATCATTCAATCTACTTTCATTACTTTTTATCTACTTTCAGTCCTCTGAATCCAGTTATTTTGTTCTAAGAAATAAGCTAGCAGCGTGGTATTTTTGATGTTAATATCGTGGATTTCCATAAAGGAAATCACTTTATTCAACAGGTACTAGATTTAGCGATTTTTACCTCAACGAACAAACTTTTTCCATCTCGAAATGCCACGGGGGAAAAACGGATTAATTAGAATTCTTATTGGACTCTAGTTCAAAAGACTGAAAAAGATTGTATATCGTCGTTTTTACCTTATTAGATAAAACTGGTCGAAGGAAACGATTTACTGGGTTTTTAATTAAACAAGAGACACGAGGGGGTCAATTTTTACTGTTTTATCGACCAGGGTAGATCCACCGTGATTGGAACATCCTACGCAAATACAATCATAGCAGTAATGACTAAATCCAATCGGCTTATCTGAAAGGCGAAATCTCTTCAACTCAGGAACCCCCGACATCCCCTCTTTACCTGAAACCTGGCACAGGTTATGGGCCCCTGAGTTGTGAGGGTATTGATGGGGAAGAGGAAATAGAGCATGTAGCTCTCCCCCGGCCCATCCATCCAGTTCCAACTGTCCAAGGGGTTTTAGAAGCAATAATGAATCGGCTTCGATTGTATTACATCAGAGTTAACGGAGAAGCTCTCCGTTCCCAACCCTTCCGGCAAATCTTCCGTGAATTAATTTGCTGTTCCGCAACCGGCGGACCGGAGATAAAATTCGTAGGCGCGTTTCTCCATCTGCACTCGGCAATTTCAATGAACTGAATTCAATTCGGATTGGGTTCATAGCTAAAGCCATTTGTTTTTTTTTTCTCTGTATAATTATGTAGTAGGTACCTATGTATATGCTCTTAATGTGATACTCAGCTTTCGAAATACACCAATAGAAAGGTAGCCTGGGAGTACTTATTATCTCGCCGTAAAATCGGCATGGGGTATGCCCTCATTTTTGTAATTCAATTGGGTGACGTAGGGGAATAACCTGGTAAATACTGAAAATGGAATGGAATTTCACATCAGAGCATTTTCTCAAGCAAAGTTTCAAATCGTACCCTTAATTCAGGATTCCGCAATAATTGACACATCAGCATCAACATACCGAAAAATATTCTGAAAAAAGTGTCAGAAGCGTTTTGGAATCTGAAAACACGAAAGGTCCCTAAATATTTTAGCTCATCACTCAGATTATTTCGTACAGCTATGGGACTCACAAGCAGAAAAGCGTTCTAAAAAGAATGTGGACCCATTCTTAAGAAAATTTGTAGCGTTTTTACATAAAACCCTTCCAACTGTCAAACTCCGTAGTCGTCAACGAGTAAGTCATTGGTCTTCCTAGTCTATGTTGAGACGTTTCTTATAGTTCGCTACTTAGTTACGAGGTAAAAAATCCAAGAGAGGACTAATTGCGGGTTTTCACGACTTTTTTTTGCCGTAATTATACCCGTATACTCTACCCTATCGGCGAGGTTAAGGCTAGCTTAAGCTAATGGGCGTTGCAAATCCCGAGAACGGATGTAGAAACCGCCTTGAGATTAACATTTTTATAGACTCATTAGTACTGGTTAGATTTTGTAGGTAACTTTCAACTTGAAAGCAACACTCCCATGTTCACTTTCGATATAAAACATGATAATTATGTTCTATATCGAAAGTGAACATGGGAGTGTTTATTAAACTTATAATAAAATTATAACTATAATAGTATAAGTACAATAATCATACTGATGTTGAGGGATGTCGAGGGTCGACCCTCGACATCCCTCAACATCCCTCGTCAACCCTCGACATCCCCCAACATAATTCTTACTGACGGTCAAAAAAATCTCACACAATAATCATACTCATCGGTTCAAAATTGGAATAATCAATGTCTTAGTTTCATTTTCTCGAACTAAAATAGTTCAATGCATCTAAACATAAAGTTAATTTTGAATAATTGAATGGGTCCAAGGAACCTCGAAAGAATAATGGCGCCTCATCATTCTTACGCCAAGGTACCACGGAACCGATTTTACAGAAAATGCGTAACTGAAGCTCTCAAGTTGGTTCCGATGATTTGTTTTTGGCGGTACGTTACAGTAAAATCTGCAGTCATGCAGCATTGCTATAAGAGCGAATTTTTGAAGAATGATTTTATGTCAAATGTCTTTATTTTACTGGTTTTATAACAAACTTTGTCTCCTTTTTTTGCCGAGTTACTCCTCATCTTATAGATTTTTCAACGCTGAATATGATGGTGAAGCCAGAATAGCGACGTCTCATTTCGTCATCAGATGAACCGTGAAGAACATCTCAAGTAACAACCACGTTTCTTCACCTTCAAAGTGCTCCAGTTTGGGAATGGAATAACATATCGCAATTCTGAATCCACCACCCTGTTCAGCGTTGAAAAATCTATAAACTGAGGTGTTCCTCGGCCAACAAAGGAGACAAAATTCGTTATAAAACCAGTAAGATACCATTTTACGTAAAACCAGTTATTTCTTCGAAACGTTGCTCTTATAGACATGCTGCATGGCTTTGGATATTTTATAACCAGGATCGTTTCAACATGAAATTTTTCTAATCGACACGCAATCGCTCAATACAAACACCTAATCCGGTTGGACCTTGTAGCAAAAAATAATAAACTGTAGTAAACCAACTCTGAGCGGAAATTGAGCTCGAACGGAGGCGAAAATGGTTCAACGGAAATACATTAGCCCGGAAAAAGGACAATGAATCACCCTTTACAAACAGGGAAAAATGCTTATACGAGGATGCGACTATACCATTACAATCCACCCAAGAACTGCCAGTTGTAGGGTAGTAAGGAGGTTATCGTGGATTTACTGCTGCCAACCTTTTATAAACCTCGGGTCACTTCCTCTTCTGAATTTCCCCCCTTCGTCTTTCAGCAACTTGTATTCTGCCGTTCGAACCAGCTTAGCAACATCTGGGCCACGTGCCATCGTAGTTTACCAAGAAAACATCCGAGGACAGTGTAACAGTGGGCGAATAAATATAAATGTAAATGTAAATTGGACCGTTATTTTCAATCAACCACTTTTTCACCGCTGGTCAAATAGTCAAGCAATCAATTGCTGGTAAGTGAAGGTTCACAGTTTGTTTTTCTTTGCTCCCGGAACCTGTTTCCGTGTTCATTTGGCTACGAGACCGCAACTGGTTTATAAGCATGACATTGTTTTGTTCTGTTTAGATCACTGTTCTGTGGACAATTAGTCCCACAGCTATACGAAATGATTGAAGTGATGAGGTAAAATATTGTGTTCATTCGAGTTGGTGTACAGTTGGTGATGGTGGCAGAGGGGGTCTAATATTCATTTGAGCAAGACGTTGAGCTACTGTATTTTTAAAAACATTAAATTAAATAAATTCGATGGATCTAATAAGCCGAGATGAAGCCACTTACTATTCAGCAACACTCGAAGTACGAAAAAAATAATTTGTATGGTCAAGTTTTGTGGAACCATCATCACGATTTTGGTCCCACACAAACTGTCCCACTGTCCCTACTGTAGTAGTGTAACACTAGTGACATTGTTTCACTGACGCGAGCTAATAAACAGCTGATAATTAAACAATGACGCTTCTATCCTCCAACGAAACTGAAGGGGAATTCCGATGGGGTCAAATATTTATTGACACAACGTGAGTCGTTAATGTTTAAAGGAAAGAATCTCTTGCATACTGTGCTATTTCAATTCCCAGACAAGTTCAGTCAACGAATCCCTGGCTGAGGATAGCGGCGAAAGAAAACCCGGTTCCGGTGCCCATATTCTCCGGTCCCATAACATAACGACGGAATCCTCATGCATTATGCCAGGAGCCGTCCTTGGACGTATTATGCGATTGGGATTTTACCGTTTCCCACTCAGCCGTACAATCCCCTTGAGTGCGGTAGGTGTAAAGCGTCTCGCAACCCTTTGCACCCGGGGATATTCACTTCATTACCGGCGGTGGAAGTGCCAGTGAAAAAGACCTTTTCCCCATCTGCGATTGGCACCCACCACCTGGACGTCAAAACCGTAACGAAATCGTCCGGTCTGCGGCCGTAAGGCTGAACCTCCGGGGATTTTCTTTACTGAGATAGTTTTCCGATAATTTGATTCAATTCTCAAGCGCCATCCATATTTTCCCTCCGTGATGTGTCCTCAAGATCGTTCAAATACTCACTTCAAAACGGCTGACTAGGGCTACATGATTTGGCCAAACACTACTGGTACCAACAATTTAAGGGGGGGGGGGGGGGTGTCAAGTTTCAAGGTACGTAGAATCCAAATATCAAATAAAAAGTTTATTATTTTACGAAACCAAATCACTAAATCACTGTTTTGGGCACTTCATGAAAATTTATCATACTTCATTAATTCATCGTAGGTACCTACTTACTAAAATTTCGCGTTTTCGTACTGGAGTTAATGCAGAACCAACAATCTGTCATGCACCAGCTTTCGGTGTGTGTTGAATGATTAGGATTTTAGAGTTATTTTAGAATATGGTTAATATTCTAGTGGGGGTGAAATTAATTTCCGCTTTAGATGTTCCGCAGTTTATTCCCGTTGTTGCTAAACATGAGGTTGATATTCGGTTCGCATGAAGAATGTTGAAGCCGTATGTCAGATGGAACTCGGAGGATGATTAATTATGAGTTCCTCGTCGATCAGAGCTGTGACCAGGAACAGCGTGGAGCCCTCACTACTTTTTATCGTTGAAATATCAGCGCAAGGGTGTAGACAATGGATTTCGAGGCGGAGGGGAATGGGCGAGGCATAAAGCCATGCGGATTGTTGTTTTTGGGACCAACCTCGGCCTCCATTGTGAGTTCACCGAGGGTGGACTTGAGAATTTCGGCACGATGGTAATTCCATCGCAAAAACCATTGTAGTGGTTTTTTTTCTCCTGGCGGTGGTGTTCCACAGGGCTGGAGGTTGTGCCCTTTCGGGTACTCAGAGGAACAACAAAGGGCAAAGAACGTGTTCTGGGACGCCGCAAGCTCGACCAGACCCAGTGGCGTGGGTGTCGCCTGCAAGCGGTACCTCTCCAGGGGGGAGATTCCGTTTCAATAGCGGTTTAAACTCATGAATACTCCGTGGGACCGAGGACGCGAGCTTCCTAATTATTCGAAAGCCGAACAAGACTGGGAGGCGGAGATCACGCGTCTATTGAGGTGGAAAACCATCGAAATAAAATAAATTATTAGGTACCGGGTTCGAATCTCCCCCCTCCCACTAACGACGAAATAATTGTCGATAATGAATCAAACGCACTCCACCCTTCAATGCAACTCAAAATCCCACTCACAGAATTCATGTACATGTTAGGTACGTCATGGGTTCCCTTGATGCCCATGAGGTATTGGGTACCCATTGATAGTAATTTAGCCAAAGCGCTGTTTTTCTGCCGCATTATCGTGGCTTCGACAGTCCTCTCCCAAGAATCCACAAAGTACACATCATTTCACTCCCATATTGACTTTTCCCTTCAAATCGAAAAAAAAATTTGAATTTATTCTGATATGGATCTCAAGTAGTCTAACGGAAATCCGGTTGCGTTTTGTTTTATCTATATAACTAAATTTAGAGACGATTTTCGTGTTCCTTGGGTATTTTCGAAAAATTTCACTGCATTTATTCGTTTCGCGTGAAATGGAGTCGAACCATGCCGATTTTGAATTTGGTGTCTGTCTATTTGTCTTTAATCACGCAAAAACGACTCGATGGATCGAACCCTTCTCCCGTACTTAAATGTTTCCGTGATCGGGGAAGGATATAGGGGAGGGGGGTCACTTCTGGATCCGATGCATAGGGGTGGGGGTTTATAGGGAAACCGAAATATAAAAATCTTAAATTCTTCCTTCCCGTGAGACAGATGAATATTATTTTTGGTATCTAAGGATAAAAGGGTTTGTAAAGGGACATGTAAGAGGTGTAATCCGTAAAGCGTCAGGCAGGAGTGGCAGATGGATCCATCCCGAGTTCTGCCCGTCCGGGACAGGTAACAGAGGTTGATGAATTGATTTTGGTCGATTCCAATGGTTCATTATTAGTGATGGTGCGTTCCACCGGTTTCGTGGTTCGGAACGAACCGTATTTTTCCGTTACGATCCGGTATTTCAACTAAACCAATTTATTAACTACATATTTATATTTATATTTCACTTCGAAGGATGAAACATGGGTAACAAGCGAGAAAACTTCCGCCCAAAACAATAGAGGACCCTTGGACTCGAAAAACGATAAGATCATGGAAGGGTTTTCTTCTCTGACCAGGAATTTTCTTCTTCCGCCAGCGAGGAAAAGACAGACGAAGGTTGAAGTATTTCCCACCCCTGGGGCCAAACGAGTGAAACGGGAATGTTCTTGCAACTATGTCAACTTGGCTTTCTCGGCGATGGTGCGGGAGTGGATGGCGTGGGGGTTGAGAGGGGAGGCCCAAAACAACGCAAGGAATCTACACTAAACTTCTCCGTTGAAGTATATAAGCATTATGAAGGCTGTCGCCATCTTCTCGTTGAGCTCGAGACAAATTTTCGAATTTCCTCCGCATACGATCGGGGTATTAGAGAGCAATCTCATGCTCTATCGATATTTTAGTTTGCTTCATAACGATGCCTGCCGACCAACCGAGGCAATCATCGTCTGTAGAGTTTCGTATAATATTAGCATAGTGTCCCAAGAATTCACGAAGGTTCGGAAACTTACTGGAATGATGGGAGGGGGAGAATGAAAAAAATGCAAACTGAGAGTCACCAAACTTCATCGCCTCAATCCACGGCGGTGTCCACGAATGTGAATTGCCCACAACGCGATCACGCATCGGCGTACGAATCGAGGCACATCTTTGACTTTCTACGTATGTGGTACAGAAATGAATCGGGTTATTTTTCCAATGGTGTTCAACAAGCAGGGGAGGTCGATTTTCGATTGTAACAATCGATCGATTGTCGCTCCCAATTGAGGTGCAATCGATTATTTTGACAGCAAAGGCTTTTAAAATATTTAATGTCTACCCAGACACTCGCCAAGCGCATGAACGCTAAATCTGTTTACCTAGGTCTGCAAAATCAACCGTGGTGAAGATGTTCAAGTTTCTAAGCCTCAGTCTGTGATTCCTATTGTGAAAAAACGTTTTTCCCACAAGCTGGAAAAAGCGAAAGAAGCCGACGGAAAGCAGTGAAAATCCGCAGTGGACACCCTCATTTGTGTGAGACAATATCTGGAGGAGCTACTTGTACCTGGAGATACAAACATTTTTGAGTTGTGGAAAAAGAATGATGGCAAATATAATTAATTGATTTCAATTGCAAGACAATCCATATAACTAAATTTAGAGACGATTTTCGTGTTCCTTGGGTATTTTCGAAAAATTTCACTACACTGCCGATTTTGAATTTGGTGTCTGTTTGTCTGTCCTTCAATCACGCAAAAATGGGCCAATGGATCGAACCCTTCTCCCGTATTTTAATATTTCCGTTATCGGCGAAGGACATAGGAGGGTTCACTCCCGGATCCGATGCATAGGGGTGGTGGTATAGGGAAGCCGAAATATAAAAATCTTAAATTCTTTCTTCCCGTGAGACAGATGAATATTATTTTTGGTATTTAAGGATAAAAGGGTTTGTAAAGGGACACGTACGAGGTAAAATCCGTAAAGCGACAGGCAAGAGTGGCTGATGGCTCTATCCCGAGTTCTGCCCGTCAGCGACGGGCCCGACAGCTAGTATTTTATAATTCCAGCTACATCGGGGTCGTGATGGTACTACCCTCGGAACGCATTTTTTCAAAAACTGGCAACAACGTGGGCGAAAACAGGAGCCGCCTTCACCCCTTGAGACGCCAATTTTTTCGTAAGCATTTTTTTTAATTTAAGTTATTTGAAGATTGCTCCTTCCTTTTTTCATTTATGCGATTTAATTTAACAATTAATTGCTTACAATTATTGTAAGCATTACATATTATACATTATTATACATTGTAAGTATTATACCTGTTAACACTTCATTTTTCTTGTCTATCTTATTTTTATTATCTATTCCAACCATGGAAAACTGAAACTGTATGCACCTACTCCAACTTTGGAAAAAGGTATTAAAAAATCCAATATTCAGGTTTGGAAAATTCCGCAGCCAGTGGAATAATAGAATCGCCCAGTTATTTTTATTTACAATATTTGTCACAGGATATTTATAACAGTCTCTCTATTAATATTCCTCCTTCCCTCATCTGCATAACTCTTCCGCCCCATCAAACTCCCGCCATTCAATATTGTGAGAAATTCACGTTCCAACCATCCTCACGCTTCCAGTTCCAAAGTAACTTCAAACTGGGCCAGGAATATCATTAGCGATACGTTCTACCCAAGGTGTAGAAACTAGATCCCAAATAGCATATTTTTGAGTTATGAGTTAGGTATAGTTTTGAGTTTTTGAGCAGATTTTGTGTTTTCACTTCTGAGGCAGTTTTGATACAGTTGATCGTGAATTTAGACTAGATGGCATTTCTCTAACTCTAGAGAGTCAACCTCCTAGTTGAGGAATAATAGATGGTATATAGTAAATTCACTTATTTACCCAATTGGATACATTAATATATATTTACCAAAAATATGTTGAAATGCATTAGGTATATATAGTATATAATTACTTCAAAAATATGTATATATTATATTTGAAAAATGCATTAATATAGTGAGGTATAGAATTGTATGGATATAAAAACCAGTGAACTAAAAATACAGGAGCAATGCATATTTTCATGTGCGTATTTTTCAATCGTTTCTCACCGTTTCGCTGCGGTGAATAGATCTGCATCAAACACCTACAACACTGCTATGATAGGTATGTTATTCTGATTACCATCCCCACAACATGACTTTGGTGAGGGGGAAAGGAATATATTTGAACAGATACGGTATTATTAGAGGTAGGTAGAATGGGCTCGAATGCTGATGACTAGTGGTTAACCTTCCCTCGAGAGATCAATGGCGTTGGTAGGAAGACAAAACATAACTCAAAACACGAGGAGTCTGAGACACTGACTATCCAGATCGATACCACTGGTAGCATGGCCTTTCTTCCCTAAGTTTTGGTATGATTCGTGGTTAATTTCCCAAGAAGACGACTCTCTCCTTAATTTTATATACTTGCACTGTACATTGTTATAGCGAATTATGGAAATACACATTACCGAGAGTACACTCCTGATCGAGTACCTGTTATAGGTTGGTATTATAGATGGTATAATGAATAATAAGGATTGAACAAGAGTATATCGTAATTGTATAATTGTACATAATATGCATACATAATATTATTCTTGACGATTTCTTGATTTGTGTATTTTTTGCATCAACTAAAACTTAGCTTTAAAACATAGCTTTCCTTATTTTGCTTAATAACTTAGTTACAACCTCACCTAAACAGATACTCCAAATTGTTGTTGAATGGGGAGTTATCGAGTAATTTCGCCGGAGTTAATAGACGAAACAAGAAAAAATACGAAAAAAATTAATCACAAAGGCGGAGGAAACTCATTTTTTTGCTCCGCTTGTGGTTGGAGGAACAGTTAATAAACGAACAGAACGAATGAAGTGAGGACCTTTAGAAGGAGTGGGGCAGAACCTTTACAATTCGTGCCCTATTCCAGTATCATATCTGAAAGCTTGGAAGATCTTCTTTGAAGTCACAATGCTATCTCCATCATAGCGAGGCTTCATTTCCCGACTGTAGGAATAAGTCTCCAGCCCAATAATAATCAACCAATGTTGCAATTTCAGTTGGAATTTATTTTTTACCCCGTTCGGACCCAGGCTTTTAGATAAGGGAAGCCCTTTCGTTCTATACTCGTATTTTGGTAAGAGAGAGTCTACCTGGAGCCATAGAAAAATATGACCCATTATTTAAATCCGGTTCAAAACAATTAAAACCAAATAAATAATCTGATTATTCACGGGGATTTATTGAAAAGTTGACGCTACCATCACTGAGCTAGTTACCGTCTCCCCCTCACCATCACACAGACCGCACTATCTGGTCACCCTCTCGAACGAACGTTACTCCAATTTTTACGTACAGTTCTGGGGCTCACAAAGGTAGAACAGTGATGTAGACAGATAATACCTATAATACGACCTATGAACATCTCCTCGATAGCAATTAATTCCGAAACCAGATGGCGCGAAAAACCATCCAAAACCCTCTCTATACAGGAACCGACAAAAATAGCTGAATAATAAATGTAACGTACGAACGACGGATGGAGGGGATGGGGAATCCTTTGATTTTACTCTCTTTGGATGGACTGTTTTTGAGGGTAAAGGTGCCGTTGAAGTTATCCGAAGGTGCTCACCCTGGGGTTGCCTTGAAAACAATTTTCTCCTGATGCCCCACCGGAAACTTTTTCAATAATGGGCGTCAAAGGTTTTTTCAAAGCCTCAGGGTCGTGCTGAGGTGTTTCATCCGACAGGGAGGGGCCTCAACTGATGAAACGGGGCTATTCGTTTACGGCGCTTTCCCTCCCGGAGCTCTTCTTTGGCATTCCTATATTTTTCTTCTTTGACTTTGCCCCTCCCTCCCACATATTTTCCAATGAAATATATTATCAGAATTTTCCCCCTCTCCCCTTCTAGAATTTAGGAACAATACGTACATTCGATATTGTATACAGAACAGTGATCGATAATGAAACTATAAACCGTAGTTTTGCAACTTTTTCATGTCTTGAAGCGTAAACTGCCTGATTTTGATTGGGAAAATAATTTGTTTCCTTGCTTGGTACCAATGGTTCATTATTAAAAATGATGTAACGTCATTTTAAACTGTTATGTTATTAAAAAAGTTGTTTGCATTATGAAAAAGGTATTGAACCGCCAATAACATTTATGAAAATGGGTTCGGTGACTGGAAACCCCCTCCAAAACCTTAGGTACATTGTCTTAGGAACGTTGATGCACAAAACGTTACCAACATCTTGATGTGAAGGTGTTTGAGGAGGGAAGGTCACTGCAATGGATGTATAATATAATCGTACATATTAATAATATGTATGATTAAATTATGATAATAGTATGATATTATAATAATATAATGCATATAATGGAAGGCGAATTAGATGGAATAAATATCCCCCGAACCTCCAACGGCAGCAAATATTGTTTAATCCCTTCAGAAGACCACGCTATAAGCCACGTAGAGAGCCGTTGCCGGAAAAATCCCCGAGTTATCCAACTGGTGAAATCTCACCCTTCACCCGACCCTATTAAGCTGTCCTCACTCCGTTGTTCATGGACCGTTTTAAACTACCTTTGATGGAGTTCACTCCCATAAAAACCGCGAGCAAAACGGATTAGCAGAAAGACCGCTCCTCGCCCATCATAACCGCTCTACTATTAAAACACGCGCGGCTCCAACGGGTTTTCAACTTGATTCACCATCGCTTTCCGCGGATCGCAGCCTCGCATTTCTGAGGCGGAGTAGTTTAAACGTAGATCTTCTGCAGATCGATATCGGTTTGGCCGAACAGGATTCTCAAATCATTCATAAACACAATACAACAAAGTCATAAATTTAAATAAAAATGAAGAAAACGGTCCAAATGATTGCACAACGGTTAATCATTTTCTGGGTAAATCATCACCCTTCCATACGAATTTATTGGTGTAAAATAGTGTGTTCGTTCGAGAAGGTGACCTGGTTCGAGGTGGTGATGAGATCATCTTCGAGTGAGGGTTAGTCAATAACTAGCGCATTGATAGTATCTTCAGTTTTGTAACTAAATGGTTGACCAAAATGTATTATATAAACTATGGATACAATAATTTTGTACCTTACGAAATATCATTCATTGTACCACTGAAATTTCGCCCGAATCACAGACGGCTGGTCGTCGAAATCTATTAACTTTAACTATCATCTATCAATTTCAAAAGTGAGACATTTTCACAAACCATATTTAAAACTCTCATATGTTTAAATATTACTCAATTATTAAGAATATCTTTTATTTGACAAATTAAATCATATAATTTGAAACATGGCTAACAGCGTCTGCCAACATGTCTGTCTAGTTGGCAAACGCAGACTTGTGATGTAATTTATCGCTCGTATTCTTGGAAAACCTCGTATGCCTGAATTGATGAAATCTTTCGGGGAAGAGCATTCGTTTGATTAAATGACTTAGAGGTAAAAGTGAATTTATTCACTTATAAGTGACTGAATATTATCTCCATTATTTGGCCGTTTCTAAGCAAAGACCCCGTTTGGGAGCACTTGTAAAGCGAAAACCCAAAAAATCACAAAATGTCACTTATTCACTTTTACCTCTAAGCCTATGAAGTTATGCAAATAAGACCGAGTTGTAAATGTTCGAGACATTCAGACTTGAGAGTATTTTCCACCCCATAACTTTTCCAAAGGTAGAATGCCCGAATATGGGGAAGGGGGAGTCGTTATGATTAATTTGTATTTATATAATTTACTGGTTTTTACTCGTAACTACCCACAAGGGCGATGATCTACATCAATAAATACAGTACCTACCAACAAATCCTTCTTTGTGTATATACGAAATACATTTCAGAACAGGAGTTCGGAAGTTCTACATTTTACTGTTTGATTCAAAGTCCATTCACGCAGTTTATCTCTTGTGTAGGCATCTGATCGCAGCATCCATATTTTGGCTAAAACAACTAAATTGTCCAGTTCTCCAGTTCAACTAACAAACTAAAACAACTAAAGTTTATCCAGTTCTTGGCCAAAAACCCCTGGAAAGAAAATTTCTTATTACTCCTTCCACAATTTAAGCACATTTAATTCTGCATTGAATGAAGGAATTTTACAAGTTGTGAATTTTCATTGTATGTAACGCTTAAACGGCCACTACTATTGAAAGAACTTGTGGAATGAAAAGTGAACGCAATCGGCGTTCAAGGAATTGAAAAAAAAAATGCAATACTCGAATTCTAGGTATCTTAACACGTACTAAACCTACAAGTTCTAAAATTTAGAATATTTAATATACTACAGGGGGTGTGGTTGAGGACCTTTTTTTTATCTCGAACCAATTCAATGTTTAATATTGAGAATGGTAGTAGATTATTATCGATAATAATAGACACCCCCAACTATCATAATATGGCATTTGAAAGGCTCTGGTTGTCTCACACAGGAAGCTCTGGGTCGATCAGTAGCCGCACCCGATGCCAACAAATACACTGGAACCCGGTAACAGTATCCGCAATTACGACAAATTGAGCCTCAAACTACCATTCGAACGTCAATACCTAAATCTTCCTCAGTTCGAGACTGTTGAGGGCTACAGCATCTAGCAAAAGGCTCGCTTCTCGCTCCCTTCCCCAAAGCCGAAACATTAGCAATTCAATAGGAAGAGGGAAGGAAGAGCGGTGGAATGAAGTGGAGTGGCACCGGGGGGAGGAAGGGTTAAAAGGGAAGGAGAACAACTTTTATGGAATTATCATGTCCTGGAATATCCCTTTTATAAGTCAGTTGTAAGTCACTTTCCGAAGAGGGTTGGCTTCACTTGGATCCCTCTGAGCCTTCTTCCTACTTTTCCATTTCAGTGGGATTTAATGAATATTTACCCCGGGGAATCATCTATAATACATCGAGTTTGGAACAAGTGTTACGACAAATCGGAATAAAGTGCCGATTTCTGGGCAATTGTGGTGTGTTGCGAAAACTCCTTGAAAACGAAAAACGAGTTTAACTCTGATGATGAATTGCAATCGACGACTGATCGCCCTCAAATTGTGTTCGAGAAACTGGATAATATAATTTCAACGTTTCAACTGTATTTTATTTCAAGTTTATATTCGTAAAAGAAGATACCTACACTTGAAATATAAGCTTGACGAAGAGGTAACAAACAAGAGTTTGTATAATGTTGTTGTACGGTTGGAAAGAAACCTGTTCATAATTTCCGTCTAGTCCGGCATTTCATAATTTCCGGCATTTCAGGTTGTTTGAATGAATGAATAATTTATTTGATTAAAAGATACCGTACTCAAGCAAAATTACAAAGTCACAAAGTTTATAATTTTATAGTGTTAACCACAATATTCTCAGCTCCTAACCAGAATTGAACACAAATGTTTTTTAATACTGTATACCGTTACCTACTTCACTTCAGACATAAATACCATGTTGTTAACGATTCACGGACTGTCACAATTTACATCAATCTATGTTGGTTAAACTTTTCCATTATTAGGACTGCAGTTCTGAGGACTTTTCATGTGTCATCCCAGAGCTCTATTTAAATCTAGTAGTTTGCATAGAAGGCTATTAGCTGTCAACGTCAATCGGGGCCCGGGGCAATTATATTCCTAACTGAAATGTAGGTAACGAGCTTAATGAGCGCTGAGAAACTATCAATTGCGTGAGCTAATGATCCAATCCAAGGTTCTTTACATGTTAGTGTCAAATGATTAAAACTTCAGCAACATTGCATAAACATTTAAATGGTGTCCTACGAGACTTAATTTCACGTATTACGTAAAGTTTGTAAATATACAAGGAAAATGTACCCTTTCACACTATTATGTTTATTTCAAACCGCAGTGTCGATCGATACTTACCCAGGCTGTAAATCCCGAGGCTGTGGATTCCATTCCCCATCCTGAAAAATGGCTTTCAACGTCTCATTTGTTGGAAGTTCAACCAATTCTTCCTGGTTTTGAATAATATGTGCATATTATGCACAAAAGAATTCATGTGCCATTCATGACTTCTCGTCAAAATATCCTCAAAATGTGTGGAAAAATCCTTCTGTAAAGAGTCTAGGCGTTCACAGTAAACAGATCCTATAGGATTGGAAATCGCCGAACTCGCTTCCACAAAGTGACTTTTTTCGGAGGCAGAAATAATTGATTTGATTTTTATTAAATTTTACTCACCGCCCTGAAGTAGCCAATTAACTCCACTGAATTTCGCATGTAAATCGTACAGGTAAGAATTTTAATATTTTTTATTTTTATTTTATTTTATCAATAATTTCGATTTTAAAGAGCAGTAATTTGCCGCTCAGATGTGTATCGTTCTCTCCAAGGAACTCAAGTACTGGCTCGAGAAAATACCTGAACCTGATGAGGCAGGCTCTGAGAGCCAGCTAACTTTGACATGTCTAAAATTTCATAATGATAGGGATAATCTGGAGTTCTTCTTAGTCACGGTTCTTTGAAAACACGTTCACCGCCGTAGGGGGCGTTATATGTATACCTATGATACAAACCAAACATGTGAATAGAGTAGTTCGCACTGCATTGTTACATTTCTTCCTTATATTCTGGCTGGGGGTTACGATCCATGTGCCATACAAATGTTTAAAATACAAAATAATAAATATGAAAGGGTGGTACCAGAGTTGATTAAGAAATAGTTACACCGGATGCCGAATCATTTGAATTGTTTCATTATTCGGCCGATTCTCTTGGAGAAGAGAAAGAAACTGACTCACAAGTTCCCAACTGTGTGGTGCATTCTCATTTGGAAAACCAAACTCCCGTCGATCCCACCTACAGTTTCCTCTGAACTGATACAAACTAATCAATGGAACTTGAGATAGTCCCCCTCCGGCCAGTTCGGATGATTTGCTTATAAATGAGCACGTCGGAAATTTATCAACATGACAATTTCATTAACTCACGGATCCCATTCGGCCTTCTGGTCGGGCCAAATAGATTGTCCATTGTTTATTCATCTCGCTCAATGGGGCTCTCGTGTCCAGTTTTAGCAGAGTCGAAATTCAACTGTAATAATTGAGCACTACTACTACCAACCTGTGTTACACCGTCACAACAACAGTTGTTCAAAGGAGCAGTTACTGTTCTTTTGGAATATTTGGATAGTCCTTGGCTTAAACACCTCCTAGAACCTCCCAGTAGAGTCAGTCTTTCCTGAAGCCTTCGGCAAATAAATTGTCGCACAAAGCGTAAGTTTTCGTACTTTGGCGGTTCAATCCCTGTCTATATTCTTTAGACCCCTATCTAAGAATTCTCTTGAGCCAAACCTAAAAAGGAAATCACCAGTTTCCTGGTGATATCTCAAATATTAGTTTTGATTTCTCAAACCTGATATCCAGTATTAAGAAGGTAGGCTGGAAATTCACACATAGATATAAGAAAATCACACAATATGATATATTGTTTAGGTCATATATTAATTACTTATATTAAACTAATTGTTAAAACGAATTATTTAATTTTACTAATTACTAAAACTAATTATTTTACCACCTAATTATTAAAACTAACTATTTAATTTGTGCTAATTATTTGAACTAATTATTGGTTCAATTAAAGGCGGCATTATAATAGGCGGCATTATACTATTATGTTTCTAGTGAAGTTTTCTGGGGCAATAAGTAACATGAGCTAAAGATCCGTTGGAGGTTCCTATAATTTCCAAGTCCCAGTTTCCTGACATGGTAGTAAACCAAGAATCCCTTACACGGTTGAATATAAACATACATATTTTCTTCCTATTGTTTGGCTTGAACGTTCTTCAACAATTTCATACATTTTAATTAGCATTATGCAGTTAATAAAATGTAATAAAAATGTAATAGAAATCAAATTGCTTAATTAGGGGAAGATGGATAGAAACGTTTCTGAAATTAATGTTACGAAGCACCTTGTACACTCAATAAGAAGTACAGAATTTTAATCTATGCACTTGGCAGTACAGTTTTTAAGATATCTGCTGAAGAAGTGTGTGAATTCTTCCAATATTTGTGATCTTTCCTCTTCGTTACGGAGGTTCCATAATTACATGGAGTGCATAGTTAGTCGTCTGTATGCCCAAAGAGATAAAGGTTGATTCCTTGATGTTTCCTTGCCCCGTCCTTAGCATAATCAGCAGATTCAGAACACATTCAGTACAACAGCGGCGCTGAAAGTATTCTTTCACCATGGATACTTTATAATACAAACGCTGCCATTTTAACGAATTTCCCCAGGTGTATGCTATCAGGTAGTGCCGTGTACTATCGGTGGACTTGACATGAAGTATGAATGTTACACTAACAACCCTTTACGCTAACCCCACGAATAATTTATTATAGGACTAGACAGAGTTTTTAATAAGAAGAGTTAGTCGTACACCAAAGAGAGTCAATTTAGCGACGCACAATGCAAAGTACATTCCGCCTTATAACCCCTTGCTCCTCCTCTTTCTTTATTATTTTTTTTTCTCTCTGAACTTCCTCTCAGATTAATGAGAGATAAAAAGCGGCATTAAAGAAGCTTAGCTATCAACTCTTTAACATCTTTATTAAACAAGCCTTCGTTTGCCTTCCCCAAAGAAAGCAATCAGCTTTCCATTCCCACTTCCAAGACGGCAAGTGGTTGATATTTTTTCTCTTTCTCTTGAGTTGGTGGTTGGAATGATAGTAACTCTGGAAACTGGATGGTGGTGTCACCTGAAAATTAAGTTTTTATCTGATTAACCCCGTGTTTTCGGAGTAAAGGCATTTTCTGACGAGGCTCGAGTCTAAACACAAACCTGCATTTATACTTTTCTTCAGAATATAACCATTATATCTCTGAAACTCACAAAGAGGAATAATTAGGTTTTTTTTTAAATTTATTGCTAACAATTTGGTTCTATAAACCATAAAGCATGCTAAATACGTTGTACAACATACCTCGGCACGATTCACATGAATGGTAACTTCACCAAGTGGTGCCTAAGTGACAATACTGAAAAAAGAAAATAGAAATAGAAAATTTAATACCATATTTCTCGAAATATATATATATAGAATTTAAGAATATAATACCATATTTCTCGATATATTATATTATATTCTTAAATTCTATATATTTCGACCTAAATATTTATCAACAAAATTCTACAATACTATTCTACAATGCAAATTTTGTTATAACAACACCATTTAATGGTATTGTAGAATTTTGTTGGTAAATAATTAGGTCCAGAGGTGTCTTGGTTGAGACTCAATCACACAAGATTAGGTAACGAGTTAACAAGCATTTAAAACAATATCCAAATTGAACGTTAATAACCTTTTTTTTTAGGTTGTTGAAGTATTTTGGGTAGAACCATGTGTCGACTTTGTCATGATTGGTTATGTCTATTATTAATCCATCACGAAGTTTCTATATCGTTAATATTTTTGCATGAAAAATGAAAACATGAAAATGTACCAAAGTGTTAGTCTGCTATTTGAAAACTTCAACACGAGTTTGGTTTAATAATTGAAAGTTCACAAATTGAAAATTTCACAACGAGTTGTGCCATAGAAGAAAAAAAAGAACAGTATTCCGTGACAAATTGGTTAAACTCAGGATGAATATTTCAATAGGGCGGCGAAAAACGTTGAAAAGTATCAAGAGTTTTGGGTTCCTTCTAGAGAACTCAAACAAACGGCGGGCTGAGGAGAGGAAATTCCATTTACGAGAAACGGAGATAAGATTGAAGTGCAGACGGTAGCTTTATTAAAAACCTGTCACTTATTTCCACTCCCTGAAGGAATTATTATCTCGATGATTTTCCCGTAGGCGCGATTCAGTTATTCGGCATTCCACCAGGGGTTTGGAGCTTCAATGATTCGATGGGTTTGAAATTAACCAAAGAGATTTTCCCTCGGTATTCGGATTAAATGAGCGAAACGTATGCGTGCGAATCACGATCATGTCGAATAGATCAAACAAGTGGATGATGTCTTTTGAACAGCTCTGAGGTTGGGCTTATGAATACCCAAGGTTGTACTTCCAGTGCGATGCAGCAGGGATGAAGTATCGGTAATGATTGGTACTCAAAATACCTGCATGCAAGACCAATATCCAAAAAATATCGAGCTCAAGCATTTAATAATACCTGATGTACTGATGGGTTGTACGCCAATATAGTAGCGCCAAGACGAATAAGGCAGTCGAAGATTTATAGAAAAATCGAGAACAAAAATGAAATTTATTTGAGATCCTGCTCGCTCATATTGCATATTATTAGACTAGAGCGTTACTTTGAGAAAACCACATGCTATCAGCATTGAGCTTGGTACTTACTTAGGTATAAGATATTTTAAGAAGTTGAGGTACCCAACGTGGTTAACGTGGTTAACTTGAAGACAAAATTTAATATTAATTATTGACAACACAGTAGGTATTGTATTGAGTGGGTTGGTGAATAGAGCGTGTACACTGTACAGAGGTCAGTTTTAATGGGTATGTGGGTTTCGTGGCTCCGCGGTGTTTCCACTTATAAGGACTACCGATGTACATAAATGCTGTGCATACTACAAATCACTACGGATCACTACAAATTGTTTAGTTAGCCTTGATTCCTAGATATAGGTATCACTTCACATGTTGAACCAAGCATCGTCAAGAATCTTGATTTTGTTATGTTCCCCTCGTCCTGTTTATAGAGTTGTTAATATTCTCACTATTTGTTGGGACTCCTCTGTGACGGACCTTGGAAGTTCACCTCGTACGTACGAGGGAAATAAGTGTCAGTGAAGCCGCAAAAGGTGACGTTTTGCACCCATATCAGCCGCTCAGACGTGTTCTGAAAGCTCTATCACCAATATTCGCATGCTACGTCTGCCTCTTCCTTTCAAACAGATGGTGGTCGATTTGAACGAATAAAGTAGGAAATATCGTCGAGATGCTTGGAGGAATCCAGATTTATCATGCTTATTATGTCTTCGGTGGAGTTCTACTTGGGAATGGAGAGAAAAACTGCCTTTACAGAGTCAAGTTGTGCCTCCTTCGTGAGGGAATATGCCTGCCGGTGGTAATCACATTCAAGCACCATCTGGCCGCTATCCTGTACATAGTACCCAACTCAAATATTAGCTCTTGAGAATATGGTTTCGTATAGCACCTACCCACTAGGCATTTCAAGCATTGCGTTCGAACTTCAAAATATACACTCGTATACTTAAATCTGAAAATGTTAATATTTCGGATATTTCTGGTCAGATTCGTATTTAAGATGGTTAACTATGAGGGAATACGTGGTCTTATTCTGAGGTGCTAGAAAAAATATTCAGAAGAGCCCAACATTTGTGAGCTTTTCATATTTTCCACTGATGACACTGTTAAAAACGCAGGCGATTGGAAAGAAAATAAACGGTGCGCTATTCATAAAAAAATTATATCCAAATGTTTTACAAGGCTCTTAAAACTCTGGCATCGAGTGAAGTACATGCAGAAGGTAGTTCCACGTTGCTTTGTCAAGAACTTTTATAGGAGGTACGAGTATACCGCTAATAAAAGAAGCCTCTATAAAAAGATTAGTTGCAGTTTCCTCTGTTTTCTAGACTATGTTTTGCGTCACCAATTTTAACTATTGCCTCCTTTCAAGGTGTTGTTCGTAAGAATACCAAACCGTTTGTTTGTTCATCTTCAGTATCAATTATTAAAGCTCTATGCCATACCGTGGGTTTTGTGAAAATACGATTTGCGTGCTCGTTTCTTTTATGGGCTATTTTGTAACTGTTCTTACCTTCTATGGCAATTTATCTTGGATTCTATCGAAAGAATTTCGACACCAATTACAATTATTCTTCTGTACTCTCCTTTTTTCTATGATTGTTCAAAGTTTTGTCTTCATCCAAATGAGAAGCCAGCTGTCCTGAACTTGTAACTTCGTTTCCTTTAACCCGTAACTTTCAACATTGAATGTCTCGCTGAAAATATGGATGAGGGAAGGGGTTTCTAATTCAAAGTAAATTGAGAGGGTAGTAATTGCCACCCGAAGATAGGTTTAATGTTAAGTTCCTAATTTGGCATAGCACATCATGATTCTCTGTTTGGTAACTTTGTAATTTCTATTTTTTTATTTTAACGTCCTTTTAGTTCCATGCTGGCACTTAAAAGCTATACCCACCTAGGAGGAATGGAGGACATGATAACATGAAACCAAAGCAACAGCAAACAGCCAGATTCTTGAAGAATAATAAAATAAAATACACTTTTACAAACCACTTTTGCAGAAAAGTAGTCCGAGAGCCTGTAGCTGTAAATGTAAAGGCGCGTCCACACTAGTAACGAATAACAATTTTTTGTAACAAATGTTATATAACGGGTCACGTCCAAACTGCCCATATATTTTTTCATCGGCTCAGTAGTGATCATGTCCTTGTCTGTGGAAGATGTTGTGCTGATGGTAGCTGCAACCGGGTGCGACATCAATACAGCAGAACACAGCTGATGAAAGATTTGCATTGGTGGTCGGGAAAGTGCCTCGCCGTGCAACAATACGCAGACTGTACTAGGGCAATAATCGCAGATTTTTTGTTTTGAAAACCTTGCAGCATGGTGAAAAATAATAATAAATTTTCGTAAATCATTACACTTATTTATTTTATTTTATCGGTACGCACATGTACTTGTGTAATCATCTGAGCGACCACCGAATCATGGAATAAGAGATGTCACAAGTACTTGAACTGAGCCGAAGGTCTTAATTTTATTGGTCATAAAAAGTTTGCCCAGTGAATAACTCAAGGGGAATATGTTATTATTTTATGGAGCCTTGATGTGGAAGGTGACATTTGGAAATGAGTAACTCATGCGCTCTCAATTCTCATTGAACTGTTTCACATCCAGCTCAAGGCTGCCAAGTATTGGAAGTTATCTTGGAATTGTGTCCTTGCAGAGGATTCTAGTTCAACAAACTCCCGGTTAAGTTGTGCTAAACGATTAGTAAAGGACTCGCGTGACGTCACAGTGCATTATCCCAAGCTGCAGCTCCTTCAGGGCAACCGGTTTCCCGGAGTGTCGCCGCTGAGACCGGTGGAAGGGGTGGCGGTCCCCGTCCCGTCTGCAGAAACTCTGTGCAAGCAGTCCACTGCCGGGCGTAGACCGCTCTACTGCCGGCTCGAGTACTTTTGATATTTCCCACTTAGATCGTACATTGAATCTTGACATAACTCACGCGGCGTCCCGCGGATTGTGACCCTCCCACGTCGACGTGAATTTTTTTATGACGAGTGCGTCGTCCGAGAGTGAAGTTGTGGTTGACAAGTGTGTGGTGCTCGTGTTTCAAGACAAACCCAAGATCTGCAAGCCCTCATGAAGACAGCGATGACGCCCAAAACACAATCGTTCGTTGGAATACAGGTTGGTGTTGATTTGTACAGTCAACTCCGTCTCACAATTTATACTATCGCCGTCACGATTGCAACAACGCTAATTTCATGTCATTTTCTCCAACTTCAAGGGGTAGTCGAACACAGGATTTTAATTATTGCCAGATACTATGTGAGCATTCTGTAGGTTAGGCGAATTACAAAGTCCAATTAGTGAATTGTTCGTATACCGAAATTCCATGTTTCATTATTTTGGTGAATATGTCCAATAATTTGCAATTGCAATTTACCAGGAAAAAATGGTACCAACCCCTTACAATATTCAAAAATACCCACGAATCCTAATATTGAATTTGAAAAACTTCGAGTTCGCTCATTGCCCTCACTGACCGCGAAATTCGGCACGCGGGTTCGCACCGGGCCGAAGTAAAGATGATCCTTGGGACTTCTAATAAGACAACAGGAAGGGACTCAAAATGGGTTTTAAAATGTTCAAAATCTCAAGAATTTTAAATGGGATGGTGGAGTTTATTGTACAACCGTCACCAGATTAAGGTTCGGTAATTGTGTAAGATCTGTTGGAGCGTTGTTCGAGCAGCCGTTGGTTCACAATGAGCGTTCAAAGGTAGAACTGGAATTAACCTAATAATATGATCGTGAAATAGACGGTGGAACGTTAGACCGATAATTGTTATACAATTATTGTTATACTCGCGCACAGCTGGTTTAAACAACACGAATTTTGTAATGTCGGGTGACTTGTTCAGATAAGCACACCTTTTGTGTCTACGGAAAAATTGTTAAGTTATTTCTAGCTACAGGAAGCTTTAATTTATTTTGTTGGTTCGCTTTTAATACTCATTTTGTACGAATTATTTTGACAATACACAATTCATACATTCATTCTTGATATAAATAATTTATATAAATTATTATTATTGTTACCATAAGCATTATTTATATCAATTATTTATAACAATAATTATTATTGTTACCATAAACAGGTACAAGTAAGAGAACCTATATGTTATTTAAATACAAATAAATCTTGAATATTTTCTCATTTAATAAATTCTCTTATAAATCATAATAATTTAATCTATAATAATTATATTGATAATATATCAATTATTGATACAATTAACATATTATTTAAGACTCACAATATCATAAATTCATTAATTCCTCAACGTTTTAATGGATACAAAATATAACTTCATAATGTTCATACAACAGGCCTATTCGCTCCATCAACGCTAAATATACCATATCGCTATACCTAATCACTAGCCGTATTTGTTTATAAAAAACTCTACAAATTCTTGACATCGGCTTATTATATTTTTGTACAGATCACCCTTCTGTCTAGATCACTAAGGGATAGCATAATTATTATGATGAATTATCATTATTAATTCTTTTTTTTATTAATTATTATTTAATTATTTATTAATTATTATTATGTTTTTTTATTATTAATTATTAATTAATAGTTATTATCATGTAGTGTATATTATTATTGTAATTATTATTAATACGAGTAATTGTTGTTGGTTATAAATAATTTTTATTAAGTATTATCTATTATTATTATTCATTATTATTAATTAACCACTTGCTGCTCAAATCAGCTGGTTTGAACGTTGACCCGACAGGCTACCGCGAGATTTACCCTCATGTTTGAGGACTTTCGATCTGCTCTAACTTTGAGCCCTCATTGTGAACGAACGGCTGGTGGTACAACGCTCCCAGTGATACTGAAAAAATCAGAATCAAAATCTAATCAAATTTGTACGAAAAACTACACCATCCAATTTAAAATTTCCGAGATATGGCGTTTTGAACATTTTATTATGCACTGAACTAGGGCCATAAAATGTTTCAAGGATTATCCTCGGCCTGGCCCGGGCCCGCATGGATAATTTTTCTCAGCTCATTTCAATTCAATATTTGTCGAGTAAAATTCAAGATTTCTTGAACAACTGACGGTGAATTGACGGAATTTCGGGAGAATTTTTAGTGAAGGTGGTTCGGGGGAAGACCTCCACGTACCCTTTAGTAACTTTTGCTGGAATTCCGAGCTCGAACCCAGTTTTATGAACATGAATAAGACAAAGAGAGCATTTCAGTTCATAGTTTATAACAGCTGGGCGTTGTATCAGTTTGTAACGTATACTTTCGTAGTCGCCCCGTTACAAAAAGTTGTTCTTGCCAATGTTTTTTATAATTTTATCGAGTTTACTGACCGAACCTTGCAACCTCCCGGGACGGGTCGAGGCGCTGCCCTGGGTGGTGAACAAAAAAACAAAAAACAAAACGAAAAAAACCTTATTTATGCGAAGTAAGAAGGAAGGAAGGCTCGAAGTAACGCAGAGGGCCGGAGGTGGTGGTAACGCGATACGTTAAGCGCACTTATCGGATGACATTTATTACTGCATTACATAATGGTAATGAAATCTCAGAGACATGTAAGGTGATTGAACCGAGAAGCGGCGGACTCGATGTCTTCGGGCTCAGTTCATCTGTTCTCAACGAGTGTTTCGTTGGCTGTCGGGTCTGTGCGCGACATGAAGATCACTACATAACCTTTAGAAGATCGGATCGATATCACGGTTAACCGCCGCTCGAATATCGCCAACTCGCTGACCAACACGCGAGAGGAATTTCCTGTAGGGACACCCACTCGATTTATTGTAATCGCAATGGCGCTAATCGTATCCAATATTGTGCCCCTTGGGTCTTGTGACGTGATTTGTGAGCTGATTCCGATGTTCATCTGAGGTATATATAAAATTTAGATTATATTTAATACAACTAGAATGTAATAAATACATCTCAAACTCCATTCAGCCAACTAAACAGTATAACCAAGTGCGGCATAAATTGTTACTGACAATAAGAAATAACATCTAGTGAATATTTCAATCATTTCGATTTTCATGTCATTGAGTTTCTACAACGACACTGCTCTAAATTTCAATCGCAACTCATGAGTAAAGATGTTTCTATGCAGCATAGATGTCCCGAATATGCCATAGAATATGCAGTAAAAACTTATGAAATACCTATGCGACAAGTATGCAACAAAAAATATTTGTTGAAACCACTCTCCAAACTCAAATCAACTCCAAACTTTGTCTCAGCTCAGCACCACCTTCCTCTCACCTAGTTAGTATCAATGGTATGAACGACAAGTGGGCTTTGGTGAAGGCTAAGGCTGAGAAAGGCGGGGATTTTCGACCAAATCCAAGAGTTTTTTTTAACACTTTGTGATCCTACTCAAGTGATCAAAATCAATCTCTCCGTCTGATTTTGGTACTTAGGAACTTTATTTGATTTTTTTTCCCGTCACCAAAAATCTTCAAAGGTTATTGATCATCTATAAAATACGCAGCATTAAGATTTTCCCCCGAATATGCAAGAATATACAGCAACAGTCCGAATATGGAAAAAAATGCAGAATGAAATTCAAACCAGAGCATCACACGGATACAGAAGCCAACACGGATAACGGATGAATTCGCGCTCGCCTCACATGAAGCGAAATGGATATGCAATTGCATAGAAATCCGGTCCTTACTCATGAGTTATTTACTTCGGCTTCCGGGGTCGTCCTTGGTGGCCAAAAATAACTAACTCTCTGAATTAAAAACTCTGCCAGTTCTTGACATAACGGTTTATTATCTTCTTTGTGCAGATCGGATGCAGATCAAACGTTTATAGAGATGGTTAATTAATTCCAAATAATTTGAAGGTACCAATATGATTCTGGGATTTTTATTTCCACCGACCTAATTCGGCAATCATTTAAGGAAGTGTGCTATTATTAGGAATCCTTAGTTACCACTTAGTAGCGGTTGTATACCTTAGGGCCGGTTTCACCAACGTTTTTAATCAACGTTTAATAATTAAATCGATGATCTTAGGTGGTAAACAACGATGTCGAGTTTCACCAACGTCGTTTTAAATAAACCAACGAGATAAGAAGATAAATCAACGATTAAAATTAACCAGCCGATTTTGGCTGGTTTAAGCCCTAAATCAACGATTTACCACTCCGCCATCTTGCCAGTTCTCAAGTTTTGTTGTGATCCGTTTCTCTATTCTTTTTCATTCTTGACACCTATGATGAGCAGGGGATTGATTAGAGCATTTCGGTTGGTGGACGAAATTATTGATGAAGATGAAGACTTCTCAATTCGACGGCCGCGATGGATTAGAGAGAGGCTAAATGATTTTGACCTCGATGAAATCGACTTCAGGGTGAGGTACCGGCTCTCGAAAGCATCAGTTCTATCCGTTCTTGAACAAATTGAACATAAAATCGAGTATCCAAGTGACAGGTATCCAAGTGACAGGGTTTTCATTTGACTCAAACTTCGGCTCCCTCTTCCGCTTCTGCGACGCTGCCGCTTCCGTCGAGGCAACCGATTCACAAAATTTTAAAAATGAAACAATCAACAATAAACAATCACAACTAAAAATCAACAATCACAACAATCAAACGAAAAATAGTAAAATATAGGGAAAGCAGAAAAAGAAAAATCGGGAGGACCGCACACAATTGAACAATCGGTATGCCGTTATCAGTCGTTATCGAATAGCATCCATGCTAATTCGCCGTTTAATTCCATGCTAATCCATGCTAAATCGTCGTTTAAACTTAAATCGATGTTTTATTAAAACAACGTTTTATGAAATCTTTTTAATCGTTGATTACAGTGGTGAAACTCATTTCTCCTTATCAACGATTAAAATCTCTGGTTTGATAAATCAGTGATTAATTTTAACCATGGTTACGAGTGTTTGGTGAAACCGGCCCTTAGTTTCTCGTTTCATTTCATTTCGTTCATTCAGCTCAATAAAGCCTTTCAGTTCCGAGAAGGTTTATCTCAATTTATTGAGCTGAATGTGACAACGATATGTCGAAAACTCGCAAAGCGAACAGGAAGCGCCAAGACGACGTGGAGGAAGAATCTGACGCAACCCGCACTCCTTCCTTCAGCTTGGCGAGATTCCTACGACCTGAGAAATTAGACGCCGACCCAATCAAACCTGACGCATCAAAGAGATGGACGCACTGGAAGAGAAATTTTACCAGTTTTCTTACCTTGAGTAAGGAACCTTCAGAAGAGGTAAAACTTCTTCTCTTATTTAATCATGTTTCTACGGATCTGTTTTCTTACATATCAAACTGCTTGAACTATGACGATGCAATAAAAATCTTGGAGGAAGCTTTTATCAAACCTACCAATATTATCTACGCACGGCACCGATTAGCGACTCGACGGCAGAACGCTGGGGAATTATTGGATCAATTCTTACAAGCGTTGACCGCTCTCAGTGAAGAGTGCAACTTTAAACGGTTTCAGCCCAACAGAACAAGGACGACTGCACGAGGGACGCCTTCATTGCTGGACTACAATCCTCTTCAATTCGAGAACGACTGCTGGAGACCAATACACTTACACTGAGGGAGGCATTCGACAAGGCCAGGGCTCTTGACATGGCAAAACAACAGGCTCTCTCTTACGAACCAGCAACGTCATCGGGGTTTCCACCAGTAAGTGCCTTAGAGGAGAATCACGAAGCAGATACCGTTGGAGCAGCTTCCAATACGGCGTGCTTTTTCTGTGGGGGAAAACGGCATCCCCGGAAAATCTGCCCAGCAAGAGAGAGTACGTGCAAGATCTGTAATAAGGTAGGGCATTTACCTAAAGTTTGTCTATCCAAAAAGTCCTCATCACTGAAAAACACTACTTCAGCAGTAGTACCGATCGCAGTTGCCGCACCTTCACTAAAGAAATCAACAGTACTCATTTCGGTGAATGGCCATGACGCCCAGGCACTAATTGACACAGGGAGTTCGTTAAGTTTCATTAACGAATCCTTCATTCAAGGCAAATCTTTTCAGGCAGATCTTTTGCAGTAGTCTGATAACAATGGCAACAATTTCGCTCGTCACTAAAATCCGTTCGTATTGCATAGGATTGATACAAATCAATGGAAACACTTATGACAACGTTAGGCTGTACGTCATGAAGGACCTCTGCTCAGATTTGATTCTGGGACACGATATTCTACGTGCTCACGATTCAGTAGTGTTCTCTTTCGGCGGAGAACGACCTTCGTTGAATATTTGTAGCAGCGTAGAAGCAGCATTAGTCAAGCCAGTCAAGATTTTTAGCCACCTGACAGACAACTGCAAGCCAATCGCAGTCAGATCTTATTTTCACTGCATTTGAGGTTGGAGGACAATTATACCAATTCAACAGGCTTCCGTTTGGGGTGACGAACGGGGTGCCAGCATTTCAAAAATTTATCACGTCTATCATCAATCAGGAGAAATTAGAAGCAACCTTTGCATATTTGGATGACGTAACAGTATGTGGACGAAACGAACAAGAGCACGCAGAAAACCTCCATAAATTTCTTGAGGTAGCCAAGAAGTACAACCTCACTCTGAATATGGGAAAAAGCACGTTCAACATGAAATCAATCAAACTTTTAGGGTATGAAGTCTCTAATGGGCAATTCAACCCGGATCCCGACAGGCTTAAACCATTTCTGGAGCTCGCACCTCCAAAAAATGCCGCAAATCTGCAAAAAATACTAGGTATGTTTTCTCATTATTCAAAATGGGTCAGCCACTTTTCCGATAAAGTACACCCTTTAGTACAAGCTCAGTCTTTCCCTCTCGATTCGGAAGCACTGGCGGCCTTCGAAGAGTTGAAGAAGGAGATTGCCGACTCAGCCATTCAATCCATTGACCCAGATGTGTTGCTTACAGTAGAGACGGATGCGTCCGACGTCGCACTGGCTGCAACTCTCAGCCAAAACAACCGACCAGTAGCTTTTTTTTCTCGTACTCTGAACTCTTCAGAAATGAATCACTCAATCATCGAAAAAGAAGCGGGAGCCATCGTAGAAGCTGTTCGCAAATGGAGGCACATCTTGATGGGCCGACATTTTCAACTGATTACCGACCAACAAAGTGTCTCTTTCATGTTTGATAGGAAGCACACAAGCAAAATCAAAAATGAGAAAGTAATGAGATGGAGACTTGAACTTTCGGCCTTTTCTTATGACATATGCTATCGACCAGGGAAAGAGAACATTGTGGCAGACACCATAACTCGAGTTTGTGGAGCGGTTGCTTCGTCAGAGGAGCTTCTGGGAATTCATGACTCTCTATGTCATCCAGGGGTTACCAGAATGTACCACTGGGTCCGAGCCAGAAACTTGCCATTTTCTATTGAAGACGTCAGAAGAATCACCTCATCATGCTCAGTCTGTGCAGAATTGAAACCAAGATTTTTCAAGCCTTCAGAATCAGCCCACCTTATCAAAGCTGCCAGACCATTTGAAAGGCTGAGTATGGACTACAAGGGACCTTTGCCGACGTCTACCGGTAGACCGTACCTACTAGTGATTGTAGATGAGTATTCCCGATTCCCTTTTGCTGTTCCATGTCAGGACGTGGCCACAACGACCCTCATCAACAACCTGCAACACCTCTTCTCTATTTTCGGAACGCCAACATACGTACATTCAGACAGAGGAGCAACATTTATGTCAAAGGAACTAAAAACCTTCTTGCACTCAAACGGCATTGCCACAAGCCGAACGACGCCATACAATCCACAAGGGAATGGGCAATGCGAGCGATACAACGGGATTTTGTGGAAGGCCATACAACTGGCGTTGAAGAGCAAAAACATGAGCACCGGCAGATGGGAAGAAGTCCTTCAACAGGCCCTACACTCCATACGCTCCCTCTTATGTACGGCCACAAATCAAACGCCACACGAAAGAATGTTTCAACACCCGCGAAAATCTGCAAACGGGGAAGCCCTTCCAACTTGGTTGCACGAGCCAGGGAAAGTTCTTCTACGACCACAAGTACGTAACAGTAAATACGAGCCACTCGTGGATGAAGTCGACCTTCTAGAGGCGAATTCACACTACGCCCATATTCGCCTCCCTGATGGTCGGGAATCTACGGTCTCGACTAGAAACCTAGCACCGGCAGGAGAGACACCTGCATCGGCGGAAGAAAATCTGCAAAGACAAGATGAGGGCACTCCGCAACAAGATCAAGCAATCCGAAGGAGTGGCCGGATTAGACAGCCACCTGACTACTACGGAAGGAACTAAAACGAAGTGGGGGAAAATGTGCTATTATTAGGAATCCTTAGTTACCACTTAGTAGCGGTTGTATACCTTAGTTTCTCGTTTCATTTCATTTCGTTCATTCAGCTCAATAAAGCCTTTCAGTTCCGAGAAGGTTTATCTCAGGAAGTACTAACTTATTATGAATTATTATTATTATTATTATGAATATGAGCATGGCCCGACAGACTGCCACACGACTTACCCATATGTTAAAAAAAAAAAACTCTGCAAGTTTTACAACGGTTTATTATTTTCTTTGCACAGATCACCCTTTTGTCTAGATAACTAAATGATAGATTAATTATTATTATGAATTATTATTAATAATACCTAGTTAATAATTATCATTATTTATCATTATTAATACCTAATTATTATTCTCAAGTAGTGTAAATTATTATTAAGTGGGTATTGTTAATGATTACTCATTTTTTGTTAATTATTAATACTTTTCAAATTAATTATTTGAAATTAATTAATACTATACATTAATTATTTTTAATAATTATTAATTAACTCGATATCTGGACGGGAGGGGGGGGGTATTTTTTTCTTGGGTGATTCTAGAGGTTCATTATTGAAGATAATAAACCAAAATCACCTCACGCATTTTGCGTTTCTCTAGACCTTGTCTGACTTGTTTTTTAGAAACTATCGCATGTTCATTGACACTTTTAGCAGGTTTGATCAATAGCAATGAGAGTAACATTACAGATCAGATTTAAGTTTCTTTAACTTGAAAATTTGGTTCTAAGTAAACATTAGAACAAATTATTGGCATGAAACGATCAAAATCGGGGAAGAGTCATCATTACTTCATAATATGAAGAGTCATCATTACTTCATAAATATATTATATTTAAATGTGAGGTAGAAAAAAACGCGTCCAAATGTTCGCTTGTACGGGTGGAAAATATTAATAAATAATGGAACTAGGGTGGTGATTGTTGCGTCCGAACATTAATAACAAAATGCACCCATCCGGTCGTGCTCGCTTCGAGGCCGTCAAACACCAACAATATTTAGCCGGATTTCGTCAACTGATCATGCGTCAGGTCCAGTTTTTGGTTCACTATTTGCAATGGAATAGACCGCGTAGAAAAATGTTTGAACACCCCCCCCCCCCTCCCCTGCTCCACCGATGGAATTTCCTCGTACGTGTGTGTACGTTACCAACAGAGAGAAATGTCGTCAATGTGAACGTAAATCAAACGATGGAGCTTCAGGCGATGTTTCACTCGGAAACAGCCGGTTCGGACAACACATGGTTTTGTGGCGGTCGACTTTCTTGTTATGAGACATTTTTCGTGTCTACGGAGGAGGTAATTTCGATTATTTATTGACAGAAACGTCTTAATATAAATCATTGCGGACGCAGGCAAAAGTAAACCCCGCATAACTGTGGCGATACATCTTAAAATTTGCCAGTCTCGTCAAAAAGTTGTAAAATCAAATTGTTCAATATAATTTTCATTTTAATGTTCCAAAATCCGTTTTATTAGTGTCCCGTCTAGCCTCTAAATTCCTTCGTCAAAATTTCCCTCCTGCCTGGAATCAAGACCATCACTTAGCTAGTTGCTGACTATTCCTTCTTCGGAGAGGATCATCTGGTCACCTTGAACGAACACACCGTATTTTAAGCTCATAACTCCAACTATTTCGTATTGTTGTGACTATCAAGGATATGTAGAGAGCAGTGATCTATAGAGGAGGAGGAGGATGTATACAGAAAATATTCAACAGCAGTAGTCGACTTTTTCGTTGCTTTGAGGCGGACCAATATCCAACGGCAGTTTAGGTCAGCCCAAACTTATTCCTAAATGTACCGTGAGAATGAAGGAAAATATTCCTGGTAATATCACCTACTACCCCTAGATGTTTACGGCCGCATTTTTTTGTTGCCATCGCCCGTAACGGGCACGACCTGACCCGCGAACCGAGGTTTAAGGGGGAAGTGGACGGGCCCTTAGTGTGATTCTGGGATAAGAGATGGCGTTACTGACGCATCAAAAGTTTTTGCAGTCTCATTTTGGAACCATCCAATTTATAACAGTTTGGGAAACGCAGTTTGCCTTCATACGCCCCTACAAGTTGCTGCATCAATTCATTTAATTTTTATACAAATTTAAAATTGGAAAATTTGAAAATTTTGAGGTTTAGAGGTTGAAATTTGGAAAAAGCCGGTGCAAGCCCCCTTCCCAATATGGCTGGATGGGTTTTGAGAGCATCATTTCAATGATTGAGTAAATATACAAGACGTAAAACGAAAAATGGTAATGTTGGTTTTGAAGGAAAACAGAATGGCTGCAGACCCCAATTCGGCGCTCAAGGTCACCACGCTCCCTTTCCTCGGTAGCCTGTGTCAATCAGTTCTCTTGAACCACTCCTCTCTCCATCCGTCTCTCTTCGTGGAAACGATAACCCCACAATAGCATCAAATGGACAAAGTCCTCGCGTATGTACACTAAGTCGCCCCCCACCCTTCGCGGTCTCGAACCTCCCATCTCCGATCTTCGGTAGGTTTGCTCATACATTCATTTCAGCTTGCATCGCTCGTACTAGCGCCTCATTTTTTCTACATTCGTTTATTATTATTATTATTCGTTTTCTACATTCTATTTTTCTATATTCGAGCCCGCGGTGCCATCGCGTCTGTGTTGAAATGTATCGTGTGTCCTCAAAAGGGAATGCTAGGTGCGAGGGCATAATTATAATGTGATACCTGTAATATGCCATTGTCTTGTAATAAATTTCTTCCTGTTCTTCACCCCGTTTTCCCTATTTTTCGCTATAACGCTAAAAGTTTGTCCGATTCACAATTTCTTTTTTCCATCTATAAGCTTTTTAAATTTACCATCAAACCTCATATATGACATTTTGATCAAGTCCCGTAATATGCTCATGCCAGTACGCTAAATACCGCGTACTATTGTAAAATCCAAGTTTTTTTGGTACATTTTTGGTACATTTGGTACATTGGTACATTTTTGGTACGCACCGTAATTCCGAAATTATTGGTCCGATCCTAAATTGCTTTTTCTCAAGCTGGATAAATTCACTATCAGACTTCATCTATGAGTGAAAAGCCCAAATATTAGATCCCAAAAAAAATTATTGGCCGAGCTAGGGGAAACCAAACTTTTTGGGGCTATTTGTGGGAAATGATTGATTTCTCAGCAACTATTTGTAGTTTTTGGCTGAAAATTGGTTTCGGGGGGAACATTTATCAAGGAACACGAATATGGCCTCCAATTTGAGCTAAAACAAAAGGTTTCTAGATAACATCCAAAAACAACCGAAATTCGTCACAAAATATTCAAATCTTGGGGAAACTGGGGAACAATTTTTTTAGGGGTATTTTGTTGGTTCAAAGTCGTCGAGAAGAATGCGCTGAAACCAGCAAAACAAACCGCTACTCCGTGCGACGATTCGTTTTGGAGCTACACGCCGTCAAAGTTAGGACTAATTTCCTCATTTGCCTAAAGTGACGTGTCCACTGACTTGACATTCCCCTCCCTGCTAGGGCCTCATGTGGGGTGCAAACTGGACATGCCAGGTTATTCTGAAGCCAAATTTTATGGGGAATCCGAAAATGACCATCTCGAAAGCGTAGGGTCAGTGGCTGATGAGCTATAACGAATAGAACGGGAAAAAGCACGGACGCAGGCGAATCCATAAGGGTCATGGGAAGGCGTTGTACTTCTTAACTATTTTTACTCAAAGCTAATTAAATTTGCTACAACATCTATCGGTTAACGTCCTTCGTACAATACGTATCTTCAATGATTTTTAGGTCGGAAGTTGACCAAAACTTAAAATTTCACTTTTTTGAAAAATAAGCCATTTTTGAAAGGCTGTATCTCAGTAACTATTGACCCAACAGAGCTGCACTTGGTCTCATTGTGTAGCAAATCTTATCTCCTGTAAATAAGTCCGTAGTATCAATTCGCGAAAAACGCATCGTTTCAAAGTTATAGCGAAAAACCCAGAGTAAGGGCAAACATTTCGAGGTTTTTCGAGTGCTACGAAAGAAGCGCAAGGTTTTCATTCCTGCGAAATTAGATTTAGATTTCCCTAACAGTCCCGAACAACATACCAAAGAATCAGAACTAGCCGTGCATTTGCGATTTTAGGCCTCTTTTGTGTAAGATTTGACTGTTCTAATAACAGTCTCCTCTACCTCAAAGGTTCCATTGGAAATGTCTACAATGTTGGACGAATGGGAATAGATTCAGCTCACTCACCTTCATTACTGTCAGAAGTGCTCCCTGTCAAATCTCGGACTCATCACCTTTCCTATGAATGATTGACGCAGCAGATCCACTGTCTAAAAGGGGAGATGAAAGCTGCTATCACTGACTCTTATTTTTCGTTTTACGATCGTGCTATTCATCGCAGAATTTTGGTTCTTGGCAATTTGAAATCAGGAAATTCTCAAAAATGGGGCTGGAACCAAGTTTTTTTTTTAAATTTAAAATTGTCCAAAATTCTTTTTCTAAAATTTGAATTTGAAATTTTTTTCAAATTTTTTTTTGATGCAGCATTTTGTTTAGGAAAAATATGAACATAACTTTTTTCAGATTGAAAATCGCTCATCCGGCTGTTGAAATATTTTGCATAAACTTTTGGTGTCTTCTCTCTCTCTCGCACACTTGTCGTCCACTTTCCCCTTAATGTCCCTGTCGTCGACCGACCCCGTTAGTGGGTACTTGGGGTCCGTTTAATCTCCGCCTATGGCCACTTCTCGTACTTCAGGACGCGGTAAGTGTCGGGTATATGGAACCCTGGAAGGTGAGACACCATCTTCTGGGGGTCTCGACTCGCTCTTGGATCGTTAACTACGGGACGAGGGTTTAGCGGGATGAGATAAACGGTTGACAAAACGCACGGGCGCGTGGACAGGGGTTGTCGTAGAACCCGATACTTTTCCACTTCGTGGTTTACGCAGCTAACCAACGATCTATGAATTTTGTCTGAGAAATGTTTTGTGATAAGAATGAATGATACCAATTTGGTACATGTGGACTTCACAAATCGGAAGCTTCAGTACATACCGACCTTTCTTAATGGTAAAATCATCCCACACGCCAATGGGGCAAAGTACTGGGACCAAACTACGATGGAAGGCACATGTAAAGAAAAAGAGCGAGGAATTACGTCTCAAATGCAGAAACATTATACCTAGTGATTTATGGGACGTCACTTTTTTTGCCAGTTGCAAGCAAAATGACGCAAAATAAATAAGTCCTCAAGCCTAGACTTAGGCTTGGGTTTCAACTCTGGGGCTGTGCAGAAAAAGTAGCGCAGAAACTATACACAAATATCAGAATAAAGTTCTCAGGAATGTCAATTTCGGTTCAAGCCGAAATACGACGATTTTCAACAGCACATCCTTCCCCCCTCCCCCCGGCACCCCTTCCGTTTTGAGCTTTACGGCTGAACTTCTACAAGCATGGAACATGTTTTAGCCACTCAGCTGATCTCCGGAGCCTGGGCAGCGTCAAATTAAAGTCCTAAGGAGGCTACACGCCAAATTACACCAAATTACACAGAGTGAATAACATAGCCAAATTTCAAGTCTCTACCACCATGGGGATCGGCTAAATTTCTATAAGGGATTTGGTATTTACATACCAAATTACAGCTTCACAGTTTGTAAACTAAATATGAAAACTGTAAAGGTAAACAGGAAAATATTCTTTATATCGAGAGCTTTCCAACGGGTGAACGATTTTTGTCCGACCAAAAATGGCGAAGAACCCGAACATTTTCGGGTATTTATGGTATTTATACCAAAACTTGTAGAGACCAAATCAAAAAGAATGGTTTCGAAATTCATTCGTCCAAACTTTAGAGAGTAAGTACCTATTAATCATGTGGCCTAATTTAAGTAATCATAGTAAAGCGGCTGTTTTTGCTTGCCACATCTCGTTATCAAAATTCTCGTTAAAGTAACCTAATCATTTGAGATCGTGATGGGCTAATTTCGCTCGTCGTAAGTGGCATTTCACTCTGAGCATTTCACCCTAACACAGAAGAAATCATTCTTCTGTGTTTCAATTTTATCCATTTTCTGAAAATTCATGATGGACTTTCTGAACCACCCTTGAAAACACCACGCATTTTGAAAACCTTGAAGATTATTATGAGTGGTCCATTTTCTGCTACTCTCTTGCAAGTCGTTTCTCGGACAGAGTTTTTATCGGACAAGTAGTTTATTGGACATACCAATCTTCATACATTGGTTTGACATAACTAAAAGCTGGTCGTGGCAGCGTCATAGATGCCGACATAAATATCCGTAGTGAACGCAAACACGCATGTTTTTCCCGATACCTCGGTCGATTCTTTGACAGAAAAGAGGCATCCATAAGGATTTTGCCGGTGGTTGTTTCGCTCCTCGGGGGCTCTCGTGACTTTTTTTGACAATGTCCTGATTTATGGCGGATCGCACACCTGGAACTAGGCTTGGCGGAAGTTTATGACCGGGCAAGGGGCCAATTAGTATGTTGCTCTCTTTAGATGGTGCGCCCCACGTAGACCTGTGTACCAATACATTCCCCTGTTCACTGCAGTACAAAACAGTCGTGAGCTCAAAGCTTCGGTTTATTCCCCACAAAATCGTGTTATATTTTGTTGATGGTTGACATTTTCTTATCCCAGAGTTGTTCAGACAAACATCGGAGTGGTTATACGGTGTATGCTACATAAAACCTTGTGAGTTCCATTTTGGCCGACAATAACTTTTTGAGTGCTTTCTTTGGAGTAGGACACGTCCTTGATCCAAGAAAAAGGGCCGAGAAGCAATAAAAACTCCTCTGTGGTCGGTATCATCTTAAAATCCTCGGGCCCACGGGACGCGTAGGTATTTAAGGAGTTTTTTCGCCTCCAGAAAAATTACTCATTCATAATATGATGGTACTTTCGACGAATATTTGTGTAATATTATTACACTTAGCTACTGTTCGGAAATCAACAACGATAAGCAAATATCCACAGCTAGATCAGCTAACGCTAGCACTCGTGATACTTTGCAGGCATAGCGTGCATTTTTGGGAGGCAAGGGGATGCTCTTGTACGCGTCAGAGAACTGGGGGCTGTGAAATAACTAGCGTACTATTGCGAAATAAGGTAACATTGTAACAATAATTGTATGATTTTCAACACTAAAATTATTTGATTGATTTATTGGCTGTTTGGAAATATCCCACTGAGAATTACTTGCTTCAATCAATTTGACAAAGAGAAGAGCCAAATGAGGCGGAATCGCTCATTGCTGCATGTGTTACCTATGAAGTGGTGAGTTCCATTCTATATAGTCATCTGAACTCCTCGATTCATATGGTAACGTCCTGTTCCCGGTAGATGAAAAAAGTTGATGGCAAGGAAGTTCTTTAACAATGTTATCCTGCCTCCAACATTAACAATTCCTGTCTCGTTCGGTCGACGGAAATTCTTTAAATATTTGAGATAATCCGTTACTTTTCTCCGCGGGCCCCTTCAATTTCCCTCACGACGAAAATGGACTTGACCTTCTAAGATTTTACTCTTCTTCTTCTTGTCGCTATCAGGAGGTGAGTCACGTTCCGAGTCAACTTGAAAAAAAAAGCAAGACAAAATACACGGACAAAGCGTATCCATTTGTTTAATCGATACGTGACGAAACGGTAGCACTTCGATTTGAGACTTACAACTTTCCTACGGCCGCTCGACTGCCTGTTCAACTGTTTGTACAAGTGGTACCTACCAGAAATGTCCAGGTCCGCTATATCTTGGAATGGGGATTTTGAAAAGTTCTAGAAGTAACTACTCATTTTTGACGTGGAATCACAATCAAAAACTACAATTTGTTTGACATCCTTATAAGAAATCAGGGTCTACAAGCTCTAATTCAACAAAAAAAATCTAAAACGTTGATTTCAATTCAAACAGACCTTTTGATTTAGCATGAAATGTACATTCCAAAGAAGTCCATATACAATTAGAAATACATCGGATCAAACGAAAATTGTATACAATTACATGCGTGGAGAAAAACAGTGTGATTCGAAGCAACCATAAAATGGGTACAGCTTTCGTACAAGTACGCAACCACGAGGGACATTTTATGTCTTTGCGCCCCCTCCCACACCCACTCCACGTACCACGTACCTCGTACTTCATTTTTTTTTATTTAAAAATTGTTATATAAATAATTTATAATTATTATAGAGAATGATCACCTGTGTGTACACAATGATTTAAACCGCAGCTTGTCGGCCACGCACTCCGCAGTGGTTAACGTAATATGGTTAGGTAAATCGAGAGCTATCCAACGAGTGGTGAACGATTTTTGTACGATGATAACTGGCGAAGATAAAGTTCCGTAGCAACGAATCGGTTGTACGTGAAAATCATTAGAAATTTTTCATAAGGCTTTCTTCGTCACACCTTAGTTATGTGCCATAGTAAAGACATAAAATGTCAAACTGTTATTACATTTAGAATGTTGGCTTTGTAAAGTACATACAAGTTAAGTTAGAAGCTACTCGAGCTGTACCCTTCCAGTTTTCGATGCGCTAATTGAATCGGTGGTTTTTGAACAACCTAAACGACAATGTTTTGCTTAGTAGCTTTTCCTTGGATTTTAATTGTGCAGGCCTAAACTCACCTTTTGAGATGTGATACTAGCGCCGTAACGCGTATGAGATGGGTGAATCTTAGTTTTTCATGAGAATTTATTAAGATTTTCGTCTTTTCTTGGTTTTCTATTTTTCTTTTTTCTCTTTTATTAATTAGGCTTTCGAGAGATTGTGTTACTTCGACATTATGCTTGGACGACCGTGTTTGAATTTGTGCCACCAGATACACAAGTTCTTTGGAACTTATTATCTGGTAGGAGTCAGTTGTTTTATTTTTATTTATAAGCCGTACTGTCGACCATTTTGTAATTAGAATAACTGAAGTGTGTTTTTATATCTTTAAAAAAATAAAATAAAATGTATAATGTATTATGTTGATACCAATAAATATAATGAATGAATGAAAAATATATCTACCATTACAACCCCGATGACGTTTGATACAAACTTCATGCTGGACATTGGTTATTTCTACACAAATGAGGCACGCCAAACCTTGTAATTTGAAATAGTCCTGCGAAATTGATAAATACATCGATATTTTAAAAACGTGCCGTTGATGTCAACAAAAACATCGACCAAAGCCATCGATGTTTTTTAAAAACTACATAAAATACTTTTGAGCTGGAAATTACCGCAATAGGATCACTATAGAGTAGGGCTGGTACATCGGCCAAAAACATCGATGTCTAGAAACAGATTTTTCCAAAACCAAGAGCACATTTAGCTGAAAATTGGAACAACGGGGACAAAGTACCGGAGTGAATTTCATGTCAAACGTCCAAGTAATGCACTCACTCCTGAGCTGAGAAAACTGCTTGCGGTGACGGATCTGGATTTGAACTGGATTCTGGAACGATTCCCGAGTGGATTGGTTGTTTTCCCACTTGTTTTGGATGATCGGTGACACAACCTGCGTATGGCATAATAACCGACAGTTTAAAAAAAAAAATGTCCAAAACTTCTCTCTTGGAAGGCATTTCGCATAGGTACGTAGATCATTAGAGAAGGTAACGCAAGAACGAAAGAGGTAAGATAAAATTTATTTAATAGGAATCGGAAGAAATCCCCTAGGAAGATAAAGATACAAAACAACCACAGCTTGATGAGAACGATAATACATAATAGGGGGACAAGAAGACATGCTAAAAACATCGATGTTTTGAAAACATCGACACATACTTTGAAACATTGTTTACTTTTCACGTTGTACATGGTTCGGATAACTTCAATTTTTTAAAATTGGTGGAGTCAGTATTACAACAGCTGCGTTTTAATACCTGGTGTCTAAGAGGAGTCTGATTGGGCAGACAGGAGTTCTGGATACTTCCGAATTTCACAACTGAATAAGGTGAAAGCGTTGAATCGTATTAAATAGTTTTTTTAATTTCTGAATTTTTGAACACCCACTTGAATGATCAATTATTCAAACTGATTATTGAAAAACGTAGATAGGTACTTATCGTCGAGTTCTGAGTAACAATAGGAAAAATAAATCATGCACAGGTGTGTTGTCTTTGTTTCTTGAAGAACGTTCAAATATTTATTCAGCCGATCCCAAACAACGCTAGATCATGCAAATGCGAGTTTGTAAGTTCGCCTTTCATTTTCACAGCTGAAGTGATTATCAAACTTTATCACCGCAGTTTTGTCAAAGTTGCTTGACTTCCCTAATTCTCGCGGTAGAAAATAATAACAGTAAACCTTGAGCGATTACGGTTGGACGTTATTGCTTTCCCTCGAACTCGGGAGAGCAAGGTCCGCTGATATTGTTCTGGTAAACACCAACTTCCAGGTTGATAGAACCTTCAATGGTAAGTTTGCTCAATTGTTCTCTTAATTGAACTCGAGGTCGCAAGAGAAAGTAGAGCATAGTGCTGCTATACTGCCTGCAAAAAGTAAGAAAACCTTATCTCACCAAATTACAATTTTTCAGGAGAGCGCTTCAAAGATTTGCACAGTTACTCTGTCCTAACTTCCCTCCTATTTTTGATAAATTCAAAATTCCTTCGCACCACGGTTAATCGATGTTTAGTGATAACCTTGATACCAAAATATCGATAAAATAATCGATTCTAGTCGTTGAAAACTGCTCATGAGACGTTTTATTAGATTTCGACCGAGTTTTCGCCGCGGGAGTACGAGGAAAAATGCCTTAAGAAAATTCCTTAATGTTAACCCCTTTTTTAACCTATTTCATTCTACTAAGTATTTCTTATTTATATATTCGATATTTTCATGACCTTCCTTCTTTTATTCAATGTTCATTGTCAATCGAAGTTACAAAATAGTTTAACGACCTAGGGTCCTAATTTAATATTCTATAATAATTATAGGATATTATTAATAATTAATAATTATTATTGTTGATCAAGTTTTTTCTACCAAGTCTGAAAACTTATATTTCGACTTATTATTAATAATTAACAATTATTGTGAACTTCGGAAACTTGTCACTGTTAGGACCAGAATTCCTTACGAACTGCTTGAGAAAATGTGCAAATAACTTCGGATATAAATGTATTGCCACTGATTAGGTGCAAAAGTAAGATAAAAAAGGTCCCCATGATCACATGAGGCTGTGTACCAAATTTCAGCGCTCTAAGATCAGGATGAAGTTGAAACCGACGTGGTGTTTAGAACCTTGGTCAACTTGACAGTGGTTCACTTTCTCTTCTGTGTGAGATTTCGGTAGATAGGTAGACGCATATTCCTAATTACTACATCACGTCAGGAAGCTCGACAACGGAGAGAAATTGTCTGTATTGTCACTAGGGAAAGCCATGTTCACGATGTAAAAAGGGGATGTAAATAAACCATCCCAGCAACTTGCTGGTCTCAATGGACCAATCCCTATCAAAATCGTTTTGAGCGTCCATAGAGGACAAACAAACAAAAAACAGACAAACTTAGAGTTTTATAATATATTATATGAGATTGACGTGAATCGTATTTACTTTTAAGAGGAAATACTGTATTTTGGTGTCTTTACAGTGGGGGTTATGAGGTTAGCAAACTGCTGTTCAATAGAACCATCCAATTCTCAAGTTTTCCAAAATCCTACCATTCAGACGCTGCAATACTAAGTTAATCTGACTGTCTGTGCCAAACTCAATGAATAAGCGGAAGGTAACTTGAAGTCCCAAGCACTCTAGTAATACTGGATGACCCGGACTCTGCTAATTTGATATTCTTCATTTGATACTAGATTTGGAGTATTTCACCCATAATCAGGCAGTAGGTAGAGACATACAAAAGAACTACATGCAATCAATGAAAATTGGCAAAATACAATAATTATACAACTGAGAAGACTGAACTTTTCTTTGCTTTCTGAATTTTGCTTTGTTCGTTCACGCTGAATTCAAGATCTTTATAATTTCATCATTCCCCTAATACCTTCTAGTGCAAAATGAAGAGTTTGAGGAACGTGGTATCTCAATCATTATAGTTTGGCATTTTGGTTGGTGTAGGTACTCCTCATTTTCAACGTTATTCCATTCCATATTCCAGTTTGGTTATAAGTGTTTGGGGAACAAATATTGTACGCCCAGCAGTTGGTAGAGGCCTGGGATATCGCTGCCGCCATCCTTTTTAAGGCTTAGCTTTAACACACAATATTTTTGCTCAGTCCTCCAATTATTTCGTATACTCGTAATTATGGGACTCACAAGGATAGTTATTGTATACAGAACGGTGATCTAGACAGAAGATAATAAACCATAGTGAAACGGTGATCTCCGCAGAAGATAATAAACCATAGTGAAAACTTTGAAGTATTTTTAAAAAATGCATAATTTAAAATTGTCAATTAATCAAAATTAATGCTGGTATTTTGGTTTATTATCTTCGATAATGAACCATTGGAATCGCCCAAAGAAAAAATTTTTTTAACCCCCCCTCAAAATTTGTTGGTTTACGTTTCAAGATACGTAGATTCAGAAAATCGAATAAAAAAAAATCCGTCCGTCCGCCGTACGCCGTACGCCGTACGCCGTCCGCCGTCCGCCGTACGCCGTACGCCGTACGCCGTCCGCGCCACTTTGCCCAGTTAGCGTTGAGTTAAAATTACGAAATTTTTTTTATGGGTTTCGACCAACCCCACAATGGTCCTCGAAACTTTTCATAACCCTAGGTCAAGGGGAAGGGGTTCAAAACAAATTTTGAAAATTTGAAAATCTCATATCTCGAAAAATTCATATAGAACGTGTCAAGATTATCAATCCGTCCTCTCTCGTGATACATACTCCGTGGATACCGATGGCCGTGGACCTAGTTCCTAAAACCACCGCAACCGTCGTTGGCGCTATGTACGCTGCCACCTCCGGCTCAACTTCACTTCTGCTCTGCCATCGACTGCGATCAGTTTCCCTAAAGTTCACTTCTGCTACTTAAGTTCATTACGATTATATTTCAATTAACTTCAGTGTATTCTGATACTATCAAGAACCCGGAGGTATGTAGAATAAATCTCATACATGTATATTTCGATATCCGTTTATTTCTTTGTCCTGAAATGTTAACATAGGTGGGCCGGCGAACGGGTGAGCCGTCCCATGCAGAGAAATAGTGCTCGTGATTTTTCTCGAGAATCCGGTGCGAATCAGGAAATAACAACTGGAAGCTCGTTGTTATAGTTTTTATGGAATAGTTAGAGAAGTATACTAGTTTTCTTCTCTGTAATCCGGACGGGAAGCACAACGGAGAAAATGCAGGTGAGAGCTTCATAAATCAGGAGGAAAATGGCGGCGGACATTTTGCTTCAAAAAAAGGATGATGCAATATTTAACTGAGTGTGCTTCCCGAGTCAAGTCGATGGTCCGTAAGTCTAGCAGGATATAACGATGAAAAACTCAGTTTTATCGATGAAAATCGCTCTTAAATTTCGGAGAGTGCGGGTGATAACTATTCCATCTCGAGAAAAATTAGTAAGGAGGCGCATAAAAAGAAATGCGTTAGAGCGTCGGTAGAAAGAGAAGATCGATGTATGTAAATCGATATTAAGGTAGGTTACAGTTATCGAAGTGGGGAATACGGATAAAACGGCTCATGATAAAACCCGGATTCGAATATTCAACGAAGAATCGATTAATCGATCGAAACTATAGTATCAAAGTAACATTCTATCAGCATTATCGATTGTTGTTCGTTATCACAACAAATTGATTTTCCACTGATAGCTAGAATTATTATTGAACCTTTTCTTTGCAATAAGGTGGAACTACTGACTTTTCCTTTTAATATGTGGTGTATTTCGTGCATGTAAGAAAATTATACCGGTAGTAACAAGGATGTCATGAAGACAAAACAGATGATCACGGTTGATTCCTGTTCAAAATAGTGAGTTCGGTGAATGTTTTGTTTACATTGTTGGCTGAATACGGCGGGAGTGTTACCTTGATACATTTAAATTAACTAAGGTGCTAAGTTACGGTATTTATAAGTTGAAAAAAAGAAAACCCACTCGATAAATATCTAGCTTGGTATTAACCCGGAGTGCTGACATTAGTTCGGAATTAATGCGGTGTGCCTCTTTCTACTGGTAAACCGGTCGCAAACACGAGACACTATTCTGCATGAAAGCCTAGGGACCTAACGAGGTCGGAATTTGCTCACGTCCCCAGTGTGGTGTGTGAATTTAGAGAAGTAAAGTATTTAAATTAATAACAGTATGATGTTGCAGAATCAGGAAAGTTAAAGTATCGCAGATGGCAAGCAGAAGTAACCCGGCTGAATGCAGAAGCTAATAAATAATGAGATTTAAGAAACTAAAATCCGATTTATTTAAATTTAACAAACCCGGAGTTTTCGAATAAAGTTTGAAATAAGATATAGGTTGGAATTAGTCTCTGAGATGAAACATGTAATGAATCGTGCATTTTTCACATTGGGTTTTACCAGCGGGATAGTCATAGCATAATTTATTTATGTGTGTGCGTGTCGCTGAGGTGTAAGCTAGTTGTTCAGGCCCTGTTACCGACGCACAGCGCGTCTATGTCTGGTAAGGTATCTCTATGAGAACGGATACAGACATGGATAGCGGGGCGGATCGAACATCCCCGTAACTGCAACCTCACTCAGTGTTTTATACACTAAAAACCCGAAAAATCACGATTCGGGACGCAAGGTGAGCGAATTCCAGACCTGGGGACAAAAATAGTATTTCGGAGAGAATAAGGCGTGCGCGGTGCTTAAGTAAGAATGTAATTTAACGATATGTCAACGAGTATTAAACTCACGGAGTCATTTTAGTTCGGTGTCTTTTTAAGATTCGTTTATTACGGATTAAGGTAGAACTATATTTAACAAGGAGCAAAATATAGATTTAATCTGGTGCTGTAACATTATCTGTTCCGGAGAGAAAAATGAACTCTGACGAAATAAGGAGAATCGTGGAGGAGGAGATCCAAAAGAGGAGTGAAGTGGTTAGGCGGGAGGTTGAAAAGGAATACGCAAGCAAATTTGATAAAATCAAGGATCAAATACGGCAGGTTTCTGAGGAGTCCATTTTAAGGATTAACGCTTTGGCGTCCACGCTAACCAACCCGGTGCGTCGTACTCACGGCGATGAAATAATGGTCACTGACGAGGTCTCAAATACGGAATCCGGTGTTAATCCTAACCTCTAAAGCTCGCTCTAGGACTCCAGCACAGAACAGATTGAGGAGTGTTGTTTCAAAAACCCGGAGTAAAACAACCTCAGACGGAGCTCATTATGCAGCACAAGAATCCGATGATGATAATGACGATGACGAAAATACGATGGCTGCCATTGCTGTACCCAGGCCTAATTCCGAGGAAACGCCCTCAGCAATGCATTCTTGGGGCTCGGAGATGTCATTGTTGGATGGTAAATTACCTCAATTAAGGTTTATAGCTGATAGTGGTGCTACTGAACACATAGTTAAGGATAAGAAGGTATTTTCTAATTTAGTAAATTTGCATAATGAAATCAGGATATCGTGTGCAAATAGTAGTAAGGAATCGGACTTAATCATTAGACAATCAGGTGATATAATATATTATAACGATGAACTAAAGAAATTTGGGATTTTAAGAGGTGTGCTGTATGCACCTGAACTAGTAGAAAATCTATTTTCTATTAGGAAACAAATGCAAAAAGGATTAAGTGCGAAATTTGATAAAAATAAATTAGAAATTATAGATCCGAGTTCAGGGGACATTCTAAAAACCGGTAGTTTTGATGGACGTTTTTGGTGGTTGTCCTTTTCGCTTCCTATGATAAATGCAAATCAGGATGAAAAATTAAGGATACTCAGTCTGGTGCAAGGAAATTCGTTGATGACCAAGTCAGAAAGCGATGAAAATCCGGCGAAAACAAATACGGTAGATAAAATCACTAAAGATGTAAACAAAACCGGAATTAAAAGAAAAATTCAGAAACCGGGGCTCAGTTTAGAGGGGAGTTCTGACCCAAAGAAGTTTAAAAAGGATGAAACTTTGCAATTTAGAAACGATGTAGGTCTAGGATGGCATTACAGACTAAATCATGCTTCTCTAAAATATTTAAAGATAGCGGGTAAACAAATTCCGGAGTTGGAAGGAGTCAAATTTGATACTAATATCTTAGACTGTCCTGATTGCAAAATGGCTAAAGCCAAACGCAAGCCATTCACTAGTAAAAGACATAGATCAGATATTGTATTTCATCGTTTGCATAGCGATCTTTTGGGACCATTAAAACCGGTGGCATATAGGTCTCAAGCTAAATATATTGTTACATTTACGGATGATGCCTCTAGGTATGTATTTGCTTACGAAATAGGCAACAAAACTAGAGTAAACTTAGCTTTGCTTTCTTGTCTAGAAGAAATCAGGAGATTAAAAGGCCCCCAAACTAAGGTTTCAGAAATTAGAACGGATGGGGGTTTAGAATATAAAACTAGTGAAATGAATGCTTTGCTTAAACGAGAAAATATAAAATTAACTGCTTGCGAGCCTTACACCCCTCAATTAAACGGCGTGTCTGAAAGGCAAAATTTAGAATTGGAAGAGAAAATCCGGGTCAATCTCATCTCTTCAGGTATTCCGACTCACTACTGGCCTTATGCCATGAGACATGTAATCTATATTCATAATAGAACTCCAAATGGGTCGATAAACTTTAAAACCCCCTATGAGCTTGTATTAAATCATGCCCCTACGGTAAAATATATCAGACGATTTGGATGTGAAGCTTATATCTTGGATACTCAATCCTCTTCTAAATTTGCACCCAAAGCAAACTTAGGATTCTTGTTAGAATGTGGTGAAACCGGATACCATCTATTGCACTACAAAAATAAAACGGTGGTTAGGTCAAAACATGTAGATTTTATAGAAAACCGAACCTATGGTGATTATACTAAAAATGAAAATAAGGCTCTTGAACCCGGTAGTCAAACGGAATTTACAGTAGAGGTTAATAGTGATGTTGGTGCCAGTAACAAGGATTCTGAGCTAACTACCAATATTAATCAGGAGGATAATTCCATTTCAATTCAAATACCAACTAGGATAGAAGATTCCATACAGGGCATCGAAAACAAACAAAATCCGGTGCTTATTCATGAAAATGATGAATGTGAATTCTTTGAAGACTTAGGCGATATAGGAGATAAAACATTTTTCCTTCAAGATTCTGGTGAAGAACCTTTAACCTATGCTCAAGCATTAAGAGCACCTGATGCTGATCTTTGGTTAGATGCAATTAATACAGAATTTCAGGCCCTGGAAAAGTGCAACACCTGGAAAATCATTTCTAGAAAGGATGTGCCCAAAGGAATGAAAGTAATGAAAACCCGGTGGGTACATAAGAGGAAATCTGAAGCTGACGGATCGGTAAGGTATCGTAGTAGACTGGTAGTCAAAGGATTTGCTGATAATAATAACTATGAGTTATCAGAAATTTATGCTCCTGTTGCAAGGTTACCAGATGTAAAATTCCTATTAATTTTAGCAGCGAAATATGACCTGGATTTGGTTCAATATGACGTAAAAACTGCCTTTTTAAATGGTTCGCTTGATAAATTGGTATATATGGAAATTCCGGATGGTTATGACAATTATTTACAACTGGATGAAAAATTTAAGACTAAACATGTGTGTGAAGTACACAGAGCGCTGTATGGTCTAAAGGTATCACCAAGAAGGTGGTATATCAGGTTTCAAGAAGCTGTGAACGAGATGGACTTCCAACCATACCCATTTCAACCATGTTTGTTTATGTGGAAATCAGGAGACAAAATAGCTATTCTTTTACTCTATGTTGATGATATACTTCTGGCTACTAATAGTAATCAAAAACTTAAACAGGTTAAATGCGTTTTAGAAAAGGAATTTTCTATAGTTGATCTCGGGGAACCTAGAAAATACCTGGGTTTAGAAATTATTAGAAACCGGAGTGAAGGAACGATAGGGATACTTCAGAAATCTCATATTGACAACATGTTGATGAAATTTGATCCTGATAGTGATAAAATTGTCTCTACTCCTATGATATTCGATAAATCGATTGAAAAGGAGGAGAAAAATCAAATTTGTGATCTTAGTTCCATTCCGTTTAGACAAGCAATAGGCTCTCTACTTTACTTGCAAGGTGGTGCTAGACCGGATATCTCATATGCCACGAATATGTTAAGTAGACGTCAGTCAAATTTCACTTTGAAGGATTGGAAAGCTGTAATCCGGATCATGCGTTATCTTAGAGGAACTAGAAATTATGGACTCTTGTTTTCTGATAAAGGGAATAATAACATTGAATGTTATGTAGATGCTTCTCTTGGATTATCTGCGGAAAGAGGCTTTTCCACAACGGGATATATTATCTACTTATTTGGTAATCCGGTAGTATGGCGCACAAAACGTCAAAATCATGTTGCTCTTTCTTCAGCTGAAAGTGAGTTTGTAGCTATGAGTACTGCGTGTCGAGACTTAGCTTCAATCAGGACCATGTGTTCAACAATGATTGGATTAAATTTAATTCCAATTATCTATGAAGACTCTAAACCGGCGATTAGACTAGCAGAAGTAGATGACTCTTCTACATTAAAACATATGGTTAGACTGTCGTATTTATGTGCGTCAAGAACATAGAGATGGAAATATTCAAATTAAATGGATTTCAACGGATGATCAAATAGCTGATACTCTAACTAAGCCATTAAATCATGCTAAGTTTGTCAAATTCAGAGATTTAATGCTGTATAAACACTGATCAGATTCTATTTTGATATTAACAGCTAGAATCGACTAAGTCGGAAGATTTGGTCGATTCCATCACCACCATGCTCAACCCGGAGACTGATATGTAGAACCAGGAGAATGCTGCGACCAATACGGAGAACGCTATGCTGAATACGGAGTGTCATGAATGGAAGCTTGTTGCCTTGCTCGGGATACTGGACATCGAGATGACGACTTGGAGGGGAGTGTCAAGATTATCAATCCGTCCTCTCTCGTGATACATACTCCGTGGATACCGATGGCCGTGGACCTAGTTCCTAAAACCACCGCAACCGTCGTTGGCGCTATGTACGCTGCCACCTCCGGCTCAACTTCACTTCTGCTCTGCCATCGACTGCGATCAGTTTCCCTAAAGTTCACTTCTGCTACTTAAGTTCATTACGATTATATTTCAATTAACTTCAGTGTATTCTGATACTATCAAGAACCCGGAGGTATGTAGAATAAATCTCATACATGTATATTTCGATATCCGTTTATTTCTTTGTCCTGAAAGAACGGTATGTTTTTTATTTCATAATTAGATAGAGTTTGTTCCGTAGAATTTTTTAAGACCATCCGCAGCTTTGTAGGACCAGCCGTTCGTTCACAATGACGGCTCAAAGATTGTGCCTCACAACACGATCGTGACTCAAACTGTTGAAATACAGGTCCATTTTCATACTAACAAGCTCTTTGGAACATCATATGGCTTAAGTGATGTCGAGTTTGTTGTTCTGAGGTGCGTTTCGTGCTACTGAAATGAAGGTAATTTCGAATGTTTGTTGGTAGGTACTTCTTTTATAGAAAAATTATTATCGACGTAGTATTAAAAACCCCAGAATTATATCGTATTAATTGATCATAATTAATAATAATTATTATTAATAATAAATACGAATTATTAATACCTAACAATAAATTATAATAATTTTCACTAGGTACTTGATAAAATTGTTAATAATTAGTGATAATTGATAATAATAATTAATCTAACATTTAGGATATAGACATTCAGACCTAGTGATCTAGACAGAAGGGTGATCTGTACAAAGAAGATAATGAACCGTTGTGTCAAGAATTTGCAGAGTTTTTTTATTCGATTTTCTGAATCTACGTATCTTGAAACGTAAACCAACAAATTTTGAGGGGGGGTTAAAAATTTTTTTTCTTTGGGCGATTCCAATGGTTCATTATCGAAGATAATAAACCAAAATCCGTCCGCCGTACGCCGTCCGCGCCACTTTGCCCAGTTAACGTTGAGTTAAAATTACGAAATTTTTTTTATGGGTTTTGACCAACCCCACAATGGTCCTCGAAACTTTTCATAACCCTAGGTCAAGGGGAAGGGGTTCAAAACGAATTTTGAAATTTTGAAAATTTCATATCTCGAAAAATTCATATGGAACGGTATGTTTTTTATTCCATATTTAGATAGAGTTTGTTCCGTAGAAGTTTTTAAGACCATCCGCAGCTCTGTACGACCAGCCGTTCGTTCACAATGACGGCTCAAAGATTGTGCCTCACAACACGATAATGAATCAAACTGTTGAAATACAGGTCCATTTTCATACTAACAAGCTATTTGGAACATCATATGGCTTAAGTGATGTCGAGTTTGTTGTTCTGAGGTGCGTTTCGTGCTACGGAAATGAAGGTACTTTCGAATGTTTGTTGGTAGGTACTTCTTTTATAGAAAACTTATTACCGACGTAGTATTAAAAACCCCAGAATTATATCGTATTAATTAATCATAATTAATAATTATTATTATTAATAATTATTATTATTAATAATAAATACGAATTATTAATACCTAACAATAAATTATAATAATTTTCACTAGGTACCTACTTGATAAAAATTGTTAATAATTAGTGATAATTGATAATAATAATTATTCTAACATTTAGGATCTAGACATTTAGACCTAGTGATCTAGACAGAAGGGTGATCTGTACAAAGAAGATAATGAACCGTTGTGTCAAGAATTTGCAGAGTTTTTCATGTGTAATGGCTCAAATTGTGTTGGTTGGGAGGGGATCTCCAGGGGGATATTGCCCTCTGATTGGTCCTACTATTAAAGGCACTAAAGATTTTTTACAACATCAAGCGACAAAATTCAAAGCCCAAAGTTTGCTTGCTCCTTTTAAAATCAAAGCGTGTAACATGTAGTCACTGAGCATCCTTTGTTAGTATTATTCCTTTAGGATTTTTTGTTCAACTTTAAACGAATAAACCGTTATTTACTCATTCCAGGGCCCTGACCTTCCACCACCTCCTCCCTCAAATCCCATTTCCCTATCGAGAGTTAAGTCACGTTTGAAGGGGCACCACTCAACAAGGGAGAAAAAAACTCTGGATACATTTGAGAGGACTAGCGACATTGAACGGAGGAAAATTCACGCGGTCTTTCTATGGGAGACCCGTACAGGTAGAAAGTGATAAGAAGGAGAGGAAAAGGCCATTACACAAAATAAGTTGCCGCCTGAAAGCCTAGCGAATAAAGAAGGGGAGTTTTTCGCGTCGAGTGCTCCCGATGACGTTAGGAGGCATTTAGCGCTCCCAATATTGGGGTGGGACCTCACAAGCCGCTTTTCTTAGACAGTACATAAGCACTGGTGTGACTGATGTACTCGTATATTAAAATCGATAAGATCGATACTTGTAAGTGTTCACAATAGGTCAGATTCTTGGTGGCTGAGGCATGGATAGCTATCGACATCGAGGAAATGAGGGAAAGAAAACGGGGGAACGGGAAAATGGAAGAACATTTTTTCACAACGGTTTATTATTTTCTGTGTACTTTACCCTCTTTTCTAGGTCACTGATCTGTATGCATTATTCTTATGGGTCCCATAAGTATACAAAATAATTGGAGAATTGTGCTAAAATACTGTGTGTCAATTCGCTCCCGGGCCGGTACCAACTATAACAAGTTATACAAGTACCTTAGGCGTTGAGTATTAATATGGCTCGCGGATAGGGTCAGGTAAGCCTGAAAACAGATGGTGGCAGCCATGTCCCTGCCCTCTACCAACCACTGGGCATAGAGATTTAATACTTACTATTGGAAATTTTGTCCCCCGTCGAATCGGTAGATGAAATGAGAGAACCGCAGAGTGAAGGGAGAGTTGGTAACTAGCTCAGGGAAAGTCTCTTTAGTCTTCCAACTAATATTTTGGTAATTTATTTGACAAATTATAAATAAATTACAGTAGGACCTTGAATACCGGGGGCTGATTAACCGTGCGGGTCGATCCGGTCGATTTTCTTGATATGACAGAAGTTTTTCGGTTGAATTTATGTTTAGGATACAGTAACCTAACCGTTCTAGCAAAGAGACATTCATGGATACTCTTTTACAAGCAGGTAAAATGCAATTTACCTACACTTAAATTAGGCCTAGTCTACCTATTGAAACATGATTTCTTTTATTTCACTCAATTATGCATTTCAGCCTCATTTTTTAATCAGCGGCTTAAACATGATTTCTCTTAATTGGCCCTTCTCCACACCATTACTCTGGTTAATCGAATTTCTACTGTATAAAAATTATTATAAATTATTTATGATTCATATGGATTTATATTATATAACTATAATAGTTAAGCGGTAGTTGTATTTACGCCGGTAATAGTAGGTCCAATTATTGCAATTATTGCAATAATTGGACCTACTATTTTTCATGACATCAATCATTATTATTGATGTCATGAAAAACCTACCAACAATTATTCGAAATCACCTCATTAGACACGAAAAGTAGTGGTTTCGTTGCCGTTTGTCGAAAAGTAGTGGTGTGGTAGTAACGGTGTCGTTTGAATCGGCAGTTCCCTAGTATGCAAATGGGCCCAATTTTCTACCGTTCGATTCATATTCATGTTGACGATTTTCTCGATATAACCTGGGGAGAAGGAACGGCTCGTCGTACAACTTGAAAAATTCTCTGTACCAAAATCCTTTCAAAATTGTACAAAATTGTATTGACTTTGGTTATGGAAAAGTGTCAAGGTTTTGGTCTGAATCTGCATCCCGAATTCAATAGTTTAAAATCAATTTTGAATCGGCTAAATTCCACGAGCGGATGAATTTGTTTAAAATTCGCTTTTTTGGATTCAGCGTGAATCCGATCCATTTTGAAAAGGAGGGTTGAATAACTTTGGTCTTGATCGCCCCAATTAGTTCACAATTCAAACTAATAGACCAGCAAGACGAGAATAGTTCTATTTCAGGTTTGGAAATAGGTACCTTTGTTTACACGAGTTGACTATTGTCACGCCGGCATTTCACCACGATGCCCAACGAGGAGTGGGATTTATTCCACCCAGACACTTTTTCGTGGTATCACACGTCACTTCGGGATGTACCCGTCAGATCTCTTTACCTACTTCACTTGTTTTTGTTCCCTCTCTCGTTTTAATCCTCCTGGTCGCAAAATAAAATGTCATCTACTAACGTAAAAATACTACCCTCTCGTACGTGAAAAAAAGCCTGAAATTCTAGACGACTCTCGGATTTTTTTGACGGGTCTCACACGGTGCTACTGTGATGAAGAGACATTGTTTCCCTCTCGTGAACGTTGATAAGTCGCATTTTCACTAGTGACGCCGTGGCTTAGTGAACAGCTCATAACACCTGTCTGTGTCTGTTATCAAGGAGAGGAGACGATTTTACCAAAAACTGATCATTCGATATTTTGCTTTCTACGTATTATATATTAAAGGGTTATATTCGTTACACCCGTCGGCTGAGTGCGTATTGTTAACAGTCACCATTAATTTGATACCAGATTCGGATTCAGCGACAAGAAATACACAGGTCAGAGACAAATAGCATCATCGAGTACAAGTACTGGTAGGGTCACAAATTAAGATACGAAGATTCCAAAATTCTGGTAGATCTACAAATTAAAAAATTGATTTCCGGATGATAAGTTTATCTACCAGAATTTAGGAATCTTCGTATCTTAATTGGTGACCCCACCAATTTTGACGGAGGGTTAAAAGATTTATCGAAAGAATGTGCCTAAGGAAGTTTGTAAATGAAACTCCAACCGAAAAATATCTTTCCCTGCATTTTAGAGGAGGGCAGGCAAATCAGAAGTTAGAAAAACCTGTTGGCAACAATCTATTCAGAGGCGTTTACGATCTAGGAGGTCCTGACATATAGTTCGAGTAGTAGTTCAAGCTGCTCATCTGCTCTTTTTTGTCTAGTATTCGATAATGACCCCTCTAAATTTCTGGTTTTACGTTTCAAGATGGGAATCAGAAAAATTCTACGTACAATCAGAAAATCGAAAAGAAAAACCGTGAATAGATTTCAATTTACAGTATTTTCAGCGGGCCGTCCTTAGCGTTGTACGATCAGATGTTCGTTCACAATGACGGATCAAAGGTAGAACCGTTTATATAATGTTTATGAACGTCTATTCCTCAAAATGTCAATGGAGGTTAATGCATTTCGGCAATCGCGCTTGATCATGGCTACTACGCTAGAGTACTTGGATTTCATCAAGAAAATTGAACGAGCACGGTATCGAAGAGGGTTGTATCTGGTTCAGAAGTCGAAATGGACAAATTCTGACTCACGTCTGTTTTATTTATTTTTACTAAGATCTAAATTCTACCGCAAAAAAAGAAGAAAATACAGAAAAGTGTAACACATTTCATCATTAACCATATTTTCCACAAGTAAGTATGGAACTTCTCGAACGAAAATGCTTCACAGAGCTTTTAGCCCCTGCCCCCCACAGCTCTTCTTTGAGTCTACTGAGTAGTCTGAAGATGTTTTTTCCCCTCACTTAAAGTTTCATCTTTCCCCAAGCCCCTATTATATTTTCATAACCCGTGGCGTATAACCCCGATTTCCACATTTCAGCATTGAGACCACTTTCAATTTCGCCTGAAGCCGTCCGTACTCAATTCACAAAGAATGACGAGCTTTATATTAATTGAATGGTGAACCCGAAGAGAACCTCAATCAAATAAATCTTGGAGGTATGCCTAATTGTAATAAATTTCACAAGACATATCATCCCCTAAATATCGTAGCCGTAACTTTTGCTAATCATTTTCGATAATAAAAAACTCTGCAAATTCTTGACACAACGGTTCATTATCTTCTTTGTACAGATCACCCTTCTGTTTAGATCATTAGGTCTAAATGTCTGGATCCTAAATGTTAGATTAATTATTATTATGAATTATCACTAATTATTAATAATTTTATCAAGTACCTAGTGAAAATTATTATAATTTATTGTTAGGTATTAATAATTCGTATTTATTATTAATAATTATTATTATTAATTATGATTAATTAATACGATATAATTGTGAGGTTTTTAATACTACGTCGGTAATAATTTTTCTATAAGAAGTACCTACCAACAAACATTCGAAATTACCTTCATTTCCGTAGCACGAAACGCACCTCAGAACAACAAACTCGACATCACTTAAGCCATATGATGTTCCAAAGAGCTTGATAGTATGAAAATGGACCTGTATTTCAACAGTTTGATTCATGATCGTGTTGTGAGGCACAATCTTTGATAAAATTTACATAACATTTGACATTTGACATAACATTTGACATAACATAACATTTGACATTTAGATAAAATTATTATAATTTATTGTTGAGCGTATAATAATTAATCTAACATTTAGACCTAGTGATCTAGAGCGTATAATTTATTGTTAAGTCATAGGCTCTGACGCACTTGTTGGTCTCCTGCCAGCCGTCTTACGTCATACGCTCGTGCGTCATAGGCTCCGACGCACTTGTTGGTCTCCTGCCAGCCGTCTTACGTCAAACGCTCGTGCGTCATAGGCTCTGACGTACTTGTTGGTCTCCTGCCAGCCGTATTACGTCATACGCTCGTGCGTCATAGGCTCTGACGTACTTGTTGGTCTCCTGCCAGCCGTCTTACGTCATACGCTCGTGCGTCATAGGCTCTGACGTACTTGTTGGTCTCCTGCCAGCCGTCTTACGTCATACGCTCGTGCGTCATAGGCTCTGACGCACTTGTTGGTCTCCTGCCAGCCGTCTTACGTCATACGCTCGTGCGTCATAGGCTCTGACGTACTTGTTGGCCTCCTGCTAGCCGTCTTACGTCATACGCTCGTGCGTCATAGGCTCTGACGCACTTGTTGGTCTCCTGCTAGACGTCTTACGTCATACGCTCGTGCGTCATAGGCTCTGACGTACTTGTTGGCCTCCTGCTAGCCGTCTTACGTCATACGCTCGTGCGTCATAGGCTCTGACGTACTTGTTGGCCTCCTGCTAGCCGTCTTACGTCATACGCTCGTGCGTCATAGGCTCTGACGCACTTGTTGGTCTCCTGCCAGCCGTCTTACGTCATACGCTCGTGCGTCATAGGCTCTGACGTACTTGTTGGCCACCGGACGGACGGTTTTTGGTTTATTATCTTCGATAATGAACCATTGGAATCGCCCAAAGAAAAATTTTTTTTAACCCCCCCTCAAAATTTGTTGGTTTACGTTTCAAGATTCAGAAAATCGAATAAAAATACCGGGAAGATGAAAACAAAGTAGTTTTTATGATGGGCGTCTGGGGGGTTGACCGACCGTTTCAGACGCGAAGTTTAGTGTTTCTCCTAAACCTTTGCGCGCTCACTGTGAACGAACGGCTGGTCGTACAAAAATCCAATTGATCTTAAAAAATTCGTAATTTTTCAGGTCATTCAAAAGTGAACTAAAAACTACACCGTTTCATGTGAATTTTTAGAGATATGACATTGTCGAAATTTCAAAGTTCGTTTTGAACCCCTTCCCCTTGACCTAGGGTTATGAAAAGTTTCGAGGATCATTGTGGGGCTGGTCCAAACCCAGAAACCAAATTTCGTAATTTTAGCTCAACGCTAACTGGGCAAAGTGCCACGGACGGCGGACGGCGTACGGCGTACGGGTGGCGGACGGATTTTTTTTAATTCGATTTTCTGAATCTACGTATCTTGAAACGTAAACCAACAAATTTTGAGGGGGGGTTAAACAATTTTTTTCTTTGGGCGATTCCAATGGTTCATTATCGAAGATAATAAACCAAAATGTGCACCAACAAATACAAATTGTCAATTTCACTCATAATTTATTGGTTAGCCGTTTATAGTAGGTACATAAAATCCGAATATCGAATTGAATATCATAAGTAGGGAGAGGTGCAGAGACAGGGGTTGACATTTTCAAATCGCCTTATCACGAAAACATTAAACAGAGCGGTTTTCAAAACAAACGTTGAGTATTTCACCTGACTAGCAAATGTTAAGTCCACTAGAACTCAAAATTACAGTAGAACACTTGAGAAATTACAACGCATCCAACTACCGTCCCAACTCTCTGTATTTTCCTCTTTCACAGCCACCACTTCAGACAAAACAGTCCCCACTCTATTTCTGGAACACAAGCTGCATACAATATAAAAATCAGCAAACGGCGGAAAGATGACCCCAAAATTTAAACACTATTTGATTCACGACGGAGAATTTGAATATATTTCGATTTAGAGTAGGTACCTATTTTTAAGAGCAGCGCGTCGTACGACCAAATGTTTGCTTGCAGTGAGGGTTCAGAGTTAGAACTGGGAAAACATCAACATGAGCGAGAATCAAACGGTGGAAATACAGGCCAACTTTCATTCTGGTCGTTGTCCACTAGCAGTTTGTGATATCCAGATTCTGGTTCTGAGATAGGACTTTTTGTTCCCATGGAAACATAATTTGTGATCTATATCTATAATATCGAATGTATGTCCGTAGGTATGTCCTTTATAGACGGCCAAACCTCTGAACCGATTTTTATAGGGATTGCTCCATCGTGATGAGCGAGTCCAAGGGATGTTTAATCCTTCGCGTACATCGTACCCAGGTCATTCCAAAATTTGCGTGATACAAGAAAGTGACGTTTTTTTGGCGCAATTCCAGTGGTGGTAGAGACTTGAAGTTTAGCATGTAGCCTCTTTAGGAGTTGCAGCATAGGGCCGGGATCAGCTGAGTGGCTTCTAAAGCTATTTCCTATGATATTCACACTATGAAGCTGTAATTTCGTTTATCAGGTGTTTATCGTTCATCATTTGGATTAGTGTAGTTCTGGGATTTTTACTTGTTCCAACCAACTCAGTTTTTATATGTATATTTATACGCCTTTTATATAATTATACCTATATCTACATAAATTATGGCACAAAATCAACAAGAACGGCTCGGAAGATGAAAACCCTGAGATTTCCTTGATCTCCGTAGTCATGGGTTGTTATCTTCTTCGTTTAACGAGGTCTCGATTTATTATTGATACGATTACGGTGGTTATATATTTGTCTTTTCTACGGTCGATTTTCCCTATCTTCATTGTCTACATTGAGACACTGAAACAAACTGGCCTCATATATCAGGCCTCACCCGCGGCAATGGCTCAGTAGAACCGTTAACTTTAAAAATGATCGTCATAGCCCATACTGCAGTCTGCTATGCGGCTACTTCCTTCTCGCTGCGAAATTTAAAACCGACGCGTCTCGCATATTTCAACTTGGGGCATTATACGTGGGAAATTATATACGTAAGACATTACACCGGCCTCTGCCTCTCTTCAGATGCTCGGCTCGAGAAAAATTCTTCCGTATAGAATGGGCATTGCCACATTAGATGGGCCTAGTTTCCTTTTCCATCGTGTGGACCTGGAATGACCCATAAATGAAGACGCTTCATATTCCATAAGAATATTCCAAAAGAATAAATAAACTGAACAATAAATCGTAAAAGAATTCACGCCTTTACTATACAGTTATGTTTATATTTATGATCCTTTTCCCGAATTGCTTCTTGATGTTTGATTATAATAATAATTATTATTGTAATGTTATTGTAATTACAATAATTATTATTGTAATGTTGGGAGTACAGTATGGCCGATTCACCTCCTGGTAGCTTCCATACAGTGTTGCCAGATCCCCCGCCTTCCCGCGTTTCTTCCCCCTTTTCGACATCCAATCCGCCTTCCGCTTTTTAAAAGGCGGATCGCGATTTTTCCCGCCTTTTAGCGATTTTCCGTCAAAATATACACAAATCGCCTTCAAATACGCCAAAAACTATAAAAATGAGGTTATTTTCCATCAGTTGGCAATGCGGATGTGCGCGGAACGTAGGAAGGCTGTGACTTTTTCTGCTAGTGGATTCTGGAGGATTCTCGCTGTTTCGTTGGCACGCTGGTCTGTATCTAAAGAGCGGCAAAGGGTCGATGCATTTGAAAGGTACCTATGTTGAAGTGTGATTTTATTCAAACGTTATAAGTTTAGTTCATTGTATAGTGCGCAACATCCAAACACCAAATCTTGCGCAAAAACTTAGGCCCATGACTTCCTAACCTGTTTTGGTCTTTCACAAATATCCAGATGGGTCTCACGAGTGATGAGGAAATTGACAATTATGATACTGATGATTATGATACGTTCCACTTGGAATTTGTTTTCTCTTCTGCGCTTTGGTAGGGCAGACATTGATAAAAAACACATTTTGACACACCGCTATGCACATTTTAACAGTTTTAACAGGTTTTCAGAAAGTTTTTTCAAAAATACGTCTTTTATTTCGAAATCCCGCCTTTTATTTCGAAATCCCGCCTTTTATTTCGAAATCCCGCCTTTTGGAGCTCGCGGCACCGCCTTCCGGTAGTTCGGGTCTGGCAACACTGCTTCCATATTAGATCGCATAAATTGTCTGAACTTGGCATGAACTTTATGGCTGAATCATGAAATTACATTATGGAAATCCTTTCACCTAGAAATTCAAAACAATGTGCACTAAACTGCGATTCAATATTCCTTTCATATGAGAAATCTTTCAAATTACTTAGAAGGCTAAAACATGTTCCATGTTAGAAGAAGTTCCATGATAAAACATGTTCTATGTTCATGCAGTCCTGGAATTAATCTATTTCAGCGACATTAATATTGCACTCAAATTCATAAGCTACTGGACAAATCTCAACAAGTCCGACGTCCGTGAAGGACCAAGGCCCTGGATGTTGAAGTTGTAGTGTGGTGTTTGCTCGTGAACATTCACCATAAAAATAATGCGTGAAAGTATTTGAAGCAAATAACTAGACAGCGTAAAAAGAAACGCCTAAATTCTTATTTAGTGTTGTCGGTTATGATCCTGAAGAGGTTTTTTCGGACCCGAACGAATCTTAAAATATACCATTTTAATTTTAGCGTATTATTATGTGACAAATTTGGCGTCATATAACGACCAGCAGTAGAGAGAATGGTCGAACATGGATAATGGTTTTTTCAAGTTATAGAACTGTTTCTATTTCTATTTACTCAACATGGGCTGTCCACTTGAAGAGATAAACCACGGACTAATAGAGCACGAATCGGCGGTACTTTGGTGTGGAAGTGGGCTGCCGGCTGGTTCACCAGATAATGCATAATTACTATTGCGAATCGAGTAGAAGCGGGCGCCGATTCGGTCAGTCAGTAGAAGTGTTTGGAGGGAGCTGGCGAGGCGTGCTGGTTACTGATAATGTTCGCACGTCTCGACCATAAACCGTTTGGATGGTCGAGTTTCAATGATGTCTCAACTACTCGAGTCGGTTCCTAATTAAGCTGTGTGACGCTGAATACATTTCATCTTTCAGAGTTCGCTAATCTCAGACGAATCTGGGAAAAGACAGAAAATATTCTCACTCGAACAGTAGGTAGGAAACCGTAGATGGTCTGCGGTTAATCATGATATGGAGTTCATTTTAAATTGTATGAATTTCAAAGTTATGTTGCCATTATTTTTAATGTTATCATACATTAATTTTCATAAAAAGACGTTTCATTGAAGTCCCAATGTCACCTAAAAACTCAAAACAAATACGGAAATACAAGTGTTACAAGAATTTTCTCATCGAATCATGATTGAGGTTTTCCGAAACCTCTCTGAGTCGTTCGATGACAAGAATATATATATATTCTTCTCATCGAACGACTCATATAATATGAATTATATAAATATGAATATGAATTAGTAAATAAATATGAATTAGTAATTCAGGATCTTGTAGATATGCAATCTCACAAATGTTTATGTTACTAGAGTTGTTCTAAGCAGTGTTGCCAGACCTGGTGAGTGGATTTGCGGATGGCTGACGTTATAAATGCGGATTTCGACCCGAAAATGCGGAAAACTGCTATACCTAGTCTTGCCAGAAATTTTAACAACGCAAATAAAGTGTTATTTTTTCCATTTTTCCTTTTTTGTTCCAATTTTATTTATATTAGATAATCTCTCACTCGTGGGAGTACCAGGTCTTGGTCTTTCACCTTCACCATCATTCTCCTTATTACTTTTAAGACCCATAATTCTATCTGGAAATATATCTATTTTACGTAAACGAATCAGAGGAACAGGCAAAGGCAGGGTTAGGTAGGTTATGGACGATCTATACCCCCAAACAATTAATCTTCTACTAAAATAGAACTCAAAAAAAAAAAAGTGCCTCGCTATCTTTAAAATCAAATCACCCGCTTTTGGCGCTTGCCTGACGTCACAACGTGCTCAGTTTTCCTCCCTTCAGGCGTCCTGGACTCTTCAAGCGTATTGCTCGCTCGGTGGCCGCCCGCGAAAATGATGCCAATTCAAACGCAAGCATATACGGGGAGATTTCGTATATTTCTTTTATATACATAGCATATTATAAGTCATTTCCGAGGAAAATGACGAAAATGTGGATTTTTTACGGTCCCCGAAAAGAAATGGCGGATTGGAAGACGGAATTGCGGTACAAAATGCGGAAATGTGGGACATCTGGCAACACTGGTTCTAAGAATTTGTCCTAAAAACTTCTTAGGAGGATGATCCTTGAAAATGTTCCTTGAAAATGTACGGGAGAACAGGTGATTCAAACCACATAGGTAATATGTTTTGGTGACACCGAGTTCCTTGTTCTGAAGTACTTTTCGTTTCTACGGATGACAAAATTTGTAATTGAAAAATATCAATAGATATTTTATCCTATGATTAGGTAATATATTATAATATAATTCGTATTACACGTTATGTACTATGGTTACTTTACCTGCCTGTTCCCGACTGTTCTCCAGCATTGTGTCTTGCATAACATAAAATAAGAAAAATAAATTTATGTTATGCCAAATACAATGCTGGAGAACGTTGAGCACAGACAGGTAACATACCCATAATACATAATGAATAATAAGAATTATTACCTAATCATTAAATAAACTAGGTATCTATTGGTCAATAAATTGAAATTGTGGGTGAGCGGCGATAATTTATATTAAGAAGTACCCAACCACAAGTTTCAAGGTAGTTGTTCTCAGAAGGTGTTAAACGTAACCTCATTTTCCCAACAGTTGGTAACTGAACGAGTTTACTTTAAAATGAAATGGCTCGGTGGATTCTGCAGGAAACAACAAGATCCACTCTGCAGAGAGCGTCAAGTTCTTTCCCCCAACATCTCTATGCAAGACAGAGATGGCATCTCAGCATGATCGGTGTAGTTTTCCTGGTAGTAAAGTTGGCTCCCTACATTAAAAGTTCCGTAGTTCGTCCGCGACCTGAAAAAGCGGCCGAGCTTTGCTGGAATCCCGGTGCGTGATGGGTCGCCATTAATTGAGATCGTTAGGTTTTCCAGGTGCTGAAAGTTCAATTATGAACTTGGACGACTCCCATTCTTCGACATCCAACAACTTTTTGCCCTCTGACTCCTATACCTTTTTTCCTCCGTTCATTTTTAATTTCTGCTCTGGTCTCAGTGCTGTATCGTTAGGTGAATTTCAATGACAGGCTCATCGTGGAACTGGTGATTGGGCCGCCTTGAATATTTAACGAATTATGCAAATGAGATTGACGTTAATGGGTTCGTATGATCAAAGGTACAAATTCAGAACTCAGTCTTCTGCGACACTGCCATGTATTGCATTTTAATTTTCAGCCTACTGATGGGTCTCCGATGGAGTTCAACTCAGGGTGAACTCTTAGCTGCTATACATTTATAGTTGATCAAACCGACGCCTCCGTCGACTTGCATAGAAAAATGCCACAAGAGTTCGATCATGACTGGAAGTACACGGAGGAGCATTGACAGTTTGTCGCCTTCGTCAGAATTCAAACCAGCTGAAGATCTTTGAATTATCTTCCGATTCTCTGCTAATTTTATTCATTCCGTTTTCCCAGTTTCAGTACTTTTTGGTATAAATTTAATATTTGGTTCATTTTTCTCAACATCAGAGAGGGATTTGGAAAGGAGGAATACGCGATGAATACCTACCGCTGACAAACTGTAGACTTCGGAGTGGTGTTCCTCGGATAAGAATGGACAGTACGCCATTGCCTACGTGACGTGTGATTAATATAAACGAAAATTTGAATGTGTTACACATTACAGAGATAAGCATTGCACATAAGAGCTCACTGTGCTCGTCAAACTCAGGAAGTGACCAGCTGGTCGAAAGGTGGAGTTCCGACTGTGATGGAATCTTCCTCAAGTTGTCAGCGTTTGTCATTAACCTCGAATGACAATGCTCTACCATTACACATAAATATCACCTTAGAATGTTTCCTGTTACTCGACTTCGTGCTGTGGCATGAACCCTTTCGTATGTCACGTTGTTTCCTTATGAAAACAAAAGTGAAGGTTTCCTCGACTTTGTCATGGTTCTTTTGATCTTTATCAGTTAGCTCGAAGGCTGTGATAAAAAAAATTCATTTCTTCGCGGCACTTTTCCCCTTCTAAACTGACTTAAACATTCTGTAATTGGGGAGGCGGGACTTTCTGTATTTCTGTTCCCCAGAAGCTGCAATTTCGACTGTTTGCATCCAAAAAAATTATTCTTTTGGTAAAATCACCGTCTTCGGTCCAATATCCATCGTGCGCTCTGGAGTCTCTTCCCGTGGTCAGCAGGTGATTTGAATGAGTGATTAAAATTTTAAAGGGATTGAAAGATCTTTTTCAAGGATAAAGTGAATTGCTGAAGGCGATATCTCTAACTCTGAGACGGATCGATTTATTGGGGCGAATCAACTTCCACGAATCTTTTACTATAGCAAATTCTATCTTCTTTCACGCACGATGTTCTTTAACCCATTTAGCAGTTTGTTTCTTCTGATCAATTTTGGGTTATTATCTTCGATAAGTAATAAACCTTTGTAATCGCCCAAGAAACCCCCCCCCCCCCCACACTCAAAATTTTAGGGTTTACGTTTCAAAATACGTAAACTCCAAAAATCGAATAAAAAAATAATCCGTCCGTGCGCCGTACCTACACCTTCCGCCGTCCGGACGACATTTGTATATCCTTGTGGGTAGTACTAAGTACTTATTGTCTTATTGTCTTGTTGTTATGGATTCTGTGGAGTTTGCTCCCTCTGAGATTCGCATTATTAATTTTATAAACCACCGGGATTGACTGAGAAAAGACTAGTCGGTTACTAAATTTCGGGCCAACTCAATAGCAGGATATACCTACAAATTATGAATCATTAATGGAATTTACCCGTACTTTATATAATTTTTGTATTTTTACTTGAATCTACCAACCTACTTCTCCACTCATTTTATATCAAGAACAACCTACTAATATTCGAAACTACTTTCTTTTTGAAAATACGAAAAGAATCTCAGAACATGAGACTCAATAATATTGTGTCCTTCGATGATACTATCATAAAACCAAAGCGAATTGATCGAGGGATACCATGAATGCTTAGTAGGTACGAGGACTAAGTACCTATAGCATAGAAGAGTTGCTTTAATTATTAGTTAAAATGTTCCAACTACGAACTAACATCATTATGTGGATATTGGAGTAGATTTGGATACCCAGTTTGGAGTATGTAGTTGATCATACGCCGTATGGACTGCTCGGACAGAAGTAACTAATAATTATAATAATAATGATTTGTTGATATAACCATCTGATTTACGAGCGGTATTATGTACCATCCTGCTGAAAAATCAGAAAACTAGAAGTTGTACCTAACTACGATAGGTAACTTATAACTCCTTAACTTTTCATTAAATCCTAGTGATCAACATACCTAGAGCTGATTTTACCCCGAAGATAATCTATTTTTGTGGCGCCTCGCAACTACGGAATTCAGGAAATGGTTTCCTTCCGATCGGATTAGCTCAAAACAAGTCCAACCTGAACAACCTATCAACCAATTAAACGAATTACCATGTGTCGTTCATCAACCCAAGTACCTACCTGAATAATATTAATATTATCACCTACTTATATATAACAAAAACGACTGAACCCCGAATTTAACCTGTTATACTTACCTACCTAGAGATAACGGAAATACCTACCTACCTATCAATTGTTAAACGGGTAGCAAATATCCAAAGAAATAAAATGTACCGTTCTAGGCTCATAAATTTATTCAGAACGGTTTTTCGGTCGGCCTCGAATTTTTATCGACCTAGTTCATGCAAATTTTGTTGTATTCATGCATTGCGGGAGGAACGTCGACATTAATCCTAGAAAGTAGAGGAACTAGCTTATCACTCACGTTTTACTCCTTCCGACGAAACAGCTCGAAGTTATCCAAATTGCACATCACCAACACACGCGTTTTGTATCGAAATGCCCATGCACTTTCCCGTTGCGATCGAGTTTTATTCCGACATCGCGAACACCCCGAAACTCACGATTCAATTCAAAAGTGGTGAAAGACCAAAAGGAGTTGAATCCGTCGATATCTTGATGCAAAATCAAAATCACAATAGAAAAAAACCACAAAGTTATCGGCACAGGTCGGCAGCGGTCGGGAAACTCGGGATACTGCGTAGATACACTGCTGACTTGATCGGCCACAAATTAATTTTTCCCCAAAGTATATTATACGAGAAGCTTACGTTACTATACCAAAGTATTGCATTCACGTTGAACACGTACACTTGCAGAATTCAGCTAATCTTATCGAATTCTGATGAAAAGTAGAATTCAAATTAATCTTATCAGTTTGCATACGATACTACCAACAGTTCCATGGAGAAGGTTTTGAACTATCGATAGGCTTGATAGGACTATCGATACTATAGATAGTTGTTGGGAAAACCATCGATACTATCGGAAACCGAAATTATCGATCGTTCAACACCACTAAGAAGGTTCACCAGGTTGGGGATCGGCACCTTTGGTTAAACAAAACAAAACAAAAATATGGGCCGATAAGGAACCTGGTAAACCTTC